>JASEVX010000007.1:39065854-39113773 GCA_031761405.1 Serripes groenlandicus
CTACATGTGTAGGTATCCCTGATGAGAAAAGCTGTGTATGCAACATGATGCCTCGCCAAGTGGTACTTAAATGACGCAACTAGTTATCTCCTTCTTCGAGGAAATCTTTAATGAAATAATGGAGGGTTCCGGGAATCGAATCATCGAAACCAAGATTAATGATTTACCTCATCAAGTAAAAAGGAAGCTCCTCAATAATTTCGTCATCGAGACTAAATATATTGAGACCTCATCGGTAGTCTAGTGAAAGAGTGTCCACCTCTGTTGCGGGTGGTCACAGGTTCTACCCCCGACCGGGTCATGATAACGACTCTAAAATTGGTAGTAAAGGCTTTCCCTTCTTGGCGCAATTGTGGGGTTATCATTACAATTGAATCGCTGGTGTCACGAAAAACGGACCAGTATTATTAGTAACTTGGCCAGAAAACACCGTGATATAACTAAAATTATTGTTGAAAGGGGCGTAGTTAAATATCATACATATAAACAAAGGTACATGGACATCGTGGATCACTCGTCATCAGATATACTATTAACCCCTGATAACCAATGAGGGAAACCAACTACAGCCGTCATCAGATATACTATTATCCCCTGAAAACCAATGAGGGAAACCAACTACTACCTTTTTAAAGACATTTTTATGATCCGAACACGACCGGTAAACTGGTGTTCATATATTCTTACTTATTAAATGTTCCCTGTTAAGGGCAGCAACAAATAATCATTCACTCATGTCTAGGTCACCTTGTGAAATATATCCAGCGTCTGGTTGGTTCTCGTTCGTTTCCCTTCTAAAGAGTGGCGCCAGGTTTTTGTAGTGTTCTGTTTTTTAACCTTCATTTGTTTTACTCATTAAGCATTCATCAGCAGATTTCGAAGATAAAATCTGCACGCAAGTGCCGGATTGCTGTCGCCCATACTGAACTGCCTGAAATGCAGCATACAATGGCCAACCGTTAGAAGGCAACCATTGGACGAGGACTGGGCCAATCAGATACAGACGACATTTGATATTGAAAACGAACTTTGAATATTGAGCCTGTCCATGCAAAATGGTATACCACCTGGCATTTGAGTCCACAAGGTCTGATCAAGATCAAAACTTTGCTCAAACTACGCATATGTTGTTAACCCTTTCCCTCATATAGACGCTTTATGACGCCTCTGCAGCAGACGGCTTTTTGAAAACATAGTGACAAAAGAAAAAATTGCACAAAACGTGCAATTTCTCCTTTTGCCACAATGTTTTCCACTTTTAGTCATAGGTTATCCATTCAATTATGGAGATTTTCTATGTTTTGACAAAATACGTTCAAAGTCGTCTGCTGCAGAATTGTCCTATGAGGGAAAGGGTTAAGAAACTTTTTGTGAGTCTCGAAGATTTAGATTATACTGAGCAGATAATCAAGCTGATATTAGCCTACACTATTCACAAATGCTAACTTATAAAACGTTGTCCCATTTTATAAGCGTTTAAATCCTACGTGTAGGTTAACCCCTAACTATACAAATAGACGCTTTCTAACCACGTTTGAAAACATTGTGACTAAAAGAGATATTGCTCATCATGATCAATTTCACATTTTGTCACAATGTTAATAAACTTTATTTAATATTAACGCTTTCATTTAATTATAAAGATAAACCGTAGTTTTGCCGAGCTATTTTCAAAGTCGTTTGCGGCAGACTTACTGTTTGTTGGAAAAGGAAAGAAATACTACTACTACTACTACTACTTCTACACGTCAGAAAATAAATTAATGTATTGAGAAATGTTCCGGGTATGACACAATAGCACTATTGCACGAGAGGCTAAATGGAAAATGATTAATCTCACAAACTCTCGTTATATTCGTGAGTTCACTGGGCAAGTTTCCGTTTAAACTTGAAGCCTATTGTCATACCCTATGCGTCAGAAAAGAACGTCCTTCGTACGCAAGGATTGATGTCAGTTTAACGCCGTTTTCAACAATGTCTCAGTTATATTACTGTGGCCTTATCAACTTACTTGCTTTTCCTGGATTTCTCGCATTATAACTCAAGCTAACCTTCTCGCGAGAAAATCAACATTGTGCGTAAAGTATCGACCCGGATCAACATAAGCATGCCGTGCAGTCTTACTCGGCTAGACACTTTACGCTTCCTATGAATTTTCTGTTATCCCCCTGAAACGGAATGTGTCGGCCCGGATCAGTCTGCGAGGACTGCGCAGGCTGATCTGGATCGTTACATTACGCAGATGCCATAATGTTGGTTTTCTCGCGGGACGGCTCAAATACTATTTAGCCCGTTGGTTGATTTCGAATGACGCTACTCACACTGACCTTTATCAATCGCCGAGACAAAATGATCGACCGAACAGGGGTTCAAACCCAGGACCCATAGATCGGAAGCCCTTCTCGTTACCGACGTGATGATTCGACAAAACGCAAGGAAGATAACAGCAGGCAACCAGTTGAACCCTTTCCCAATCAGAGACGCTACTGCAGACGACTTTAGAAAGCATTAAGAGCAATTTCTCCAAATGCTAAAATATTTTCAACTTTATTTTCAATAATTATTCTGCTGCTTGTTTGTTACATGTGGAAAAATGGGTTAATTAATTTATGTTCTGCCAGTTCAGATCCGGTGTTACATGTTATATGTCGGACGATATTGGAGATACCATATACCTAGTACCAGTTAACCGCAGTCCGAATCTGCGACATCCAACTGATATCACTTCTATCTTGTGGGAAATACTGGGTCATTACCTAGTTATTAAAATGTCTGAATTTTCCTAGTCGCAAAGTCAAGTAGAATTGTGTTCATGTAAAGTCTCTCAAATTAAATAAATGAAAGTACAAAGATATTTAATATTTTCCACAACCCAAAAAATTCTCCAGCAGACGACTTTTAAAACATTACAGAGCAAAACTGTTAGAAAATCTTCATGAATGAACAAAAAATTATTGAAAAGAGTTGACAGCATTGTGGCAAATTGATAAATTCTTCAAAAAGAACTGGTCTCATGTTGAAAACGTCCCGGATGCGATACGCGTGAGAGCGGGGTTAATATGTAGGATTTTCATTCACATAGTGCGCGGGTATTGGTTAACTAACTAGGAAGCAGACGTTGAGAGTGATTAGCATATGAGGTGTAAGCACTCGCTTAACAATTTATGTTGAAATTGGTTTGATTCAACTCTTTCTCACAAACAACACATCTGCAGCAGACGACTTTAAAAACGTCCATACAAAACCTTAGAAAATATCCACACATGTAAACTATTATTATTGATAAGACTTTATAAACATTTTGACAAAAGGAGAAATTTCCACAATGTTTTCGAAAGTTGCCTGCTGCATGTGTATTAACATGCATGCGCCGATGGGAAAGGATAACGACACCACTGATAGGGCAATCTTTGACATAGATGACGGGTCACTTACAAGTCACACAGAAAAAATCAAAGCACTGAAAGTGCTTACAGCAAAAGGCAAACTGCAGATTACGTTTTGACATGTGCGCTACAGATCCCACAAGTCTAACAAAAACACTTTAAAATTGCACTTTGCTATGTCCATATATTGAATGTTGTAGGAATGGATCGCAAAATAATGTACGAAGGTTTACCGATATACTTAAATTTGACACTTACTACCTCGCTTAAATATGCACATCTGCTATCACGGTAGTTCCTGTTTAGCACACCTACTTGTTTACAATGGATTTTAGTCGTTATATATAATCGTGCAATCAACAAATAAACATGTCATATCAAAATAAAACGAAGGTCTCCGCCTTACAATGTTAAATAAATTGAGAGTCCAGTTCTAATATTAAAGTAGCAAAAAGGTCCTGTGTATTCTACATTTTCTGCGGCGTGATACAACTGAAATATTGTTAAAAGTAACGTGAAACATCACGCAAACAAACTTATCATTTTATAATGGGGTTTTGTAAAGCATAGGTGAACAATTAAATGCAATGAATTTGAATTCATTTTCAATCCAAACAGTTTGAAGGAGTCGGTTGCAGAGGTGTCAAAGCACGTTTGTTCCACTGATATGAGAAATCCATGATAACGAATAAATGTATTATTAATTGACTACTTCGTTGAGTAATTGTGGGAAGGTAAGTCAAAGAAGGCCCCTTTTCAACACCGACCTCAGACCAGTCCATAAACCAGTTGTATTTAGTTTCCATATACACGTACACTGAATTTCACGTGTATGTTGGTTACCTCTATTGATAAATTAACTAATTCATTAGTTGATTGACTAATGGTGCAGGTTAGTCATAGTAGGTGTAGTTAACCCAAACCCGCTCATTTTTAATGTATAAATAAATTACATAACATTCATTTCAGGTGTCTTTCAGATTTTCCCTGGAGCAAATCTTAATACCTAAAATGTCGGTTTAAAGCTATACCAGTTTAGTTCGTATAGACAGAAGAACGCACGTACGTAATTAATGTTTATATCGCGTAAATGGAACGGTGTGTAAAAGAGTATTGCTGATACAAATCTTACTCGCATTAAATCAACCCCTTTTACGATCTTTGAATTTTTTAGATCTTTAGAAATCTTGCGATTCTCACGCTACACCGATACGGTAGCCATGCTCCGCACATGCACCACATACTCATTTGGAATTTGCCTGCTACAGTACTATCGTGTCTACAAAAGAAGGCAACCGGGTGATGAAAATCTTTTCAAACAATAGGAACCGACTCCAGCCTGTATTTCGAGAGCCCTTTGCTAACAATAGATGTATCCTGTACATCGATACCTCTGTCACTATTGGTTGTTTGGGATATCCCACGTATTTCAACCAGTTCCCTTGAATATACGCATTTTACGCACATGCAGAAAACGACTTTTGAAAGCACGGATACATTGCTCATAATCTGCAATTTCTCTATAACTAGTTTAAATTTTATTCATAGAGATTTTTTTACATTTTTCCCTAAACATGTTCATGACCGTCTGCCGTAGATTTGTTGTATGTGAGAAAGGGTTAATATTTTCCACATACAACAAATCTACATTAAACGATTATGTAACCATTTGTCAAGAAAATGAAAAATCTCCACAAATGAGTTTAAAAAAATAATAAGTAGGGTTTAAAACACTGTAGCAAAAAAGAAATTGCCAATTGAGTAACTTCACCATTTGTCTCAATGTTTGCATAAGTAGTCTACTGTAGATGCGTCAATATGCGTGTATATGATGGAAAGTGTGACGTATCAGACAAACTAATCCCCTCTCACCCTGCCTGATACATGTACATTTTGACCGCATTTTTAAATCACTGTCAGAAAAGCCGGGGACATTACTCCAACGGAGCAACTTTCGCATTTCCCCCAAGGTCTTCAACGCTTTTTAAAAGTACATTTTCAAATTTACTAATCTTACCATATTACCCTTTACCTGATATATAATTTTATTTATCGCTCTTTCAGGATTCAGGATTCAGGATTCAGGATCAGCAATATTTCTTCATTTTTATTGATTTCATAAAATTAGTTTTTGAAGCATTACATTGTGTTATTTTGAATTACATTTGCTTTTGCAAATAAACGAGTGAGGCTTCACGTGTAGCCCTGGTGGGAACAGCTGTGTATGCAACATGATAAATCGCCACGTGGTGCACACTCTTTCTTCGAGGAAACCTTCAATGAAATCATTGAGGGTTCCGAGAATCGAATCCGAAAGCATGATTAATGATTTACCTCATCAAGTAAAAAGGAAGCTCCTCAATAATTTTTGTCATCAAGACTAAATATATTGAGACAACCTCGGTTGTGTGGTTGTAGAGTGTCTTCCTCTGGTGCGGGTGGTCACAGGTTCTACACCCGACCGGGTCATACTAAAAATTGTAGTAATGGTTTTCCGTCCTTGGCGCAATTGTGGGGTTATCATTACGACTGAATCGCTGGTTTCAGTACAAATGGACCAGTATTATTAATAACTTAGCCAGGAAACACCGTGATATAGCTAGAATTATTGTTGGAATGGGCGTAGTTAAATATCATACAGACAAACAAAGGAATATGGACTTCGTGGATTACTCGCATCAGATATACTATTTCCCTCTGAAAAAAACCAATGAGGGAAACCAACTACTATAATCAGATATACTATTATCCCCTGATATCCAAGGCGGGAAACCAACTATTGCCTTTATGATCCGAACGCGACCTGTAAGCTGGTTTCCATCTGTTCTTACTTATTTAATGTCCACTGTTAGGGCAGCAACAAACACTCATTCATTCCTGTCCGTTCTAGGTCATCTTGTGAACTATCTCTAACGTCTGGTTGATGAACGTTCGTTTCCCTTCTAACGTGTTGAGCCAGGTTTTTGTAGTGTCTTGTTTTTTACCTTCATGTATTTTACCCATGCAGCACTCTTCGGCATATTTCGAATATGTAGTCTGCCGGGGAGTGCCGGATGGCTGTCATCCATACTGAACTGCCCGAAATACAACATACAATGGCCAACTGTTAGAAGGTAACCATTGGACGAGGACTGGGCCAATCAGATTCAGGTGACTTTTGATATTGAGGGTTCCGGGAACCGAATCCGAAACATTAATGATTTACCTCACCAAGTAAAAAGAAAGCTCATCAATAACTTCGTCATCAAGAATAATTACATTGAGACCTCCTCGGTTGTGTAGTGAAAGAGTGTACGCTTCGGTGCGGGAGGGAGGTCACAGGTTCTACACCCGAACGGGTCATACTAACGACTATAAAATTGGTAGTAATAACTTTCCGTTCTTGGTACAACTGTGGGGTTATCATTACGGCTGAATCGCTGGTGTCAGGAAAAACGGACCAGTATTATTGGTAACTTATCCAAGAAACACCGTGACATAACTATAATTATTGTTGAAAGGGGCGTAGTTAAATATCATACAGACAAACAAAATCGTATACCACCTGGCATTTGAATCCACAAGGTCTGATCAAGATCAAAACTTTGCTCAAAATACGCATATTTTTTTTAAGAAACTATTTATGAGTCTTGAAGATTTAGATTAAACTGAGCAGATGTTCAAGCTGATATTAGCCCACACTATTCACAAATGCCAACTTATAAAACGTTGTCCCATTTTATAAGCGTTTAAATCCTACGTGTAGGTTAACCCTTACCTACAAACAGACCCTTTCTAACCACGTTTAAAAACATTGTGACTAAAAGAGATATTGCTCATCATGATCAATTTCACATTTTGTCACAATATTTTTTAACTTTATTTAATATTAACGCTTTCATTTAATTATAAAGATAAACCGTAAGTTTGCCGAGCTGTTTTCAAAGTCGTCTGCTGAAGACTTGCTGTTTGTTGGAATAGGGGTAAAAATAATCAGGTCAATACTTATTTGTATTGCTGAGTACTACAAATATCAATGTAAAACTGTCATATTAATCAATTGTATACATACATGTATATATATTACTTGTATTACGTGTCACTTAAATGAAATATGAAACTACTACTACTACTACTACTACTACTACTACTACTACTACTACTACTACTACTACTACTACTACTACTACTACTACTACTTCTACTACTACAACTACAACTACTACTACTACAACTACTACTACTTCTACTACTTCTACTACTACTACTACTACTACTACTACTACTACTACTACTACTACTACTACTACTACTACTACTACTACTACTACTACTACTACAACTACAACTACTACTACTACAACTACTACTACTACTACTACTACTTCTACTACTACTACTACTACTTCTACTACTACTATTTCTACTACTACTATACTACTACTACTAATACTACTACTACTACTATTACTACAACTGCTACTACTACTACTACACGTCAGAAAATAATTTACTGTATTGAGAAAAGAAAATATACAGGGTATGCATGCTATTTTGAGAAGATAAGACACAATAGCACTATAACACGAGAGGCTAAATGGAAAATTACTAATCTTACAAACTCTCGTTATATTCGTGAGTTCACTGGGCAAGTTTCCGTTTAAACTTGAAGCCTATTGTCATATCCTATGCGTCAGAAAAGAACGCCCTTCGGACGCAAGGATTGATTTCAGTTTAACGCCGTTTACAACAATGTCTCAGTTATATTACTGTGGCATTATCACCTTACTTGCTTTTCCTGGATTTCTCGCATTATTACTCTTCTCGCGAGAAAATCAACATTGTGGACTCTGCGTAAAGTATCGACCCGGATCAACATAAGCATGCCGTGCAGGCATACTCGGATAGACACTTTACGCCTCCTATGAATTTTCTGTTTCAGGAATCATTACTCTATACCTTTATCCCCCTGAAACGGAATGTGTCGGCCCGGATCAGTATAAGCATGCCGTGCAGGCTTACCCGGATATATAGACACTTTACGCCTCCTATGGATTTACTGTTTCAGGAATCATTACTCTATACCTTTATCCCCCTGAGACGGAAGAAGAATGTGTCGGCCCGGATCAGTCTGCGTGGACTGCGCTGGCTGATCCGGTCGATACATTACGCAGATGCCATAATGTTGGTTTTCTCGCGGGACGGCTCAAATACTATTTAGCCCGTTGGTTGATTTCGAATGACGCTACTCACACTGACCTTTATCAATCGCCGAGACAAAATGATCGACCGAACAGGGGTTCGAACCCAGGACCCATAGATTGGAAGCCCTTCTCGTTACCGACGTGATGACTCGACCGAACGCAATGAAGAAAACAACAGGCAACCAGTTGAACCCTTTCCCAATCAGAGACGCGTATTGGTTAACTAACTAGGAAGCAGACGTTGAGAGTGATTAGCATATGAGGTGTAAGCACTCGCTTAACAATTTATGTTGAAATTGGTTTGATTCAACTCTTTCTCACAAACAACAAATCTGCAGTAGACGATTTTGAAAACGTCCATAAAAACCTTAGAAAATCTCCAGACATGTAAACAATATTGTTAAGACTTAACACTTTCAGCTTTCAGCGCCAAAGGCAATATTGAGCTTTTTGCAAACAATACAGATTCAGGTGAGTCAGCTCGTAACGAGCTGACTCACTTGAAATTTGCATTGTTTGGCTGTGATTTATAAAGATATTACAAAAATCCTATAACATTAAAATAGAGTCGTCCGAGTTTTAATATGGAAGAGTCTACTTTAAACAATTCGGCGCTGAAAGGGTTAATAAACATTTTGACAAAAGGAAAAATAGCCACAATGTTTTTTGAAAGTTGCCTGCTGCATGCGCGTCAACGTGTGAAGATGGGAAAGGATAACGGCACCACTAAAATAGTTCTGACTATGAGGCAATCTTTGACAGATATGACGGGTCAATCACGAGATACACTGTAAAAACAATAGTTCATCATGTATGTATCTTAATGCCTTTGTCACCATTGGTAGTTTGGGTAAACACACGTGATTTAACCGTTTCCCTTATATAGACGCTTTCTGACGCCTCTGCAGCAGACGGCTTTTTGAAAACATAGTGACAAAAGAAGAAATTGCACAAAACGTGCAATTTCTCCTTTTGCCACAATGTTTTCCACTTTTTGTCATAGGTTATCCATTCAATTATGGAGATTTTCTATGTTTTGACAAAAAACGTTATAAGTCGTCTGCTGCAGAAGTGTCGTATGAGGGAAAGGGTTAAACATTTTCCACATACAACACATCTGCAGCAGACGATTATGTACAAATGAAAAATCTCCATAAGTGAGTTTTTAAAATTATAATGTACAGATGAAAACATTGTGGCAAAAGAAGAAATTGCCCATTATGAGTAAGTTCTCCTTTTGCATCAATGTTTACGAAAGTCGTCTGCTGCATGTGCGTTAAAATGCACGTGCACATTGGCAAGGGTTAACGACACCAATAAACTATTTCTGATGATAGGGGAATCTTTGGCAGAGATGTCTGGTCAGTCACGAGATTCACCATATTTATTTATATAGTTACCATGTACCTTAATACCTCTGTCACTATTGGTAGTTTATAGAATAAACCACCCACGTGTTTTCACCCTTTCCCACGTATAGACGCACTTGAACGCACTTGCAGCAGACGACTTTTGAAAACCGCGTGACAAAAAGATAAATTGCTCATAATGAGCGATTTCTCCATTTGTAACACTGTTTTCAAACTCTTTTCACTGGTTTGACTTTAATTCATAAAGATTTTTCATATTTTTGCCTAGATATTTCCTTTAGTACTCTGCTACAAATGTGTTGTTTGTGGGAAAGGGTTCACCATTTTCCACATACAACAAATTTGCAACAGACAAATATGTTAACATTTAGGTAAATAAAAAAAAACCTCTATAGAAGAGTTTAAAATATTGTGGCAAAAGAAACTGCCCATTATGAGTAATTTGTCCTTCTGTCACAATGTTTTCCAAAATTTGTCATCGTTGGAAAAAGAAAAAAAATACTCAAACGGAATAAATTTCGTATTTTTTTTTTTTTTCCACAATGTTTTCAATTCTTTCAAAAAAGTTTTCTTTTCAAATTTACAACTATTACAATATTGTCACTATGATATCAACTCCTTAATGTATTTCAAAGTCGTCTACCGCTTCTGTGTTGCTTGTGGAAAAAGTTTTATGCTAAACGTTTATTCAATGGCTATAATTTATTGGATGTTCAAAACATAAATTTAAAAGTTGTCTGCTGCAAACGCGTCTTCAGTAATGACAAGTACAGAAAGGTTATCGAGGAAATTTATGCACAAGGAATAGACGTCACGACAATGTTGCGTGAAGGAATTGGTTTAATATCAGACGCAATTATTACCTTTGCATGATACAGATGTTTTTCGGAAAGTTTACAGCGAATTCTTTTTAAATCATTACGGAATAGGAGAGATTGTTCGGGTGGAACATTTTTCCCGTTTCGACAATGTTTTTCACTCTTTTCAAAAGTTTATTTTCAATTTCAAAAACTGAAATATAAAGATCTGCGAAGAAAAACGTCAAAACACGTCGTATATCAGGATGAATGGTTTCAGAACTGACAAGTACGGAAAACAATGCCCCAGGAATAGACAGAAAGTCGCTCCAAGTATTTATAATAAGTAAAACGTCACGACAAAGATGTGTGAGAGAGAGAGAAAGAGACAATAAGAGAGAGAGGAGAGAGAGAGAGAGAGAGAGAGAGAGAGAGAGAGAGAGAGAGAGAGAGAGAGAGAGAGAGAGAGAGAGAGAGACGAGAGAGAGAGAGAGAGAGAGAGAGAGAGAGAGAGGAGAGAGAGAGAGAAGAGAGAGAAAGAGACAATAAGAGAGAAAGAGAGAGAGAGAGAAGGGGGGGGGAGAGAGAGAGAGAGAGAGAGAGAGAGAGAGAGAGAGTGGAGGGAGAGAGAGAGAGAGAGGAGAGAACGATATATATATATATATATATATATATAGAGAGAGAGAGAGAGACAGAGAGAGAGAGAAAAAATGAGAGACAGATTAAGAAACAGAAACAGGCATAGACAGACTAAGCGAGACAGACATACGTACATATATAGAGCAGAAATGGATAGAGAGAAAGAGAGAGGGAGAGAGTGAGAGAGAGAGAGAGATAGAGAGAGAGACAGACAAACATGGACAGAGACAGAGACAGAAATATATATATATATATATATATATATATAGATATAAAGAGAGCGAGGGGGGAGATCGGGAAAGAGAGACAGAGATATAGAGAGAGGGAGAGAGAGAGAGAGAGAGAGAGAGAGAGAGAGGGAGAGAGAGAGAGAGAGAGAGAGAGAGAGAGCGAGAGAGAGAGAGAGAGAGAGAGAGAGAGACACACACACACACACACACACACACACACAGAGAGACACACACACAGAGAGACAGAGAGACAGAGAGAGACAGAGAGACAGAGAGAGAGAGACAGAGAGAGAGAGAGAGACAGAGAGAGACAGAGAGAGAGACACACACAGAGAGAGAGAGACAGACAGACAGACAGACAGACAGACAGACAGACAGACAGACAGACAGACAGACAGACAGACAGACAGACAGACAGACAGACAGACAGACAGACAGACAGACAGACAAACAGACAGACAGACAGGCAGGCAGGCAGCCGCCACACAGACAAAGAGATAGACTTACAACGAGAGAGAAAGTGAGTGAGGGAACATCGATTTATTTTTTAGACGCAAAGTTATGACCATCTTTCGAACTTGAAGACTCATCGTATGAGAGAAGTCAATAACCCCTTTTATCACTAGCTTATCGGATCTACAGTCTAGGTGGTAAAGTAAATTATATTGCGTTCTTTCGACAGCGGAAGACAAGGGTTCGTTTCCCGTAGGGGTCATACCAAATTATTTAAGAATGGTGCAATGGCTTCCCCCTTTGGTGATCAGGGTTGCAGGGATAGCATTACTACTGATTGCTAGTGTCAGGATAAGCTTACCAGCAGTACTGGTAACTAACCTGAATAAACGCTGCGACCTGACGGAAATACTGTTGAATACAACATAAAACACTGTACAAACAAAACAAACTTTATCGACCTCCCGTGTTTTCATGGGTTGCTGGGTATCAATCGAGAGAGGGTTATTCAGTACATTTTCGCTAGTATTCCGGGTTCCTTTTCGATAAGGTGATAAGTGAATGAGAATAACATTGATAAACGTTATCTGATTAATATCGAAATGTAAAAAAAGAATGCTCCTTTGTAACCGTTTACCTCGCCTGATTTTGCTCATATTCAATAAATCGGCAGTATAAGACTTTGCAAAAGTATGGAAAGACTACATTAATAAAGAGTTGATTGTTAAATAGAAGTAAGATTGTTATGCCAAAAAGGAGAAAACGTGTATTCAAGTGGTAAAGGGTTAAAAGTGGCCCGATATTTAAATCAAATCGCTGAAAGCACGAATTGTTTTGCTCGCCAAATAGTTCATTCTGCACGGCGAGGGTAAACAAAATCAAATCAGGCACTAATTGTATATGGGTAAAGGCATAGTTGATTTTTAACAAACAATCAAAAGCATAATTCATAAAACAGGATTTTTTAACAATCGATCAACAAATCAATCAAACAAGATGAAGCGATTTGATCATTGATTTTGTATGTGACTCTTCTATGATTTCGTGGATATATAATTAATAATTATCCACTCTACTTCATTTCTGTGACACCCAGCATTGATGACTATACTGTTTCTGTAACACACCAATATTTGAGCAAATGGCATTGGAAATGTTCGTAACAAAAGGAGATGGATTATTTTTGTGAGATTTTTCTCCTTTTTCCAAAATTCGGTCATCCAATCAAATAAATGTGAGCAAGCAGATGGCAACCAATTCAAAATTCGATTTTCGAGGATTAACTCAAACGTGAAACGTGATTGTTGCCGAACGTTGACTTAGTGAAACGTCCCTATCCTAAACCGAAATCTCGACTTGCTCCCTATTATACCTTACACTGAGTGCAGCTTGGTTGCAGCCAAACGTTGACTTAGTGAAACGTCCCTATCCTAAACCGAAATCTCGACTTGCTCCCTATTATACCTTACACTGAGTGCAGCTTGGTTGCAGCCAAACGTTGACTTAGTGAAACGTCCCTATCCTAAACCGAAATCTCGACTTGCTCCCTATTATACCTTACACTGAGTGCAGCTTGGTTGCAGCCAAACGTTGACTTAGTGAAACGTCCTTATCCTTATCCGAAATCTCGACTTGCTCCCTATTATACCTTACACTGAGTGCAGCTTGGTTGCAGCCAAACGTTGAATTAGTGAAACGTCCCTATTCTAAACCGAAATCTCGACTTGCTCCCTATTATACCTTACACTGAGTGCAGCTTGGTTGCAGCCAAACGTTGACTTAGTGAACGCATGCTAGGAATTGATAGGGGCGAAACGCTACAATCCCAACAATCGAAAGTATTACGTTGATACGAAGTTTAGACATAATGGGAAAAAGAGCTGTTTCTCATTTCCCCACTATGTTTGCTATTGGTAGTGTCTGTTGCAGAGAGGTCAACACTAATCTGTATCAAGTAAAGCGATAAAGGAGTGTGTCATATCAGGCGATATGAATTAGATACCCCATGCTATCTTGACATGATACTCGGGTCCGATTTTGCAATTTGCGGAAATAAGTCCTGGGAATAACCTTGAGCTATTTTCGTAAATGCGGTGAAGTTATTCGCAAACACAGACACATTATTTCTTTCCGACTGAATGAAGGTCATGCTGGTTGTTTTGGACATTAGTCAGCGGTAACACTGGAACTATTTGTAACTGTAACATATAACCGGAAACTGATTATCTATCCATATATGTTGGTTCTATTTATCAACGAATTAACATCTAAATTAATTGTACACGCTTAATCGAGTTGACCTGATTGCATAGCCCGTGATTACAGACTAAAACCAAATCCCTATACATTATCCTAAGATCTAATGCTTTGATAAACAGTTGCACATTTTAGAAGCATTTTTAACTGAAGGTTATAAAACTTATGATGTGCATTACACGACTTAGAAAACAACTTGGGAAACTAAGGTGACAAAGGGAGAAATTAATGACCATGAACAATTTCACCTGTAACCACAGTGTTTTTAAAGTAATCAACTAAAGATGTTTCCAATTGCGTTTGCATGTAGGAAAGGGTTTGCGTCGCAGATGACAAACAATGTCGCGATAAATGCTATACGTTGGTTGAACAGATCAGTCCTTAGGCGGTTAGTTACAAACTAACAGGAAGACTTTGATAATAAATCTGGTAATTAGCTGCCCTCCTTTGTTCTCAGGGCTGCGAGGATAGCATTAACCCTTTCCCTCATACGACAAAATTCTGCAGCAGACGACTTTGAACATATTTTGTCAAAACATAGAAAATCTCTATAGTTGAATAGATAACCTATGACAAAAAGTGGAAAACATTGTGGCAAAAGGAGAAATTGCACGTTTTGTGCAATTTCTTTTTTTGTCACTATGTTTTCAAAAAGCCTGTCTTCTGCAGAGGCGTCAGAAAGCGTCTATATGAGGGAAAGGGTTAATTAAGACAGACGCGCTGGTGTCAGGATAAAATAATACCGGTATAACTAGTAATTTACACAGGAAATGCCATGCTATAATGAGGGACATTAATGATAATTATATTATCTCCGTTGTCAGATAAAGACCAAGGAAGACCAAGGAAGACCAAATAGTTGGTAGGTCCTTTCAGTTGGAATCCTTTGTCTTTATCGCTATTTCGCAATGAGATATTGCAATTACTCTGTACACATTAATCATAAATGTGTTAATCAAAGTGATGATTCAAAAGAGAAAATTTACATAGCAGTGTTTAAAGAAAACAAATGTGGAATTACTAATCAATCTAATAACAGTTGGCCAAGAAAATGCAATTATAAGTGCACCATCCAGTGCAAAGATACCAATGATAAAAACAGAGGAAACCAAATGATAGGACCTAGCTAGATGTAGAGAGTATTAAAGGGAGATAACTGACCGATGTCTCCAATTGAAATACTGTTGAAAGCGGCATATACACACCATTCAAATTAATATCAGGGAAAACTATATTATTAAACGTTTTCCAACATACACATGCTTTCTGGTGCATCTACAGCAGCCGAAATTGCTCATGCTTAAACTACACTTGAAAAGGTTTACCGTAAGTCGTCTGTTGCATATTTGATGTACGTGGGAAATGGTTAAGGTGGTAAAATGTGAAATGATGTTTAAAGTCCTGTTCCGAGATGTGTACGAACATCAAAACCCGACCAGATCATGTATTACATCCTAAACAATGGCAGTAATTCCTTAACCTCCTCGTAGGATGGTTGAATTAGCATTACTACGACTGACTCTCTTTTGTCAGGATAAATGGACCAGTAGTGCTGGTAACTTACCAGGATGAATGGACCAGTAGTGCTGGTAACTTACCAGGATGAATGGACCAGTAGTGCTGGTAACTTACCAGGATGAATGGACCAGTAGTGCTGGTAACTTACCAGGATGAATGGACCAGTCGTACTGGTAACTTATCCAGCACACGCCGTGATATAACTGAATAAAAATGTTGAAAGCGGCGTAATAAAAAAAGAACTTCAAACGAAAAATTTAAAACACTTGACCGAGTTTTCTTTTGCAATGAAGGAAGTTCACTATCTGGTAGTATTTTAATTGCGTCGCACGTATTGTGGTAACCCGATCTCTTCGAAATGGAATCGCAGTCGTGCGGTAACACATTAAGTAGTAATTTCCGGGTATAAGAAAAGAAAAACAGACAAAGTCGTACGAAGCATATATCATAGATTATTAAATTACACACGCACACACGTGCACTCGCGCACTCGCAAACATGCACGTACACATATACACACAACACGCGTCAGGAGAAAAAAGGGGATCGAATCGCATTATCGTGTGCGAGGGAACAGTCTCGTAACAAGTTTCACTGTCCTCCTATATGTTATGAAGTCTTAGGCGTACCTTCTGACAATATAAGTTAGAATTGTAGCCAAAGTGGATTTACACCATTACGAGATTGTACTGCGTCTGGCGATTTCATGCCTTATTACATCTGCGTGCAACCATTACTCGGCACCGTCGGACACCCGCGGTTGTTGACTCCGCTATGTTGCAACATCACAAGTGGGATTTTAAACTGCCATTTAACCGTTTTGACAGATACCCTATATTGTTTTGATTGGATGCAGCACAGTGGTGTAGTGCGCCAAACAGCCACTCAGATCCCTCATTGTCTATGCGTCTGCACGTAGGAGACTGTTGGAAATGCAAGCGTCGTTTCGATTTGTTTATGTGTATTCTATTCTGTTCTGTCAAAACCGCGAAACGACAGTTACAAATCTCACGGGGGATATGCAGGCAAATCGGAGTCAAATGCCAAATATCCCACAAGAGTTTTCATTGTCCGTCTAACCGCCTCGGCTGTGTATTGTTAGAGCGTCCGCTTCGGGCTCGGGAGGTCGCAGGTTCGATCCCCGGCCGGGTGACACCAAATACGTTAAACAATGGTTATAATGGCTGCCCCCTTGACGAACAGGATTGTTGAGTTAGCATTATGTCTGTCTTTCGTTATGTTAAAAGACGTAGAAATGAAAATTCTGTCAAAATCTTAGAAAAATTTAGCCAAACTAGCTGCACGTCAATGTAAATTTAAATGATGACCAGTCATTAACAGAGGACTTGCGATCACTCGAACATTGATACATGAAATGAATATTTTAATCGAACCAATTCCTTAAACTAATATGTATTTTGAAAAAACTGAACAGCAACTAGAACTGAAGCAGCGTTGTTTTCTTAATTTAATATGCTATTATAACTGCCTTGCTATTCCATACTAAACATTTAACCCTTTCCCTCATATAGACGCTTTCTGACGCCTCTGCAGCAGACGGATTTTTGAAAACATAGTGACAAAAGAAGAAATTGCTCAAAACGAGCAATTTCTTCGTTTGCCACAATGGTTTCCACTTTTAGTCACAGGTTATCCATTTAATTATAGAGATTTCTACTTTTTGTTAAAATATGTTCAAAGTCGTCTGCTGCAGAATTGTCGTATGAGGGAAAGGGTTAAGTGCATGTATAAACGAATTACTAAGCTGTTATTACATACACACTTGCTAGCATACATCGACGGAATAATCGAACAGATCGATTACTCGAATTGATTGATTGGTCCCTTGCGCCGTCCAGTTATCGCGAGTCCACTGTATATGAGATAAGACCCGCTTTCGTCCGGCGCTACCCCATTGATTTCCAAACTAGGAAGAGACCTTGAAAATATTTCGATAGGTGAATAGGTCAGTACAGTACGAATACACTTAAATAAGGATAAGACGTTAATCTATTTGATCGATAAACCGTCGATGATTGATTGGCTGTTTCAATTTACATCCCTTTCAGAACAGCCGACGCTGTAAACCATTTCCAACAGACGACACTCGAGGCCTTTGCAACGTGCGATACATCACGTTATACAACTTTGTTTATTTCAAATTCAGTATTAGATCTAAATATCTTTTAACCCTTTCCCTCATACGACAATTCTGCAGCAGACGACTTTGAACATATTTTGTCAAAACATAGAAAATCTCTATAATTGAATGGATAACCTGTGACTTAAAGTGGAAACCATTGTGGCTAAAGAAGAAATTGTCACTATGTTTTCAAAAAGACGTCTGCTGCAGAGGCGTCAGAAAGCGTCTATATGAGGGAAAGGGTTAAATGTTTAGTAGGGAATAGCAAGGCAGTTATAATAGTATATTAAATTAAGAAAACAACGCTGCTTCAGTTCTAGTTGCTGTTTCAAAATACATATTAGTTTAAGAAATTGGTTCGATTTAAATATTCGTTTCATGTATCAATGTTCGAGTGATCGCAAGTACTTTGTTAATGACTGATCATCATGACAAAAAGTGGAAAACATTGTGTCAAAAGGGGAAATTGCACGTTTTGTGCAATTTCTTCTTTTGTCACTATGTTTTCAAAAATCCGTCTGCTGCAGAGGCGTCAGAAAGCGTCTATATGAAGGAAATGGTTAAAATTTAAAAAAAGAAATCATTTTTTTTGTTATTTAAAATTTTCATTTTTTAATGTTGAATTTTAAATTGTATTAAAAGAGTATTTTGTTTAAAAGTGTTATAATTAGGGATAATCCGAGATTAAGGAGGATATATATAGTCTTACAAACCACCAAGTGCATGTGTACTTATCGTATGAACCCAGGGTGTGTAATCAGTATAACAAAGTTAAACATGTATATATATATATATCAGCCCTCTCCTCCATCACCGCCGCGAGCTGAGGGAACCAGGAAGCGGTAGTAACGCCCCTGTCGTGTGTTTGCAGTGCGTACGCCTCGTGGGAGGTCGCGGGCTCGATCTCCGGGCTCATCATACCAAAGGACAGAGCAGTTATTTGTCAGTTAATTACCCGTAATAGGGAGACGGTCATGTTTAGGTGGAAATATATGAAATAACGGATAAAGTCTTTTTCCGAGAGAGTTGACTAATACGAACGACATGTCCGACCGGATCATACCCTCGCTCATGTATTTCTAACAACATTCTTCGCAGGCAAATGACTTCCTTCTATCATAGATTGTTATCCAATTCAATGTAAAGTGGACACACATACATATATATATATATATATATTGAGGAAAAAGAATACGGGTAAACCCACGGTAATCTATTTGACCGATCTACAGACCATGAGTGATTGGTTCATTCCCTTTGTCATACATGTATTTGTATTATGGGTAAATAAAAGTTGAAATTGAAATTGAATTGACCATGATTGATTGGTTCTTTCAATTAACGTCATTTTCAAAACAACCGAAGCTTAAAACTTAAAAAAAAAAAGTATTTTTTATATAAATTACAAATGCACTATTATATCAAAATATACCTATTGCCTATGCACTTATATATTAACCCTGGGTGAGTAATCTGTATACCAAGGGTAAACATTGTGTATATATAACCTTCTACTCCATGACCGCCGCGAGCTGAGAGAACCAGGATGCGGTTTTACATCATCTGTTGTGTCTTTGTAGTGCGTGCACCTCGGGTGCGGGAGGTCAAGGGCTCGATCTCCGGACGCATCATACCAAAGGACAGAACAGTTATTTGTCAGTTAATAACGTATTATAGGGAGAAGGTCATGTTTAGGTGGAAATATAGGAAATAACGGATAAAGTCATTTTCCGAGAGAGTTGACTATTACGAACGTCATGTTCGACCGGGTCATACCCTCGCTCATGTATTCCTTACAGCATTATTCGCAGGCAAAGGACTTCCTTCTATCATAGATTGTTATTCAATGCAAAGTAAAGTGGACACATAATGCACGTTTAAAACCAATGTAGTGTCTTTTTCTTTTTTGCTATATTTTTTTCTGGTTCCGGTATATTTCTTCGTTTTAAATTAATATAGATATATATATAGATACAGATATATTGAGGAAAGCAGGATACGGATAAAATGTTAATCCATTTGACCGATAAACCGTCGATGATTGATTGGCTGTTTCAATTTACATCCTTTTCAGCTGTAATCCATTTGCAATAACAGACGCAACTCGAGGCCTTTGCAGCGGTCGATTTTTAAAAGCATTGTAGGAAAAGTGCAATTTCATGAAAATAGCAATTTGCCAATTTTCCACAATATTTTGTTCAAAACTCGTCTGCCAGTGACGACATCAGAAGTTGTTGGTATATGTTTAAGGGAAGTGTCTAAATGAGAGGCAGACCGATCTCGATCTTTACACATGTTGAGGATCTCGACTGATTGGAGTTTTACCCTTCCATCTTGTAGACGCATCTGTAGCAGCGGCGACTATTGAAAACAATGTGACTAAAGGAGAAATTTGTCCTACATAATGTGATCAATTTCTCAATTTCTCAATTTCTCAATTTCTCAAAATGTTTTCATCTCTATTCTAGACTTCGTTGTATTATATGTTATTATTTATGGGACTAGAAACTTTGTAAAGTTTACGTTACGATATTAAGAATCTTGAATTTTGAATCTATTAAAAACGTATACGTAAATTTTTATAGATTTTTAGTCTGGTTCAATTGCGAAGCAACTAACCCGGGTTATTGCGGGCGAAACGATTTGAACGGATGATGACCGTACAGTCGTACTGTAAAATAGTTCACCAATTAGTATTGAATACTCAAAAAAGGCAAATTTCATGTGGGAATAACTTCGTAATTACGCAGTTACTGTTGAACTAGCCTTTGGAAACAGATATTCAGTAGATAATGTTGCATGTTAAACGATTACTTCCGTGAAATCGCCGGAGACACCCGAGTCACATACATGTAATCATGCTCAGTATTGGCCGAAGGATCTGATTTCAAGCGTTATTTTCTCTTTACCTCTTGGCTAGATAAATATCCCGCCTAAAAACATCCAATATGGAGGCACTCAAACACATAGGAATGTATAATTCATTCAGCGGAGTAAAGCGATATCGAATTTCTTCTGCGCAAGGTTTTCTATAATTTAGAAATAGTTGCCTTTTCAATTTTGTATGCAGTAAGTGTGTAAACAAATTTAACAGAATATTGACCCTGATGAATTTTCGTAACCTTTTCACACACCACAATCCATGTTTTCCTTGTACTTTAAACATCTTTGAATTTATTAAAAAAATTGGGTTTTCATGTGAACCCGACTTATAGTACTTCTGAGTACTTTGATTCATATTTTTGACAAGATCTGCTACAGATGTGCCATGTGTAGGAACGGATTAATGCCGTTTTCAACGAAGTTTCACATTTATCACAGTGAGGATATGCCTACACTTATCCATGATCTCTGAGGGTGAGCTACAAGTACTAAACGTAGAAAATGTGTCAAGCCCTTCCCCAATCTGATTTAAATCAGAACTAGAATTCGCTGCAGTAACACACGTGAATTATTACGTCGGGACATGGATGAAATGACATTTGTTTATGATATTTATCATTTTTTATTGACGCCGCGTGGGAGCGCGGCGTCAGTATGGGATAGGTTTTAATTTTGTACCATGGGGTGACGTAATCGAAAAGGGAGAAACCAATGTTATTATTGTTAAAAAAAACCTCTGTTGTTTGATTGAAAAAAACAACCTTTATGAATCAATAAATTGTATTAACTGATTTAAGAAACAACAAGATACAAAATACGTTTGTCTTCTACCGTTATTACAAAACTTTATACACATTTAATTTGTATTTAATAACTTTTCCCCAACTGTCTAGGCTACGCTGTTTTTGATTGTTTGGTTTACGGCCCTGACCCAATTCATCAAAGCTCAGAGAAAAAGTTCACTTTTCCCAAACTTTCTAGGCTACGCGTTTTTAATTGTTTAGTTTACGGGCCCAAAATTCGCCGGATGTTTTTGCCTATTTATAAAAGTGTGTGAAGTTGGCAGAGCATTAGACGTTAGACATTAGACATTCAAAAAAAATATTCGAATGTCTAATTAGACGTTAGACATTCGATTAGACATTCGCTAATTTTGATTATCGAATGTCTAATTAAACATTAGACATTCAGAAAAATCGCAAATGTTAAATATCGAATGTCTAATTCGACATTAGACATTCAATTAGACATTCGCAAATTACAAGATCTATAACCCAAATTCGTCGGAGGTTATTGTACATTCAAAAAACGAATGTCTAATTGGTCAGTTAGACATTAGACATTCGATTAGACATTCGCAAATTAAGGGATTTAGGTACCAAATTCGTCGGAGATCATTGTACATGCAAAAACCGAATGTCTAATTGGTCAGTTAGACATTAGACATTCGATTAGACATTCGCGAATTACGATATTTAGGTTCCAAATTCGTCGTAGGTCAACGTACAATAAAAAAACGAATGTCTAATTGGTCAGTTAGACATTAGACATTCGATTAGACATTCGCAAATTAAGAGATTTAGGTACCAAATTCGTCGGAGGTCATTGTACGTGCAACAAACGAATGTCTAATTGGTCAGTTAGACATTAGACATTCGATTAGACATTCGCAAATTACTATACTTAGGTTCCAAATTCGTCAGAGATCATTGTACATTAAAAAAACGAATGTCTAATAGGTCAGTTAGACATTAGACATTCGATTAGACATTCGCAAATTACAAGATCTATAACCCAAATTCGTCGGAGGTCATTGCACATTAAAAAAACGAATGTCTAATTGGTCAGTTAGACATTAGACATTCGATTAGACATTCACAAATTAAGGGATTTAGGTACCAAATTCGTCGGAGGTCATTATACATGCAAAAACCGAATGTCTAATTGATCAGTTAGACATTAGACATTCGATTAGACATTCGCAAATTACTATACTTAGGTTCCAAATTCGTCAGAGATCATTGTACATTAAAAAAACGAATGTCTAATTGGTCAGTTAGACATTAGACATTCGATTAGACATTCGCAAATTACAAGATCTATAACCCAAATTCGTCGGAGGTCATTGCACATTAAAAAAACGAATGTCTAATTGGTCAGTTAGACATTAGACATTCGATTAGACATTCACAAAGTAAGGGATTTAGGTACCAAATTCGTCGGAGGTCATTATACATGCAAAAAACGAATGTCTAATTGATCAGTTAGACATTAGACATTCGATTAGACATTCGCAAATTAAGAGATTTAGGTACCAAATTAATCAGAGATCAATGTACATTAAAAAAACGAATGTCTAATTGGTCAATTAGACATTAGACATTCGATTAGACATTCGCAAATTAAGAGATTTATGTACCAAATTCATCAGAGATCAATGTACATTAAAAAAACGAATGTCTAATTGATCAGTTAGACATTAGACATTCGATTAGACATTCGCAAATTAAGAGGTTTAGGTACGAAATTTGTCTGAGGTCATTGTACACGCAAAAAACGAATGTCTTATTGGTCAAATAACTTGAACATATTGATAACTCGAACATATCGATATCTCGAACATACCGATGACTCGAACACATCGATATCTCGAATACATTGATAAAACGAATGTTTTTAACTTGAACATTTATTGACAAATCGAACATATCGATATCTCGAAACTTTCGATATCTCGAACTTTCCAATATCTCGAACTTTCGATATCTCGAACTTTCCGATACCCCAATTTTTTTTTTTTTTTTTTTTTTTTTTTCTTCTTCTCGATATCTCGAACTTTCCAATAACTTTTCGATATCTTTAAAAAAAAAAATCTCGATATCTCGAACTTTATCGGAAAGTTCGAGATATCGACAAGTACGAGATATCGACAAGTTCGAGATACCGAAAATTTCGAGATATCGGAAAGTTCGAGATATCGAAAAAAATATGAAAACAAATGGTAAGTTCGAGATATCGGAAAGTTCTGAGATATCGAAAAAAAAAAAAAAAAAAAAAAAAAAAAGATATCAATATGTTCGAACATTTCGATTTCTCGATTATTTTTTTTTATATTTTTTTTTTCTCGTTATCTCAGAAATTTGCGATATCGTATTTTTTGTTTATATACTTCCGTTTTTAACTCCACTGGCTGAAAGCCAGTCGAGCTTATGTCATGGGGAATCGTCCGTCCTGCGTTCGTGCGTGCGTGAGTGCGTACTTACGAGAGTAATCTTGTTGGATAGTGTTTTTTCGTAAACCCCAGCCACCACCCTTATAAGACACTTTGATAAGTTTTTTTTTTTTATACAATTGTGTTATGGGTATCTAATTAACATATTATTGCTATTTATTCCGTAAAGGGGGGATAATTACGGAATAAACCATGTGCTTGTTGGGTATACCCAACAAGAGAACATCAAAGGAAAACACCCAACAAACGCCTTTTGGACGTACGTGCGTGCATGCGTGCGACCGTCCGTCCGTCCGTAAACGTTTTGCTTCAAACTGTTTCTCCTACCTAACCACTGGACCAATTAGGATGAAACTTCATAGGAAGTATCCTCTCAATGATCTCTCCTTAGTTCCTCAAACTGTTTGGGATCCATGCAAAATTCTGGTTTCCGAAAGAAAAAACAATGAAGACTTAAAAAATCTTCTTCTCCTCCGTAGGTATCAGGCCGATTTTCAAATAATTGTGTAGTAGTGAAGACTTAAAAAATCTTCTTCTCCTCCGTAGGTATCAGGCCGATTTTCAAATAATTGTGTAGAAATGTTGCTTGGGTGACCTTCTTTCAGATTTTTTCGAGCCAAGTTGATTGGTCGAAAACTATGGCCGCCAGAGAGCTATTTTTGCCTTATAATATGGTTATAGTGAAAACTTAAAAAATCTTTTATATATATATATATGACCCTCTATCAGATTCCTTCAAGCCATGTTGATTGGTAAAAAACATGGCAACCAGGGCGCGGGGCTGTTTGAAGATTTAATTGGCAGTGGAGCGATACTGGCCCTCTTGGGCCTCATGTTGTTATCATACTTCTGATAAACACGAAGGAGAATATACTTCACCCTCTCCTTCCAAAGCTTGTGTCACACTTAATTTATAACTAGAGACATTACATGTTAATATTTAAGCACCTATGTGATGGTTTTTTTATCTAATTGATCTAGTTAGAGCAGATTTGAAACCGTGTATTGGTAAAAAATTAAGAAACTTCATGTTGTATGGTAACCTTTTATTATAGGCTATGGTAGCCAGGTGAGCAATATAGGCACATCTTGGCCTTTTTGGTTATGATAAAGGAACATTTGGCCTTCTTGTTCGAAATATTTACATCCTGTCTGTTTTCACACGTTATTTAAATGTACTGAACTACATCTGCTTCCTTTAAGTCATGCTTCAAAATCATGCGCGGCGTCCTTTGATGCTCTGCATCAAAATTCGTCTTGTATTCGCTTATAAAATAGTTTGTGGGATTTGAGTAATCATCAAAACAGGAATTTTATTGTGACGCACCCGTGAGCGTGTTTTCAAAGTAGCGTCATTAACGTGCGATTGATAACGTAGGTAAAGCGTTGGTACAGTGTAGGTACAGCGTAGGTACAGCGTAGGTACATCGTTGGTACATCGTTGGTACAGAGTAGGTACAGCGTAGGTACAGCGTAGGTACAGCGTAGGTACAGCGTAGGTACAGAGTAGGTACAGCGTAGGTACAGCGTAGGTACAGCGTTGGTACATCGTTGGTACATCGTTGGTACAGCGTAGGTACAGCGTTGGTACAGAGTAGGTACAGCGTAGGTACAGCGTAGGTACAGCGTTGGTACATCGTTGGTACATCGTTGGTACATCGTTGGTACAGAGTAGGTACAGCGTAGGTACAGCGTAGGTACAGCGTTGGTAGAGAGTAGGTACAGCGTTGATACAACGTAGGTACAGCGTAGGTACAGCGTAGGTACAACGTAGGTATAGTGTAGGTACAGCGTAGGTACAGCGTAGGTACAGCGTAGGTACAACGTTGGTACATCGTTGGTACAGCGTAGGTACAGCGTAGGTACAGCGTAGGTACAGCGTAGGTACAGCGTAGGTACAGCGTAGGTACAGCGTTGGTACATCGTTGGTACAGCGTTGTTACAGCGTTGTTACAGCGTAGGTACAGCGTAGGTACAGCGTAGGTACAGCGTAGGTACAGCGTAGGTACAGCGTAGGTACAGCGTAGGTACAGCGTTGTTACAGCGTAGGTACAGCGTAGGTACAGCGTTGTTACAGCGTTGGTACAGCGTAGGTACAGCGTTGGTACAGCGTTGTTACAGCGTTGGTACAGCGTAGGTACAGAGTAGGTACAGCGAAGGTACAGCGTAGGTACAGCGTAGGTACAGCGTAGGTACAGCGTAGGTACATCGTAGGTACAGCGTAGGTACAGCGTAGGTACAGCGTAGGTACAGCGTAGGTACAGCGTAGGTACAGCGTAGGTACAGCGTAGGTATAGTGTTGTTACAGCGTTGTTACAGCGTAGGTACAGCGTAGGTACAGCGTTGTTACAGCGTTGGTACAGCGTAGGTACAGCGTTGGTACAGCGTTGGTACAGCGTAGGTACAGCGTAGGTACAGCGTTGTTACAGCGTTGGTACAGCGTTGTTACAGCGTTGGTACAGCGTAGGTACAGCGTTGGTACAGTGTTGGTACAGCGTAGGTACAGCGTTGGTTCAGCGTTGGTACAGCGTAGGTACAACGTAGGTACAGCGTAGGTACAGCGTAGATACAGCGAAGTAGTTGTGTCTGAGTTCAATGGGATTGTCTCTCCGTATTTAATATCAGGATGCTAACGAACTTGTCTATCCAAAGAAAAACAAATAAAGTGGCAAAACCTTTACAATAGTAAAAATTTATCAAATTCAGAGAAAACTTTAAAAAGTGCAAACATGATGAAACGATGCCATAATAGTATGATTATTTTATTATTAGACTGCGAACTATTTAAAATATTGACAGCAATCTGGGGTTTTTTCCCACGAAGTTTTCAAAGTGTGGTCCTTGAGTGTTGTATCAACGAGAGTAGTGTCTAAATCTTTGTCTTTCACTTAGTTAAATGGTGATGGAAAGAACTCATATTTACTCTTAAAATTCAGTACATATAAATTTTAAGTGCTGAAAGGAGAAACTATTATCATTAGGGCATTATCTTCTTTGCTATGAACTTGTTAAAAGTCTTTTGCTGTAGATGCTTTAAAAGTGCATCTTCATGTTGGAATATGTAATCCACATACAACACTATTGCAGCAGAACACTTTAAAAACATATTTGCAAACATTTGAAACATCTCTTAAATAGACACTTCATTTATTGAAAAGTTTTAAAAACATTGTGACAAAAGTAGAAATTGCTTGATATGAGTAGTGTTTTCAAATGGCATCCACTGCATTAAAGATGCATCGGAATCCGTCTGCAAGTGGGAAGGGTTAAACATAATCAACTATATGTGAAATGAGAATCTTATCACATGTTTATGATTTTAAATATGAGTAAAATTGTGAAAAAAGGATGTTCTGCTCTTTTTCACAAATTTCTCATTTTTCACAATACTTTTCGAATGATTTGTTGCAGAGACGTCAAATATTGTTTGTACTTATAAAATGATTAACTTGTAAAATGTTTATGTGATCATATTGTATACATAAAAAAAGCAATAGATATTTGTAAATTTGACATTTTAGTTTCGAGTTATAATTTCTTTTAATATATTTAGATTATGAATCTATCAGTCATAACACGGGATTGATTGAATGGGGTTTTACGCCGTTTTAACAATTTCTCAGTCATATGATGGTGGCTAGTTCACCTACTCATGTGTTTCCTGGTTTTCTAAAACCAGTTCTCCACACAACAATTTTCCCAATCAATTGGCTGCTTTTCCGCATAAAATTAGCTCATTGATTGAAGACGAATGACGCATGTCGCATTGACTTTTGTTAATGTGCAGAGCTGTGATTCGAAGTCACAACCCCTGGATTGACAGCCTGCTCAGTTATTGATTGAGCTACCGGGAGAAAGATTTCAATGTCATATTTGTTCTCGAATTGAATATCAAACTCAAAAGAATATTCAAAGAAAAGTTCTATATCGGAATCTCATCCAACCATGGAATATATATACATGACTGTGAAACTATTATACTTAGAATAAACTCTTTGTGTAAAGGGTTGGAAACATTGTTGAAAAAAGAGACATTACTTGTCCTTGGAAAATCACCAAGTCTAATTTTCGTAGAATGTCGTCAGTACATAGTTCTGCTTCTGTATTTTAAAAATGTAGAATACTATACAATTTTCCCTTTTCATGACTAGATTCCTTATTAAGTTTTCGCAGTTGCATTGTTAATGGATAATTACCAACATCAATTAACTCCTCACTGGATTTGAACATCAGGCCTATGGAACAATGTCAGACTCTGGATCCCAGATTTCACACATAATCATCAAATATATTATTACACATTGTATCAATAACATATTGATTTAGATAATCAATATGGATTGAATAGGCAAGGATTAAAATCTTTCTGCATGGCCTATTAGTTTAACATCTGGTATGGGAGAGTGTCCATGGAATGGGTCATAAATTATTTGTAATGGTCATTTGATGCTGTGATTCTAACAGTACCTCTGAGATGAGAAAACCGACCGGGCTGAGTCGTTTTGCTTGTATAATCCGTGAGACTGTATTCGGGTGTATCTACGACTATCCCTACTTATAAAAGAATTCAAACAAAATGCTATTTTTATATAAATTAAAAATTCATTATAAGATCAAAATATTAGATCACGGAGGATAGTCTTACATACCATCGAGTGCTTGTGCACTTATCTATGAACCCTGGGTGAGTAACCATTAACACAAAGGTAGAAACGGTATATATAGTCCTCTCCACCATGACCGCCGCGAGCGTAGGGAACCAGGATGCGGGTAAACCTATTTGTAGTGCGTGTGCCCCGGATGCTGGGAGGTCTCGGGTCGATCCCAGGGCGGATCATTCCAATGAACAAGACCGTCATAAGCTTTTTAGTAACGTATAAAAGGTGGGAAATATAATGTTTAGGGGTTGAAATATGTGATGTAACGGAGTAAGTGTTGACTATTACGTAAAGACAAGTAGTAATTTATTTTTTCTCCTTGGCGCTCAGAAAATGTGGGGTTAGTTAAAAGAATGACGTTCAGGTTCAGGGAAATAAAATGGGCGATACGTACAGGTAACCTATCCTGGAAACGCCGTGATATAAATGAAAACAGATTGAAAGCGCGGCGTAAAACCCCGTATAAACAAAGAAACAGGATGCGTATAAAACTGTAACCATAACCGGTGTAGCTCATGTGATTGATTGGTTGCTTAATTCACGTCCTTTTTCAGCGCAACCGGAGCGTTACATCCTTTTCCCACGTGCGACCAATAATATGCAACAGACGACTTTTACTTTTTAAGCACATCTGGACAAAAACTATGAACACTCTCTGCAAGTGAAAGTATTATGATTGAAGAAAGTTGAAAACATTGTGACAAAAGGAGAAATTGCTCATTATGAGCAATTTCTCCTTTTGCCACAATGTTTTTCAAAAATTCGTCTGCCCGAGAAGCGTAAAACAGCGTCTGTATGTGGTTTAGATACTGACAATCTCATTAAAAATCAGACCAAAACACTTATATATATTACGTATTTACGATCGTGCGGGTATAGATCTGGTTTAAATGAGATTGAGACACGGATGACCTCTGACTTCCTTAGTTGAGTTTAACCATTTCCCACGTACAACACATATGCAGCAGATGACTTTGAGCATATCTGGGAAAAAATATGAAAACTCTCCCGTATATGAACGTATAATTATTGAATAAAATTGAAAATATCGTGACAAGGGGAGAAATTGTTCGTTATGAGTTGCCTGCTGTAAAGGCGTCAGCAAGCGTCTTCGAGTTGGAAAGGGTCAACCCTTTCACTGATACAGCTTAAGTTTAGTTTATCCATTTCACACGAACACAAATCTACAGCAGATGACCTTGAAATCATCTGGGCAAAAATATGAAACATCTCTATAACTGAAAAAATGATTACTGCAGAAAAAGTCAAAAATATTGTGGCAAAAGGAGAAATTGCTATTTTTTAGTATTTTTTCCTTTAAGCCACATTTTTCATAAGACGTCTGCTACAGAGGCGTCAGAAGGCGTCCATATGTGGGAAAGGGTTTAACTTACTTGTCTTACATTGATTAAGAAATAAGCTTGCATCTTATGTTAAGCAAGCTCGATGCATGCATGCTTCCTGGAGACTTAACCAGTCGTCGAGCCGTCGATGTGGAGAATACCTCAAAGGCAGAACCCGCTTACCTGCGACCTGTGGTCCGAGAGGCCGACGTTCTACCACTGTCGTTGACGCCTTTGCCGCGGAGGGATGTTGATATCATCATTGGAAAAGGAACCCTCTCTCAAAATAATATTTCCTAATTTCGGGATGATGCAACATTTTTCTTCGGCTATTTAATAGAAGACGAGTTATTGACGCCGCGTGAAAGCGCGGCGTCAGTATGGGATAGGTTTTAATTTTGTACCATGGGGTGACGTAATCGAAAAGAGAGCAACCAACATTATTGTTAAGAAAAACTCTGTTATATGTCTGAACACAAAAACCAAAACCTTTATGAATAAATAAATTGTATAAAATGATTTAAGAAACAGCAAGATACAAAATACGTATGTCTTCTACCGTTATTACAAAACTTTAGACACATATTATGGGTATTTAATAACTTTCCCCTAACTTCCTAGGCTACGCTTTTTTTATAGTTTGGTTTACGACCCGATTCATCAAAGCTCAGAAAAAAGTTTCTGGCGATGTTTTGCCTATTTACGATATTGAGATTTTTAAATAAATGGGCAATCTTTTAAAAATCAATGATGATTCATTTTAATTACTACATATTACAGTATAATTCTAGAAACGGTAAAAACAACGTTAACCCAACTATGCAATACGTATGGCCGTAACGTGACCCGTTCTATTGCAGCAAATGCAGCATGTCATCACTTGGCGATTTTGGTCATTCTTATTCAATAGACGACAAGGTTTCATCGGTTCTCATAGAGTAATTAAGTTGTCTCTCCTTCCTTCCGCTATGAATACTTCGCTGTTTTCACGCTTTCATCCGATTTCTAAAATTCATTGGAATTGTAACCGGTTTTTCATGTTTCGTTCGAGATGAACGATTCGTACCAACTGGGTTTCGCTCTTTGCTCTTGGGGAACTGACTTGACCATTTTCTATTGTTTATTTTACAGTTTTCTACTGGCATGTTCAAAACGATTAAAGTGACATTACAAACAAACAAAACAGACTTAATAGTTCTTGCTATATGTTGACTATACATGTGATCTTTCATAATGCTCAATCTTGATCATACATATCTTTCTTTTCTTTCTTAATTACTTCGTATTTTTTGTTTATATACTCCCGTTTTTGCTATCATACTTCTGCTAAACTGGAAGGAGAATAGACTTCCATCTCTCCTTCCTAAGCTTGTGTCACACTTAACCTATAACTAGAGGCAATACACATTAATATATGTTAATATTTAAGCACCTATGTTTTTTTTATCTAATGGATCTAGTGAGAAGATTTAAAACAGTTTATTGGTAAAAAAAAAAGGTTTGAGAAACTTCAGCTTGTATGACACATTAAAGTTGCAGTGAAAGTTAAGCAAAATGTAAACTAAATGGTTTCAGGACTAAACTTGTCATTTCACGACTAAACTTCACATGCTGAATATCACATATTTCGTAGCATGTAAAACGTTTAATCCCTACGTCAATATTGACCCTTTCTGCTCTTGGTAACCTTTTTATATAGGCTATGGTAGCAATATAGGCACATCTTGGCCTTCTTGTTCGAAATATTTACATCCTTTCTGCTTGCACAGGTTATTTAAATGTACTGAACTGCATCTGCTTCCTTTAAGTCATGCTTAAAAAGCATGCGCGGCGTTTATGATGCTTTGCATCAAAATTCTTCTTGTTGAATATTTGAGCAGTGCTCAAGTAAGACCAACCTTAAGGTACTAGTAATGCGTGTGTAAAAAGACCATGCTAACGAGTCCAATTACTCGTAGATACTGAGTTAAGATGTCTTTTAACCCTTTACCCCATACAACAATTATGCAGCAGACGACTTTGAACATATTTTGTCAAAAAATAGAAAATCTCTATAATTAAAGGGATGACCTATGACTAAAAGTGGAAAACATTGTGTCAAAATGAGAAATTGCTCGTTTTGAGCAATTTCTCCTTTTGTCATTATGTTTACAAAAAGCCGTCTGTTGCAGAGGCGTCAGAAAGCGTATATATGAGGGAAAGGGTTAAACATTCAATGACTACATGTCGATGAGTACGGAGTCAGATCAGACTTGGCAGAAAGCCGCTCATTTCATTTCCGAATAACTGCTAGGATTAATTACATCACCCAATCAAGACATACCCTTATCGCCATAGATTCTAAGTACCGGTAAACCATTTCCGCATTCCCGATCTCTTGTGTGAGATTAAATGTAGTTTGACGTCTTTTTCAAGAGGACTTTACTTGAATATAATATGCAACGAATCGCGTCGGTCAATTCACTTAACTTGTTGACGTGTTTTCATGGTTTTATGGTTTTATCGAACCAGTACTCCACGCAGACACTGTTAATCCTTTCCCTCATATAGACGCTTTCTGACGCCTCTGCAGCAGACGGCTTTTTGAAAACATAGTGACAAAAGAAGAAATTGCACAAAACGTGCAATTTCTCCTTTTGCCACAATGTTTTCCACTTTATGTCATATGTAATCCATTCAATTATAGAGATTTTCTATTTTTTGACAAAATACGTTCAAAGTCGTCTGCTGCAGAATTGTCGTATGAGGGAAAGGGTTAACCCTTTCCAACATACAGCTAATTTTCCGCAGACGACTTTGAAAAGATGGTGAAAAAACCTGATAAATCTCTATAAAAGATAGTTTAATTGTTAAATAAAGTTGAAAACATTGTGGCCAAAGATGAAATTGCTGTTTTCAAAAAAAATGCGTCTGCAGGTGGGAAAAGGTTAATAAACAGCCGGCTGCTTTTACAACAGAAATATATATTATATTCCTGGAAAAAGACATACCACAAACTCATTTAACATATTACCCTTTCACTGCCGATTTTCACAAAGTCGACTCTTCCTTGTTGAAAATTGGAACACATTTTTCGTCCTCCAGGGATTTTGGCAAAATTTATCTTCTCAGTGGCAAATAATGCATACTTCAGGAGAGACAGCTTGTTACGAGCCGCCTGAGCTGAACATGCATTGTTTGCAAAAACCTTTAACTACCTTTTGGAAGGGAAAGAGAATCAAATAAACATTGCTATGTTTAATCCATTGGTAGACCTGAACATGCATTGTTTGCAAAAACCTTTAACTACCTTTTGGAAGGGAAAGAGAATCAAATAAACATTGCTATGTTTAATCCATTGGTAGACCTGAACATGCATTGTTTGCAAAAACCTTTAACTACCTTTTGGAAGGGAAAGAGAATCAAATAAACATTGCTATGTTTAATCCATTGGTAGACCTGAACATGCATTGTTTGCAAAAACCTTTAACTACCTTTTGGAAGGGAAAGAGAATCAAATAAACATTGCTATGTTTAATCCATTGGTAGACCTGAACATGCATTGTTTGCAAAAACCTTTAACTACATTTTGGAAGGGAAAGAGAATCAAATAAACATTGCTATGTTTAATCCATTGGTAGACCTGAACATGCATTGTTTGCAAAAACCTTTAACTACCTTTTGGAAGGGAAAGAGAATCAAATAAACATTGCTATGTTTAATCCATTGGTAGACCTGAACATGCATTGTTTGCAAAAACCTTTAACTACATTTTGGAAGGGAAAGAGAATCAAATAAACATTGCTATGTTTAATCCATTGGTAGACCTGAACATGCATTGTTTGCAAAAACCTTTAACTACCTTTTGGAAGGGAAAGAGAATCAAATAAACATTGCTATGTTTAATCCATTGGTAGACCTGAACATGCATTGTTTGCAAAAACCTTTAACTACCTTTTGGAAGGGAAAGAGAATCAAATAAACATTGCTATGTTTAATCCATTGGTAGACCTGAACATGCATTGTTTGCAAAAACCTTTAACTACCTTTTGGAAGGGAAAGATAATCAAATAAACATTGCTATGTTTAATCCATTGGTAGAAAGTAAATGAAGTACGTCACAATGGCTTTTTCTCAATCATGGCGAAGAATGGATGGCAGGAACATCCAATCGGAACTTCTTGTTCCGCTGTGAACGTATGCGATGTTTATATCGAACAAGAACACCAGCCAATGGCTCAAAGGTAGGGCACCTACCTCGTGATCCAAATGTCCCGGGCTCGTTCCCGTCAGAGCGAAGGGAACGATAGGGACCTCCCAACACGACTGACGCAATGTTTGGTCGAGAGTGGTTGATTAGTCGCCGGGCAGAAGCCCGCGACTTCTATTTTTAATAGCTTTTCGGAAATCACATGGGAGGAGGGATAATTATTGGAAAGAAACACATTAAGATGTTTTGAACATATTACAATTGTGTTTGTTTAAAAACACTAAGTAATGACACATCTAAAATGGAATAAACATTTCGATGTTTTAGGTATTTTTAGTTTCATTTTGTTGACTTGCATTTAAGTGTTTTTGTCTTATTTACGAAGACAAATGTGGTCCCTGCTAGACTTGCAACCAACTGCTATATGTCAATATTGAGATATATTGAAATAAAAATCACGTCAAATTCTACTTTCAATAGTAATGTTAACTTACTGAATGTTATTTTCATGTTCAAAAATATGTCTTGATTTGTGAAGAATTCATTTGATAATGTTAACTCGTGTATATCTAAAATATGAACTGTTTCTAACCTAGAACTGTTGATTACGTCACTACCGAGTACCGCCCGCATAGATGTGTAAATTTTGCACACGCTACTATATACTACTGTACTTACTGTGTGTGCGTTAACCAATGCGCGCACCTGCTTGCTTTTATGTAAGTCACGTCGAATTCTCCTTTTAATAGATAAGTATCAACATAAACTGGTAACAGAAACAAATAAGATTTTTTTTTGTGAAAATATGTCTCAAATATAAGCCTGTTTATCGGTCGTGAACGTCGAAACGCTTTTTCCTCAGTTTGTGACCTAGTTTCATATTGCCAAAATGTAAACAAAGCGAAGTAACCGGAAGTAACATGTAAACTTAGAAAAGTGACTTACGCAGACAAAAAATGTCGCACGACAAATTGATTTCTTAAACGTCACGATTGAGTGCATGGGTCGAATGTAGGAGAAAGAAATATACTATAGAAACGCTTTTTTCTCTCGAATGCAGTGGAATAAAACATGCACTAAAGCTTTGCCTGATTTTTTATTCACTTTCTTCGATGTCTGACACTCGACTCGATCTTGAAACAAAGGTCAACATTTTGAAAAAATGCTCAAACACCTTATTACAGATAGATAGCTAATATTACACACTTAAATGATTAAATATATGTGATATTAAATGTTTATTTGGCTTGAAACAAATTAAGAGAAGAACAAACTCTGATAAACAATAGATTTAGAAATAAAGAAAAACTGCTCTTTCGCACCCAATTAATTTCATACTTGCCACCTATTAAATAGTAATGGGACTCGCAACTGGCATTTCTCTTGCGCCAAACATATATTGTATGCATCAACGATTTATATAAACAATTTAGCTGATATGTTGTTTCAAGTGTGGTCTACTTTTTAAACATATGAGGATAAATTTTAACATCTGTGAAATATTTATTATAATTATTATTAAAAAGGAGGAAGTTAATGTCTTCAGCAATTTAACCGTTTTCTCAATGTTTTAAGCATTTAAAGGTTTTCATTGTTGCTTCAGACATGGAAAGGGTTTAATAGCTTTTTATTGCAGGTAGATTTAAATCCCAAAATGTATTAATTTGTTGTGGTTTTATTGACAAATACAAAACATCCAAAATCCTGACCAAAAGATATCCTGAAATTTGTAGATCTATGTGGAATTTCAAAAATCCTGGAATTAGTCCTTATGAAAACATTATGTGTATGTTTAGACTAATGAAAGTCAAGAATACATGTGTGTTAAAAAATTAATCAATGCAGTCTTTTCCGGCGACATTGATGCCTTGCATCAACTTTCTCTTGTATATATGTGTTAAGACTTTGCCAAATCTAGATGCATTTCGATGTTTCTGTAGCAGCCGACTTATGAAAGCATTGTGGCAAAAGGAATAATTGCTCATGATGATGAGCAATTACTCTTTTTACCATAATGTTTTAAACTTTATCTAATTATCAATATTAGTTGTAGGTGGTTATGGGTAAAAACTTGCCTCACAATCAATGCAATGTAAAATAAATACGACACAAATCGGAAGACGGGACAATACGCACGTATCACTTGCGTTTTTATTTGAAACTATACGATAACACTCCAATAAATACGCATAGTTCAAGTACTTACACCAATAATTTATCTCATTTAAACACCAGACCTACTCTCGCACGCTCGTATATCCAATATACGTACATCGAATGTTTTTGGTCTGATTGTAATGAGATTGATTAATATTATGACGAAAGCTGATTGAAAATACTTAACACTTTCTCGATGTGAATGAGTATAAATTTCTGAAATAGTTTCGTTCAAAGATATTGTTAGAATATAATATGACATAATGATTTGATTATTAGCTAACAAAATGACATACATGTACTTGTAAACTTCTAAGTAGGTAATACAATATACATTCTAGTTACGTGTTTACTAGACAGATGTACATGCGTGTAGACTATAAAACTTCGGATAAAATATGGTGTTAAGGTTTTATACCCTCAGATCAAATTGTACCTGTTGTATCAGTTCAAATCCGATTCATTTTTGTTCACAGTCGTATGCATCAGCGGTGAAATGTCTGTGGTTGTAAGCCTTCACTGGCCTGGGTCCGTTTTGGTGTAACACCTATATGTGAGTGCTACAGTCGTGATCGAATCCCCGGGGAAGCACGATCTCAAACTGTATCGACTGGTCTTATAATGGTTCTTGTTCGGTGATCTACGAAAATCAACCTTAAATGTGAACCAGAAAGCATGCATATACAGATACATCTTTATCTATACTTGCCATGAATACAGGATGGTTGATTTCATGAATCAAAGCAGGGTGTTTTTCCATATAGACATTTAAACCATTGGTGGAAGGCGAATGACGACTTTTTTCATTGAATTATGTAAAACGTCGGAAAGACTGATGGCCGAGCCGGGGCTCGAACTCGCAATCCCTGGATAGACAGCCCACGTCGGTACCGACCTCGCTACCGGGGCCCGATTTACCATTGGCAGGGACACATGTGAATGCCAATTTATTTCAGTAACCTGTTTTATTACAGTTAGGCGTGTGACACTTGAAGCATTTTTCTTACATTCACCCTTTCCCACATATAACAAATCTGCAGCAAACGACTTTGAAATCATATGATAGGAAATATGGGATATCACTTTATATTAAAGTGAAGTTTTTGAATAGAGTTTTAAATATTGTGGCAAAAGGAGAAATGGCTCTTCGTGATCAATTTATCCTTTTGTCAAACTGTTTTCAAAGGCCGTCTGCTGCAGAGGTGGCAGAAAACATTGTGGCATAATGAACATTTCTCCAGTTGCAACATTATTTCCATATAAAGAGATATTCCATAGTTTACGTTCAAAGTCGTCTGTTACAGAGAAGGTTTGAAAATCCCGATAACAAATTGTATGCTGGTAGAGCATTTGACGTTGATTCGATAAGACATTCGCAAATAACAAGATTAAGACACCATATTAGTCGGAGGTCGTTGTACATGCAAACAATGAATGTCTTATTGGTCAGTTAGACATTAGACATTGATTAGACATTTTGCAGCAATTTTTGAACTTATGAAGAAGATATAATTCTTTGTTAAAGATGTATTTCTCTACATTATAGATATTGTATATTTGAATCAATCTGTTGGTAGGATCCAATTTATTGCAAACGAACCGGATCCTTTGTAAACATCCTATTTATTCTGGGTAACCGCGAAGCCATACAAACACGTTCCCTTTTCTGATTTAAAAAACACCGCGTAACCATATTCTGTAATAACACGTAGTTAAAACTACCGACCTTTTTGATTAAAGGATGGCTAAATCATGAAATTCTGCGGACGTTTTTGATTATCACATAGCGGAAATTTTATTTACTCTCGATTGGTTTGATAAGAAGTTCGCCGAATCCTGGGCAATTATCTAATTGTTTTATTGGCGTTTTGAGGATACCAAAACCGGACATTAAATTCGCAGCAGTATCAAACGCTCGTATAGATCTGATGACTGCTTTTTACAGGCCTTCCCTGATTGACCTCCGCGTCAGCCATTACAATTGTTGTTTACAAGATCATCAGGTATCAACAGGGGAGATAACCCATATAAGAAAAGCATATAGAGAAGCTGTGATGGCAGAATGTTCCGATTGTAAGGCAACCATTTTGATAGCAGAATCGAGAGTTGGTTGTATCGTACGATTTCATTGGACAGAACGACACCTGCTTCTGAATATTTAAATGTAAAGGGTCAAAGTATTTGGGATTCATTCAAAACGAGCGTGGGTTCACCTCAGAATTGGTAGAAAGCCATTGACGTATCTGGACTGAGGCATATACCCGAGCTGTAAAACCGGGTTCTATATTTTGGGAAAACAAATCCGCAATAATAAGCACCCAGTGAAATTCCAGATCAGCGTACAATTCTTCACATTCTTATTGGCTAGTCGGTCGTCCAAGCATCATACGCATTCGGTGAAAAATGTCATTATAAATGTGTGATAATTCGAATACATTGTATAAATCGAACCGTTTTCTAATCACCCGACGCAATTCAAATCAAATTGGATAATTGTATGTTCGATAAATGTGTGTCTGTATGAACCATAATGGATATGATCCATATTATCAGAGGGATACAAAATCGTTTTCTATAGGCGACCATTATATCATTAAAGGATATGGCTCTTTCTAAACAAACCCAACACACCAGAAAGCTATATTTCATTTCAGTTAATTCTTAAAACTACAAACAGGCAAGTAAGTCAACTGTAAGAGATTTGAAAGTAATCGCGATTATTCGTGACACCTCCATATGTCAGTTTAAGCATGACATAGTTACCTAATATTTGAAACTTTATTGCACTTTTAGGGTATATAAATTGATACCGCTATTGAAAGAAGTTGAGTCAGTCATTTTCGATATCCTGTTTTGGCTCAATGACTCAGATGATAACAATGCATGTTCTAGTTTTAGACTTTGTTTGCTCAACTTCTAGCCTGGAGTATCCCGCCGCTACATTTGCATTAAAAGGGGTCACACATACATACGCCGATGTTTGCGGCGCCCTTTGGAAATCAGGGGCGTAGCTTTGCAATAATCAATGTGTAGGCTGTCTCATGAGAAAATCAACATTGTGGACTCTGCGTAAATTATCGACCCGGATCAGCCGAAGCATGCCACAGAGGCCTACCCGGATAGACACTTTTCGCCTCCTGTGGATTTTCTGTTTCAGGAATCACTACTCTATACATCTATCCCCCTAAGACGGAATGTGTCGGCCGGATCAGTCTGCGCGGACAGCGCAGGATGATCTGGTCGATACATTACGCAGATGTCTATCGTCGCAGCTGCATTTTGGGGCATTTTGAGAAAAAATGTGTAGGCACGTGCCTACAGTGCCTAAAGGGAGCTATACCCCTGGCAATGGTGTAGCAGAGACAACCTATGTGTGGACCAACTGGTTAACCTTTCAAAACTCTGAATGTGGTTTGATTATTTTTATATTTATTTATTCAAAACATCAAGTTGTAATGGTCCACTGTATAGTTTACAAAAACCAGTTATCATTCACTAATTGACTATATATGCGATAGCGACATATAGGGTTTGGTTCTATCAGACATACTGTTTTACAAGCGTACACCGAGTACCAGACATACTGTTTTACAAGCGGACACCGAGTACCAGACATACTGTTTTACAAAAGTACACCGAGTACCAGACATACTGTTTTACAAGCGTACACCGAGTACCAGACATACTGTTTTACAAGCCTACACCGAGTACCAGACTACGCAAATCGAAGCTCTGTCAATTCCCTTCATACTGGTAGTAATACGATGTTGTAAAACACTCAAAAATGAGCGGTGTCCAAGTAAAACTACATTAACGTAATTTTTACACGTTAAGGGGAAATACCTTCCTGTTCATCCTTGCTAAATTATCCAAATTGACATTGCATTACGGAAGTTTCTTTAAACTTGAATGACCTTTTTGCGCACTTTGTACAGCCAGAGTAGACTGCGAGGAAGGGTTGGCGTATCTTGATCTACACTGGTCGCAAATGCATTAAGGATGGGTTTCACGGAGCGCTGTTCAAATATGCATGGGTGATCGTATTAACACGTCCCACATACAACAATTCTTTGAATTTGCAATGATGGTAAAATTATTGAATAATATTCAAAAGGGGACATTGCTCGTTCTGGGCAATTTCTCATTTTGTCACAATCTTTTCAAAGTCGTCTGCTGCATATTCGTCAAAAAGCGCCTATATGTTGGAAAAGGTTAAATGTCAACAGCAGTGCTTATTTCGAAAGTGTTCAACTGCTGTTGATCACCTGTAGCCGGGAGGTATATATGTAACGGCAAACACACACTGATTGGCTACTGAACTAGCTATATTGTAGCGCCGCCATGGTATAGCAGAAATACCGTTGAAAATGGCGTCGAGCCCCGACCAATCAACCTAGAATCAATCCCTTGTAGCGACGTGATAGTGCCTTTGACATTGAGGTTAAATATTGGAGCCCTGATCGTTTAGGACTGTTAATTGTAATGACACCAAACGCGGGCTACGTGGAAAAAGTATTTGAGACGTACCACAACATGCTCTTTAGTCATGTAATCTTGGTACAGAACACTATTTTGTTTCTTAAGTGGAAGAAAGATCAGTCGCCTTCGGATCCGGGAAGGAATCATTCGTGGCCGAATGATTATCGTTTGGCATTTGTAACAACAGCTTTCGGTTCCGATGCCCAGTCACGACGGCCATGGTGCAGAACCCCCGGGCAAGGCACGTTTCCTACCCTAGTACCGGTTTTTGTTACATAGGGATCATGAATAAGTGAGATGTCTTCCTGCTTTAACTGAAATGGAAACGGCGTAAAAGACCGATGATTAGCTTTGAGGCCTATTATACCATTACATGGTATATCAGTTTCACCTATATTTTGGTTACGCCTTGGCACATAAGACTCCAAAGAAATCTATGGAACGCCTTTACTGTCTTAGTATGTTGTATTGTATTATACGCAGTACATTTTCACGTATATGGGGTACATATTTCATTTGACGTGGTACATTATTCATGATATGCATGTCCTTTTTTATTATGTATGGTGATTATTGAATAATATGCAGTGCAAAATAGTGTTTAAACATAGAATAACCATTATACGTTGTACAAACAACGTCATGTGCAATACAAACTATATACTATGCAGTACAAATGACATTATATGTGGTGTATTTGTTTGTGTATGCAGTAGTTTTACATGTATACTTTGTATGTTGGTCAATAGATGCGATGTATGTTTTAATATATGAAGTGCCTGCACGTATCTTTATACCTGGTGAATTATTATGTATGTGTTCATAAAAAATCATAGCACGCAATGCATTTGGCAATATGTTCGGTCCATACTAATTTATACATGGTGTAAACAGCTTTATATGCGGTGCATTTTTCATTAGGATGATCATACTTTCCGGCATTCTCCGTAATTATTTATCCGGAAAATACCGAGTCAGACATATAGATATTAACATTTACACCGTTTACTCAATTTCAAAAAAAGCTCTTGAATAATTTATAAATAGATGTGTACACATGTTCTGAATACATAAGGGAAGTCCGCTCTAGACGAGATTCGGTATGATTTGCAGTCTGATCTGAATCTAAAATATAAAGTCTGAATATTACTAGTCCAATAATATATGACCTCTCACAAGCTCGAGTGCTTGTCAACGGAGTCTTATGTTATAGGACTAGAATATTACATGTACATATGCTTATCAGAAGCTATAGTCAACTTGTGAGGATTATGATAAGACAGAGTAAATATGCAGGCTGATTTGAACCTACACTGTTCAGAAAAAACGAAGTTATGCCTTTTCCAAAAGACAAAATCAAATATATCATGTAAATCTTTTCAAGTTATTTCTCTTATTTCCAGAAGCTGCTGAGGAATTTAAAGTTGTTTTTATGAGGGAGCATTACCATAAAGTGGTAACCTAAACATATTTTAAAATCAAAGTACCACCACACGTATTGAAGAATAGACTGCATATAATGTTGTTTGTATTGCATATGACGTTGTTTGCACAATATATAATGGTTATTCTACTGTATCTTCATACTTGTGGACTTCATATTATTAAATAACCACGATATATTATAAAAATGCACTGCATATCATGCAAAATGTACCATGTCAAATGAAATGTGTACCTCGTATACATGAAAATGTACTGCGTAGAATACAATACAACATAGTAAGACAGTAAAGGCGTTCCATAGAAATCCCTCATTGTCTTTCTTAACCAGTTCTTCTCCATCTGTTGTTTGGTATTTTCAAAATGTGCTTTCTCTTCTTTGGTTGGTTGCCTTGTCAGGACTGTTTACAATACCCCGTATTGTCCATCCAGGTGGTGGCCGTCCACTTTTGATGTGGGAAGTCATGGGTTCCATACCCGGCAGGGTCATACTAAATACTACAACAATGGTAGTAATGGCTGCCCTCAGGGTTGCGGGTTAGCATTACGACGGACAGGCTTGTTTCAGGATAAATTGAACAGTAGTACTGGTAACTTACCCAGGACACACCGTGATACCAAACAATCAATCAAACGACTATTTTGTTCTCGTTTTTTTTATTGTTGTTCTTTTCAAAGTGTAATTTCTCCCCAGTTGGTTGCCTTGTCAGGACTTTATACAATTATATCACTTGTTTTCCAACCTATGTACATGTCCAAACCATCTCTTCTCATTAGGAGTTGTTTGTTACCTGATGTTACCTGATGTTACCTGATGTTACCTGTTGCAGCTGTCTATTTGTTATTATCTGTGGCCGTAGTATGCTTATGATTAGCAGGTATTCTATTCTGAGTAATGCCCTCTCTCATATACAGGCTTGGTCAACAAAACAATTACCAGTTTTCCCACATACAAGAAATCCGCAGCAGACGACGTTATGAGCATGTTTTCATTTGCCACACTATTTTCAACAAGAGCTGTCCGTGAGACAGCGCGCTCGACTATTCCATCTCTTATTAGTAACTGAGATATGGATTATATTGTAGATGCATGCAAAACTTTAACCAGAATTTCTAAGTTAAATAATGAAGGATTTGCATTTGATGCAACACATAACTTGATTATTAACATATATGTGATGGTTCAGAAGGACTGTATAAAGTTTAAATGCAATGCATCGAGTAATTCCTGAGATATGGACTATTAATGTAGTTGCACGCAAAAAGTTAACCATAATTTTTAAGTAACAGAAGGGCCATCATTTCCAACATATGTTATCGAACTTGATTGTTTGCATATGTGGGATGGTTGGGAAGTCTTGTAGAAAGTTTAAATGCAATTTATCAAGCTGTAACTGAGCTATAGTAAAATAAATGTACTTGGCCGACGGGGTGAGTACAATAGCTCTCATATTCTTCGAATGGTCGAGCTAAAAATCATCTGCTGCAAAGGCGTCAGAAATCGTCTGAAGGCCTATGCTCGAAGCAGGTCCGCGTCGTTTCCTCTAAAATGCTTAGTAGGTTTTATTTATGTATAAAGTTATAGCAGGTAAAGTATTGATTTGGCCTAAAGATCCTATCTGGAAAAAAATGGCTTGCCAATAGGTCCAGGCCAAAAAGTCCTAGGCAAAAGAGTTCTAGGCCAAAACATCCATTGACCAAAACGTGCGTCCACTAATTGCAATACCACAGCTCAGTGGCAGTATCCTAATTCCAGTCACCTATGCATGCAACGCTTATCTGGTCGAATTCATGCAAATGGTGCCTTGGTAATTTATATTTTATATGTCCTTGCACACTTACGAGGTAGTCTTACTTCATATTGGTTTGTTTATAATATGTTTTGGCTGCTTTCAACAATGTTTCAGTTATATAACTGAGTTTCCTTTGTAAGTTAACAGTACTACTGATCTATCTATCCTGACACAAGAGAGTCAGTCGTAGTTCTTACCCCTCAACCCTAAGGGTCAAGACGGGAAGGCATTACTACCATTTATTTTCAAGTCTTTGGTATGACCCGATCGGGGATCGGACTCGCGAGGGTGACGATCTACCAATACACCACCGAGGCGGTCTCGTTTAAATCGGTAAATGAGATGCGATAATTCATTCTGTGTTTGCAACACATTATCCTGAAGAATTCATGCAAATGATACTTTCATTATTGTTCTTTATAAGAAGTCCTTGCATAATTACGAGTAGTCTTTGCTATAATTTATAAATGGATAGCGAATAATGTGACCAGTATTAGATTGCCTTGAAGAATATGCAGTCACGTCTTGGTCTACATTGTTCGCAAAGTATGTTTAAAGTCGTAAAAAGCTAATTTAGCAGTCATTGCTTTAAAGTCGTGTTGAGTAAGATGAGATCTGGTAAACAGCTTCTCGATCTCTTTGCAATGTCAATGTCATCGGGCTAAATAATAATGACGTATGTCTGTTTGATTTGGGTTTTACGCCGTTTTCATTATTATTTCAGTTATATCTCGGCGATAGCACACTTATTCTTAATCCATGGGTAAACAAACCAGTACAATGCTAGAAAATGTGCCCTGTATACGGACACTCCACTATGACCGCTGCCGGGGCCGCCCGGTGCCAAATTCCCGACACTAACCTCTCGGCCACGGTGGATTTTTATAATGACGCACCACATCGAGGGCTTGGCGTGAAACAGTTGTATGTAAAAACCTATTTTGAAAACCTTTGCTTAGGGGCAATTTTGACCCTTTTGTAAACAATGCAAATTTAGGTGCCATTGCTCAGAACGAGCAATGGCACCTAAAATTTCATTGTTTACCAAGAAAAAAGATTTAACGCTTATAAAGATTTTATGGTGAGGTAATTCACCTTGGTAGAGAAATACTAATTTTAGTTAAAACCGTTTCACTCCAAGCCCTCGACATGCTCTTAAATAACAAGGCAATCAGTTGGCGTTGAGTAGGATGAATGTCTGGATAACTCAATCACGATCTCCGAGTAATGTTATCATGTTCATTGAAAATGGCGCAGCGCAAGTCTCATATGCCTTTTCCGTTTCCCTTTTTAAATCAAATCTGCAGCAGACGACGTTGTTAACCCCCAGACAATTCCGAAAACCCACAGAAACTATCTGTTAATGAAAGTATAGCTTTCAAATGGAGTTGAATACATTCTGGCAAAAGGAGAAGTTGTTCAATATAATCAATGTCTCTTTTTACCTTAATGTTTTCAAGAACGTCTGATGCAGATGTCAAAACGCGTGTCAAAGAGCGACTACATGTGGGAAAGATAGGGTTAAAAATCTGATGTCGCGACTAAAAGAACGGAAACACTGAAATAATTATCCCTGAACCGTATGATACGTTGTTAACCTGTTCCGACTTGCCGACGCCTCTGCAGCAGGTGACCTTTGAAAGGAGTGTGACAGTGTTTCCGTTTGCCAAAACGTTTTCAACCTTATTCAATAATTGGTATTTCAAAGAGACATTCCGTATTTCAAGGTCGTCTCCTGCAGATGAATATGGGAAATAGTTTACCGGTTCCCTGATACATCCGACTTTTGGACCTTTTGAAGGAGTCGATTTTTGAATACATTATTTAAAAATGTAGAAATAGTAACAAGAAATAACTTTCCCCACAACGGTAGATACAGTACATGTTTATTCACCAATGTTGGTGTGTTGGTGTACATAGCGAGACTAGTGTTATATGAGCATTCACGAAGGTGCCATATCTACATTTTTCGAGGGCAGTGGTCAAGCAAGGTTCATAACAATCTCATTAAAACAAGACATTAACTTCGCTCGCCTGTATAGAAATCTGATAACGAAAAGTTAACGTTAGCGCATAGTTATAATATATTTGATCAAAAATTCATCTTTCCAATGTTTTTAAGTTTGTGTTTGATTAACATCGTGTTTCAGTTTATGTCTTGCTATTTATGATTATTTACTCTTACTTGATTATAGCAGATGAATTTGAAAACATCTTTGAAAAATAAGAAAAATAAGAAACATTGCCATAAACAAAACAATGTTTTTAACATTCGTATGCTGTACAACTGAGTCTACATGCTTAAAAATGTTGTTCAAGTGTCCAACGCATTTGGGGTCCAACATAGATTGAGATTACTTAAAATAGATTACTGATCAGGACTGACCATTCAGCCAAACGTTCGTACATATTGCCCGCAAAATCGTTCATCTAGCTTTAGCAAGAAATAAGTACGGAGCAGTGAACATGTTTCCAACTTTTATGAATAAAATAGTGCTTCAATGTATTTTTGACAGCGAGTATATATTCAGGGTGTGTTGTTAACGCCTTTTCTAAATTCTGCATGAGATGAAAATAAATGTAAAAGATGGTTTGCAGAATGAGGGAATGGAGAATATAAAGATGTGTACAAGTACATACCGAGGGCTTGGCGTGAAATGGTTGTATCTAAAAACCTTTTTTGACAACCCTGGTTTAGTGGCAATTTTGACCCCTTTGTAAAACAATGCAAATTTATGTGCATTGCTCAGAACGAGCAATGGCACCTAAATTTCCATTGTTTACCAAGAAAAATGATTTTACGCTTCTAAAGATTTTGTGGCAAAGTGATTAACCTTGGTAAAAAAATACCAATATAAGTTACAATCGTTTCACGCCAAGCCTCGATACATCTGTCATAAATAGTTTGATGGTTGGAAATAAAAACCATACTGTATATGAGGTTTACTTGTAAAAATGTTATACATATGACAAGCAATTTTTGTGTGTATTTATAAGGTCAATTCGAGACAATGCTTTATGCGGGGTAGTCAGATCCAATGTAATACAGCTCATTGTTATAGTCATTGTATATATTATCTGATCAATTAGTTAATATTCTTTATCTATTTTATTTTTGCTTCTCGTAAAGGGATAATTTGTTATTAATTGTACAAATATTTGCCTGAATGTAATAAAATATATTCTATTGTATTTTATTTTGGTCTGAGTTGAATAATAGTGTGTGCACCTTAGACGGCTTTCCTGAATAGTGCATCGAGTAACAAGTTGTGAAACGTCTAGCTTCTCCATATATTGATTATTCAAGCAAGTTACGGAATCGACCAATCCTATTGAATTAACAAACCAAATACTTCGCTGTACAAAACCATAAATTAGTTATCTGTATCATCATAGGATGATGTGCGGCCAAATGGACCAGTAAAAGATAATAAAAAGAAACTATATTCAGCATAGCAAATATGGTGTAATGATCATCCGTTAATACAAACCATGAAAAGCAATCTAATGTCATATAGATAAAGACGAATTACTTACCGAAGGAAGTTATGTATCACGGCGTTTCCATGGTTAATTACAGAACTACAGGTATTAGTTTATGCATCAGTCGTACTGCTATCCTCGTAACCCTGAGCGCCATGGAGGGAAGCAAAAGCTACTAATGTTAAAGTATGTTGTATGACCCGGCCAGTGATCGAACACTGATCTCCCGAGAGACGTACAGTAGACGAAAAGTTATCAGTAGGTGACACACTGCCCTGGCAGGT
>JASEVX010000007.1:39713973-39876473 GCA_031761405.1 Serripes groenlandicus
ACCCTTTCCAACATGCAGACACATGCAGCAGATGGCTATCGAAAATGGTGTTTTCAAAATATTACAACCAAAATACCGTCATTGAGATTTTCCATATTTTTGCTTAGGCATTTTGTTGTTTTTGGGAATCGGTTTAATCTTATTTAAGAAAGTCAATAATTATTTGAATTGGATGAAATGAAGATTGTTCAGTTTTAACTCTTTCCCACTTACATGTTCAACAAATCTGCAGCTGAGTACTTAAAAAACATACAGGTCTGCAAAAATATGGAAACTCTGTGTAAGTGAAAGAACAATTATGGAATATAGTTGAAAACATGCGGTATAAGGAGAAAGTGCTCATTATCAGCAATTTCTCCTTTTGCCACAATGTTTTCAGAAGTTTTGTGCTGCAGAGGCATCAGAAAGCGTCTGTATCTGGTATAGGGTTAATAAAATGTGATGCGTTTAAATTTACAGATTATGCAATCATAGATGGTTAACAGTTAAGGTAGCACAGCATGTCGAAATCGGAATACGCCATGAAAATGGCTCGGTTGTCAAAACAGATATTTGGAGAGATTGTGACCACAACTGACCAAAAGTCAATGAAGGTTGTCAAAATACATCAAAGACTCCCAGCTCATAAAAATCCAGAATATGTGAATTACTACCCACAACTCCGGCCCCTTACTCGTTTGATGGAAGCTTTACGAAAAGAGGGCTTATATCGGTATTTACATTTTGTATTTGCTTACAGTTACTTTGTCTTCCTATTTTTAACCCTTTCCCTCATACGACAATTCTGCAGCAGACGACTTTGAACGTATTTTGTCAAAAAATAGAAAATCTCTTCATTTGAATGGATAACCTATGACTAAAAGTGGAAAACATTGTGGCAAAAGGAGAAATTGCTTGTTTTGAGCAATTTCTTCTTTTGTCACTATGTTTTCAAAAGCCATCTGCTGCAGAGGCGTCAGAAAACGTCTATATGAGGGAAAGGGTTAACCCTTTCTCCATTGTAGATGCAGTTTGACACATTTACAGCAGACTATTTTTGAAAACAATTAGGCTTAAGTTAAGAAAAATGATTAAACTTCATTTTATAAAACATTTTTATTTTTCACATACATGTGATATCTTTCCGGAAATCATATCTCTGCCATGGAGGGACACATGTTTGTCCTGGAAGTCATAACAAATGGAAAATATTAAATTTAGATGTATAAATTTTTCAATTAAAATAAGCTGGTCTCGACACACTCCATGAAGTACACAGGACATGTTGACAAATATCAAGATATTAAGGGGGATTGTGACCACAACTGACCAAAAGTCAATTGAAGTTGTCAGAATACATGTATCAAAAACTCCCAGCTCATAAAAATCCAGAACATGTGAATTACTATCCACAATTCAGGCCCCTTACTCTTCCGATAGAATCGTTAGAAAAGAGGGCTTACATGTTTATTGATATGTATGGATTTACTTTGACGCCTTACTTTTAACCCTTTCCCAGTTCCCACTTGCAGATGCGTTTTCACTTTTGTCACATCTAAACGTTTTCAGAAGTCATCTGCTGCAGAGGCATCGAAGTGTCTGTATGATGGAAAGGGTTAACTGTTTATCCGATTTAGAGTTATTAATATAATCTGTTTTGAAAAATCTTACGAAATAATTGTTGCATCTTGAAAACATGTGATTTTAATAACAAATAGGAAACATTTTAAGCCTTTTCACCTTTTCCCGTATTTTTTTCAAAAGGCATCAATTGTTGATTGTATAAAGTACATATTTTACATATATTTTTTTATTTGCAGGGATGAACATGCTGATATGTGTGATCTGATGGAGGCTAGGAGGATGGAAAGAGGCATCGTAAAAAAGGTGCCAATCAGCATACAGAAACGACTGGATAAAGAAGCAGAAGAAAAACAGAAAACAAAGACGTTTGATTAACCCTTTCCCGCTTACGACAAATCTCCAGCAGATGACCTTGAAACCGTTGAGTTAAAAATGGGAGAACTACCTATATATGAATGAACAATCATTAAATAAAGTTGAAACATCGTGGCAAAATGAGAAATTGCTAGAGAGGACTAGATAAGGGGGAGTAAACTCGTCTGTTCCCAGCAGTAGCTCTCTTATTGCTCATCCAAACCCTATGATGTGGGAACTCTAAAGAATCGAGACAATTCTTTTGAGCAACCACAACATTGGGTTAGGTTTAGTAATAAGAGAGTTATTGTGGGAAAAAGACCGGTTTACTCCCCCTTATCTAGTCCTCTGAAGGTTTGAGTGTCAAATAAGAGTTTTAGAACATTAAAAATGCCCCTAACCTAGAGCTCTGACCATATTTCTCACAACCAATGATTCTGTGGTACTGTTCAAGTGATTGTTAAGCCTGTATTCTATACTACATAGTACATCAATATTATCAGGAAAAAGGTGAATGCCCATTTGCTTAAAGTACTGAAACAAACATCAAAAGAGGAACTAGTGCATTGCAGAAAGTGACAATAATTTCATTACTGTTTATTGGGAAATAAATATGAATTCAAAGATTTTCATTAAATTGTTCTTACATAATACATGCCTTTTTGACACAAAATGAAGTAATTTGCCTTTTAAAACAGTGTGAGAAAAGGTGACTTCTACTCAAATGAATCCTTTCCCACTTACAAATGGGTTTTGCAAACATGGTGGCAACATGATAAATTGCTCATCATGAGCAATATCTCTTAATACCACAATAAGAATTCAAAGGTCTTCATTACTTGTTTCTAAATAATATATTTCCTTTTAAAACAGTGTGAGAAAAGGAGAATTCTCCTTTAAGCTTTTGTCTCGAGCGTAGCTTAAAAAAAACCTTTCCTATGCAGACACTTTTGATACATCTGCAGTAGACAACTTTAGCAAACATTGTGGCAAAAGGAGAAATTCCTTTATTAAGAGCAATTTCTCCAAATACCACAGTTTTTAGCTCACTTGTCACGTAGTATTGTGAGCTTTTGTGATCGCACTTTGTCCGTCGTACATCGTCTGTCCACAATTTCTTGTGAACACAATAAAGTCTTCATTTATTATCCGATGTTTACCAAACTTATTTAGTACCTAGATATACATGAGAGCTTGATTCCTTTCGAAAACCAGCCAGATCCGTCCATGTATGATGGGTTTATGGCCCTTTAAAATTGGCAAAATTGCTATAATCCACCTTGTGAACAAGTTAAAGCCATCATTAATTATCCAATGTTTACCAAATTATACAATAGCTAGATATACATGAGAGTTCGTCCTTTCGAAAACCAGCCAGATCCGTTCATGCATGACGGGATTATGGCTCTTTAAAATTGGCAAAATTGCTATAATCGACCTTGTGAACATGATAAGAACTTCATCTATTATCCGATGTTTACTAACTAATTCAGTAGCTAGATATCCATGAGAGCTCGGTTCTTTTCGAACACCGGCCAGATCCGTCCATGCATGACAGGATGATGGCCCTTTAAAATTGACAAAATTGCTATAATTGACCTTGTGAACAAGATAAAGTCATCATTTATTATCCGATGTTTACTAAACTTATTCAGTAGCTAGATATCCATGAGAGCTCGGTTCATTTCGAAAACCAAACTTTTAGTCTGGTCCGATTTTTAGAAAATCAAACTTCTAACGGCAAATAATTATTATTTGGTCCAGCATAGATTTTTAACCTAATTTGGGTATGCTGAATCCGAAAAAATATGCTGGCCATCGTGAAAATGTCGCTAAATAGTTCAAAATGGCGATTCAAAATGGTGGACTTTAATTTTGTTAGATTTTTTTAAATATTGCTGATTTGACGACATTTAGTTGATTTTAAACAGATGTTTGATACAAATTCAACTTGATGATTCCAAACCTAAGGTCAATTGTCTGAAAAAATATACTGGATACGCTTTAAATGTTCCGAATTTCACATATATGTATATTTTTTTTCTGAATAGCCAAGAAATTTTACGGATTTTTTTTTTCTCTAAATATCAACATAAATTATTCACATTTCCGTTTCCATTTTAAACATCATGCAGCTTCCTTCTGAAATATTACATTCCGAAAGTCAAAATGGCGATTCAAAATGGCGACAAACGCAATTTTATTAATCTATTATTGAAGCTAAGTAAGGTTAACGGGTTTCTTTTTTGGAAATTAATTAAATGATTTCATTGATATTATTTAGACTGAGACATACGTATAGTAAAACTAATGATGCAAACCACTGCAAACTTTATTCAGCCCGAACATTCTCAATTATTTACTCCCGTCCATTAATACAAAGTATTGTCCCTAATTTGTCACATTTACACAGATCAGTGCATGGCAATTGTGCATGTTTACATCCGCACCTCAATGTTGTACAGCCTCTTGTACAATTACAAGATATCATTTCAAGGCAAGCTTCTGGAATAGGATCAATTGTCATCAAAATTGGATGCAAACGCCCGTCAATTAGATTCCATCCCATCTCTGTTGGAGACGGTAATGTCGGTAATGCCTGAAAGTGGGATCGTTTAATATGTAATTTCAAAGCATCGCTGGTTGGGGGCAAGTTTTCTGGACCCTTTGATTTCCCAAACATTGTATCACGGGCCTTTCCAACATAAACGGTGTCATTCTGATTATAAAGTTTGCAAACAAACTTTTCACAATGTTTCATTTTTTGTTTTGTCAATTTCCCTTCCTCAAAGCCCCCTAGTAATTGGAAATAACTTTTGTTGACTTTAAATGCTGATTTTTTTTTAAACATTGAATAAAAAAGATGTTGTGTCGCAGCCTGTCAATGCGTGAAAGGACATCAAGTTATTTCGTAATGCTGGTAAAAAGAAAAACTTATCGACGATGACATGAATGGGAATGTTCTTGGGTTTCGAAGACGTTCCAGTAAGCATCCACAACTCATTGTTGATTTCAGGAAAAAGGGAAATCAGTAAGAGAAGAACGTCAGTATGTGAATAGCATGCAGTACAATTCTTGTATCTGCCTCTTCATGAGATGCCATCAATGTAGACAAATCCATTGATTCATTGTTACATCTAACCTCATCTTCCATTAGGTATCCACCTGCTGTCACAATTATTTTGTCGTGTGGGTCTTCTTGTATCAATACCTTAGATAGAAGGGCCGCCAAATCTGTTTTGTTTTCAAGCCGAGACAGAAAATTGCCAAAATTAGATGCAAGAGGGACATCTCTATTTTCTACGACCCTTCTAACTGGTAAAAACTCTTTTGTTCTACGTTTTCGCGTGCCAGACATTATCGATTGAACCCTTTAACGGTCAAAAATAACATCAATCCTGCTATGGTTGCTGCCTTTGCGCAGAACTGTTTCAACAAATTCATCGGCGTAATCGCCAAACGATTTCATCCCTTCATTTTCAAACTCGACTCGTTTTCTGACATCTATGTCTTTCAATATGTCTTTATTTCCCGATTTCAACGAACCGCTTGTCTCTGCTATTGAGACAGGCACAGGCATTAGCTCATGCTTCAGTATTGCTTCCATGTCAACTTCCCTTCAAGCTTTATATGCTGTAACGAGCCTGTGTAAAGTATTTCTATCAGCCTTGATAATCGTCCCCGTTTCAATTCTGTACTTGGTATAAAGACGCTAATGTTTCTCCAGAGTATGGCGTAATGGAATATTTGGGTTGCCAGACTCTTCATTAGCAAGGAAAAGGTCTTTGACAAACATCCCCAACCGCTTTTGCCCCACATTTTCTGCTGAAAGCAAAGAATCTCTAATGGAATCTGTTGCTTTATCCTTCGTTGCAATATTCATTTAATCATCTGTTTCATATGTGGGATCAAATACACAGGACCCCCTCATTACAGCCAATACTGAATCTTCATTCCTTGTATTAATCAACTGGCGACTCTTCGAAGCTTCTTTGTCGGTCATCAAGTCATCTGGATTGCATAATGACCAATTTTCGTGTCAGAAGACTAATATGCGATCTCAAGTTATAAGAAAGGGACCATCTACTAAGAGTTGATGGAGCTCTTATTATTCTTGTTATTCCAACTATACCACCACCTTTCTTTCCTGTAGCATTAAGCCATTCCTGACTCTGATCAGGGCCAACTTGAGTTGTGTGAGCACTCATACCATGACTAAAATGTTTACCACCTAAAACTTGCTCGGCAGCAATTGGTCCAAGTAATTCAGATTCTACACATATTTCATACAAACCTGAACCTTTCATATAGTCAACTATGCACTTCAAGAAATTCATAGCAATGTGTAACCCCCCCATCCGTGGGACCAGCTTATTTGTATATTCAGGAACTGACCATTTTAAGTCCATCAACTTGAAATAGAGAGCTTGGTCAACAGTTATGACCGTATGGTGTTGACCGAGACGATCAGATATGTGCATCCACTTCTGCACAACTGTATTAAGAGTGTCTATTTCATGAGCAGGCGCTTGAATTATAGGCATAAAGCCAACAATGGTAAGGTCAGGGTTGACGCTACTTACATACTGGTTAAATGCAGACCATGTTACTGGAATGTCTTTGTTATTTCTCTGCAAATGGAAAACCATTTCTTTGGCAAAAGCTTTGTTGTAGGATTCGTTTTCCTCATCAGATGTTTTGAAGATAACGCGTTTAACTGGTTTTGAACATACTGGCTGTGACTTACCTTCCACGATTGTGGCAGGTATAATCCTATCAATTTCAACCGAGACATTTAATGTCTCCTTCCTAGAAGGAAACACTTGATGTAGTTTAAAATCGCTTTCTGACCCACGTTGCCAAAAATCCATCTGCGTTTCAAGGAATATATTCTTACCATCCAGTGTTGAATCACTTATGTCAATATTATCTGCTGTGAAATGAGTAAAAACGTTAATTTTCATATTCAGGGGTACGAAATGCCCAATGTGGTTATCTAATGATTCTAGACTTTTTTCGGCCAGCCCCGTGTCAATTTTCAGAACATCTCTATAACTTAGAGTATGACCAGCACTATTGAATAACTGTAAGAGTTGTTTAGACATTGTCCTTTGATGTAAGGTACATGCTAGACCAATATGTTTTGGGGTCTCTTTCTTTCCATCACTTACCCCATACACGATATCTTCGGCAACACTTAAAACCTTTTTTTGTCTGGAGCGTCCCGGATGCTCTTCATCCACATCTTGGTCAAACACCTCTTGCCCACCATAAAGAACATTTAAAAACATGAGAAGACTGTCTGGTATGCAATCAATTACATCATCTTTGCTTATGTTTAGGCCATCATGTCCACCTTTTTCTTCCAGATCTGACCGTAACATTAACGCTACATGGACAAGGTCCATAAATGAGTAACTGTTGGTTCATATTTTGGCATTGTAAGATAATTGTCTTTTAAATTGTCCTCAGAGTCCTCATAATGCAACTGCCCGTAGTGGTTTTTTTTTACAGAGCATAGGGTACAAGAATTGTTTCTCTCTAACAAACTGCTCTATTAAGGGGACGCAAAAGCTGAAAATGGGTTTTAAGTTTACTCGGAATTTCATTCTGGATATTTTGTTTTATTGTGTGTTTTGATATTTTTTTAAGATTATCAGTACTAAATAACAAGAAATCTAGCAAATAAATAATATATATTGCGTACTTGAGCAAAATTATACTTATTTAATATCAATACTTACTATAAATGTCTTAGAATTTAATCTAAACTGTATTTTGCGAAATTGAGGGTCCGCCATTTTGAATCGTCATTTTGACCTACTTAACGACATTTCCACGATGGCCAGCATATTTTTTCGGATTCAGCACACCCAAATTAGGTTAAAAATCTATGCTGGACCAAATAATAATTATTTGCCGTTTGAAGTTATATATAGGCAACATTTTAGAAAATCGGACCAGACTATTTGTAAACACGATAAAAACTTCATTTATTTGTCACATTGATTTATAAACATGTGACCATGACCTTAGTGTGATCTTTTACAATCAAATAATTATCATCAATGTCTTTGGATGACCTTCACCATGACTTTTTGACCTTCTTTCTAGAGCAATTAAATTAGGACCCTAAAACATTTACTCAAATGAGCGATATAGGGCCATCATGGCCCTCTTTTTCATTTTTAGCTCGACTATTCGAAGAATATGGAGAGCTATTACAGTCATGGTGTCGGCGTCAGTGTTTCATCTCTGCTTAAAGTTTGCATGCAAGGCTTTTTATCAAAAACCACACACTTATTCGATATCATCAAATGACCTTGCAGGACAAGTTCCAAAACTCTATATCTGATTTTGACACAATTATGCCCCTTTTAGAAATTCTGGTTAAAGTTTTGCGTGCAAATACATTAAGAGTACATATATCTGTATTTACTTGCATTGAAACTTTATACAATCCTTTCGAACAATCACACCTATATAGATTATCAAGTTAGATAACTCTATCCTGCAAGTTATAGCCCTTTTTTGACTTGGAAATTCTGGTAAAAGTTTTGTGTGCAACAACATTAAGAGTCCATATCCTTGTAACTACTTGATGCATTGCATTGAAACTTTATACAAATTTTCCCAACCATCACACCTTTATACACAGTCAAGTTTAATAACTTTTTCCAGCATATAATGCAAATTATGGCCCTTTTTTCACTTAGAAATTCTGGTTAAAGTTTTGCATGCAAGGTACTTTCATGGATATATCTCGGTAACCACTAATGATATTGACTTGAAACTTCATTCATGTCTTCAGGGGTGTCAGACAGTCAAGTTAGATAACTCTTGTATGGTTACGTGCATGGTACTTTTATGTACATATCTCGGTAACCACTCGGCGATTGATTTAAAACTTTAATATAGTCTTTAAAGGTATGAACCAATCAGGTTAGGTAACTCCTGACTAAATTTATTATAAATATAATGCGACTTTTGTAACGCCCCTCATACAGTTACTGCTGAGCCAAGCTGTCGCATATATGCGACTTCGGCGCTGAAAGGGTTAACAAAAATAAATGAAAAAGGTATAATAAAAATAAAATGTTCATAGACATAAAACTGATTTCAAAAAACATTTTTTTGAAATCGGTTACTATTATTTCTAAGAAACGCCTGCTTTTATTTGGCGCTGAGAACAACTTTCTGCAATTTATTTGGCCCCGAAAGGGTTAATAAATCACTGTTAAAAAAAATAGATTGTATCCAATGATAAATTTCACTGTTTATTCAGCCTTTAAACGTTTTTTTTATATCATCAGTATGTAAAAGCATGAATTAAATGAATGTTTGATAAGATACAATTTGTTCAAAAGTGGTTTGCTGCAGGACAGAAGGGATTAATTATTTCCTTGAAGTGAAAAAGCCTCGTCTTCTCTGCAGCAGACTTTAGAAACATTGTGTAAATCTGCCTTTCCACAATGATTTCAAAAGCAGCAATTATCATGTAAAATGTTTATTATCATCGAGGGATAAAAGTAAAAAAAATAATCACATAACATTTTCTCATTTCCCATATTTTGTTCTAAAGGTTATGAACTTGTTGATTGAGAAATGCAAATTGGTATCTATAAGGAAAACCCCTAAAAGATATATAAATGTAATAGATATGCAGAAGAAATGTATGAAAAACACTGGTTTTTCATTTAACTATCAAATCTTATCATTTTATTTTTACACATATTTTACAGTCAAATTATATACACACCAAAATACAGCATAATTAAAAGAAATATTATGGTTTTGCATTTATCACATCTTTTCATTTCCTTTTTAAATATTTTTTCATATTTATATTTACACATTGTTTTGTTATAGTAAATTCAAATATAAAACATATAAGATTTTTATATTAATCATTTGAAATGTTTTATCTTAATTCCACTGGAAATTTATTCGGTGATGGAGATATAGGGGGTAAAATTCTATGTTTATCTGAGCCAGGTCTATTTTTAGATTGTGATGTGGGTCGCTGGGAAGCTGGAGGGTGTGGTTCCTTTCCTGAGTCACTTAAAAGCTCCATAGGGTGCACCATTTCTGTTGGTAACTGGGGTCCTTTGTTTTCGTGGGACGTCTGGGCATTATCAGGGGACTTGACTTTGTCTCTCTGTATGTCACTTGCAGATGTTAATCCTGTTAAGCTTGAACTGGCACCTGACCTATCTGTACTCGAGTCTGTTGATCCGGGTCGTTGTGATTTGTTTACAATGGGCGCGGAGAAGGACCGTGGATCTGTCATCGTTGTTTCACTGGGGCCCAGACCAATCTGTTTTTCTACACTTTGAGGTGCTGTTTTTGGATAGCTGATAAAAAAATATCAAAATATTTAAAACAAGAAACTGCTGAAGACGGTAAGGCCGGATTGTCGGCAATTTGACCTTGAAAATTGACAAACCAAGGTCAAGGTCAAAGTAACCATAGAAATCAATAGAACTTGTAAATGGTTACCTTCAGGCAAAGTTTCAAGTTTGTAACCCTTTCCAGTTCTGAGACTTTAACCAAAATGTTGACGGACAGACAGACAGACAGACGGACATCACCAATCTATAGACCGGAATTGCTAGAGCAATCCGGCCAATAAAATAGAATGAAAAGATACCAGATCTGTTCAGGCTTATATATAATAATATGAGCATTTGGCTGAAGTGAGCCAAAGTGCTTCTAAGTGGACTTGACTGCCCTGACCGGTTTCTTTCAACAGTTTGAACTGAGAGATTGTCTGGCTTTCCTAAAGGTTGACCCCTATCGGGTAAAAATGTGGAACTATAGTTATAGTACATGTATATACATGTCACATGGTATGAAGTCCCATTAACCCATTACTTCACACAGACGACATTTGATGCCTGCCGTTGCTGACGACCTTTGAAAAAATTGTAATAAAAGATGAAATTGCTCAAAACGAGCAGTTTTACCTTTTATTGCAATATTTTCAACTCTTTATCAATATAAATCTAACAGTTTTCTAACTGACCACATATGACAAGTCATGTGAAGTAATGGGTTAAGTAGGTCAATGCGATCGTAGAACAATGGTTGACATTCTTATACACAGATGTTGTTTTACGGAATAATAATGTTTTATTACCCATGGGTTGGATTTTCTAGTTTTGCTGGATGAGGTAATTAGTTTACTTTCAAATTATTGTATTATTTTGTTTTTGCAATCCTAATGCATAGGGGAGCATATCATCAATAGACGTGGACAATTGGTCATAGGATCTTTTGTCTATCTTTTCCATTGACTTTAGTCAGCAGTGGGAAATATTTAAACAGTTGCTCTACAGAGATGTTGTTATGAGAGGTTTACACTGTAGGAAGAATAATGTTATAATAGACAAAAGTACATGTAATATAACTTTCGAGGATACCAGAAAACAAACAAGGTTGCAAGTCAATGAATTTTTGTGTGAATTGTCCCAGCTTCAAATAAACAAATGCAGTATTCATACCCTGCAGTTTTGTGAATACATCTGAACCCAGGTATTAAAGCGGGTTGTTAATCCGTGAGTTGTGAGCTGGAACACCAGCTCGGCAAAAATGAGACGAGCGTATTTCAACTGGTCGCCATGATATAACTGAAAATTGTTGAAGTGGTGTTAAAACCCAATCAACTGTGAATACCTTTCGAGTAACTGTTCTAGTAGAGGAGGCGCAGTTCCAGCAACTGCATCCTTGGCAGCACTCTGTCTTCTTTTCAAGGATTCTTCTTCCTGTAATTATATTAAAGCAAATTTAATACAAGTGTCCACAGCATATGTGAATGAAGAATATGCTAAGGTGAGATTCTTAACCCTTTCCCACTTACAACATAGGGACTCAATTTCTTATTTTCTCACAAAGTTTCCAAATTCTGACTGCTGCAGATTCTCCAGAATGTGTAGCTTACAAGTAGGTAAGGGTTAATGTCCAAAAAGCCCATTCTTCTTCTTGTAATAATATTAATGCAAATTTACGTCATGATCTCAGTAAAAGGGTACCAGACAATATGTGCTAAAAAGGTAATATTCTTTATGTTCCAACTCTCCAAACAAAGCTTACATTGTCTACCGACATTGTTATAATATAAGCTAAAACCAGCGAAAACCCATCGTAAGGCATTTTTTATCAGTGTAGAACTGCGCAATCTGCTCTGGCTATGCACTGTTGGCCAATTACTAATCAAAGGCTTCAACACATTTCTGTAAAGTAATATCCATTTGTGTCTTTTAGCATGATTGCAAAGGCCTGTCTTTTTCTACACCTCGTTAAGGTTAGTTTTTGCAGAGCACTGTTCATATATTGATTAAAATGCTGATAATTGAGTAGTACATTAGACAACAAAAGCTGTTGCCTGACAGCCTAGGTCGTAACCTTGGGATTTGATTGTCAACTTTAATGCAAACCTTTTAGCTGATAATGAAGTAGTGCAATGCATAACTAGAGCTGTTGCTCTGGGCTTTATTGTTAATTCAAATGCAAAACTTAAACAATCTTGTGTCGTCACCAACACTGACAACAGGTAAAAATAATGATTCAAACATTTGATATTCTCAGAGACGTCTGCTTTGGACAATTTGACAAATAAATGTAACATCTAGAACATTGAGAGTATAATTTTGAAATATATGCTTATAATCAGATGTGAGAAATGGAGAAATTGCTCTTTTTGAGAATTTTTAAATTTTAAAATGTTATCTGTTCCGGAGGTATCAAAAGACTTATAAGGATGAAGGTTAATACAGAAGAATGAGCCGCATCTTGCGATTTGGGGAATTATTGCATCTCCAGTTTGGTTTCAATCATGGTTATATTGGCATATAACCGTTTCCCATTTGCACATGCATTTTGGCGCATCTGCAGCAGGCGATTTTTAAAAACATTGGCGCAAAAGAGGAAATTGCTCATAATGAGAACTTTCTCCCTTTACCTCAATATTTTCAACTCAATTTCATTATCATACTTGCATTTATAGAGAATTTCCATATTTTTGTTGTGGGCTGCAGATTCGTTATATATGTGTTGGAAATGGATAGTAAGTGATTATACACTTATAGTTCCTTGCCAGAAGATACAGTGAATTGTCTGGCGAGACTGTTGGTAAACACACTGACTAAACAGAGGCGTTACTTTTCGCCATTGCAACGAGACCCCGATTACGCAAGACCAGGCTCAACCATCTTACCACAATGCCTCTGCCGGACATGATGGGTGAATGTATGGATCGCTGTCTGGTGAAAGGTTGTGACACAGACTCGGACAAGCTTGGTCGTGACCAGGTCCTGGTTCCCAGTTGGGTTTGAAGATTTAGATCAGTATTCTCTCGTTGGGCGTCGGGAATCCCGTCTCCAACCTCCGACGTGTTCGGAGATGACATGCCAATACCCAGGTAATCCATCACCAGTCTACGTAACCTCTTATAAGCTTCTTGAATATCGTCTGGAATGTAAAATTATCTATTGTTAGCGTTATTTAACTATGACTGGTGCTTCGGGAAAACCAACCTTTACATTATTATTACATCTACGCAAAAAGACATACCTGCGCATTGATGCTAAGGATCCAAATGCATACAGCTTTACGGAAGAGCAGTCTATGACTAATTGACAAACAGGGCAGAGCCGGATCAGACTTGTTTTTTTCTGGGTGATCAAGAATACATTGGATGCAAATGCCTAGCAGTTGCATAGCACAGCTCAATTACACTTTTATGTATGGACTTTCCTTATTTTTGCCTAAATCTTTCCAATTCATTTGCTGCAGATTTCATGTATGGTGGAAACGGTTAAAGTTGACTTACCACTGTTGATCATCATGTCAAAGAAGCCAGGATGGTCTTGGTTGTAGGTTTTGTACATGTCTGCCCGGAGCAGTGTGTATTCCACTTGTTTTTCCGAGTAAATACCCCTGTCTCGTAATCTCTTCTCATGATTTTCCTCGTTGAGTGGCATGACAAGGACGTAACGAGGCTCAAAGTAAGTGTTCTTCAAGGTTAAAACTCCCTGAAATAGGAATCATTATTTTATTAAACCATTTCCCATACAACAACTATGCGGTAGATGATTTTGAAAACACGTAGGCAAAATTTATGGAAACTCTCTAAATGAAAATATTTATAATTATTCAATTATTCAACTGTTGAAAACATTGCGGCAAAAATAGAAATGTTCCTTATGAGCAATTTCTTATTTTGTCACATGTCTTCAAAAAACATCTTCTGCAGTTGCAAATTTGACATATGTCATGCCAAGGTCAGGAAGAGTAGATAAACTGAATGATATTAAATATAAAATCCCATATAATCTGATAATAAAACATGGCACAATGTAATACTATTAATATGAAACATGCTTCTCATATTCCTCTATCTGTCTTTTGGTTGCAAGACAAGTTGTAATTAAGGTAACTCTTTTCCCATATATACAGATTTATTTTGACGCCTCTGCAGCAGACTTTTGACAAAAGTAATGAAAAGGAGAAATTGCTCATGATAAGTAAGTTCTCCTTTTGTCACAATGGTTTCAACAATTCGATAATTATACTTTAATATTGATAGATTTTCCATAATTTTTATTATTCAGATTTGTCCTTAGGAAAAGGGTAAAATGGCACAATTTTACCTAACCCTTTCCCAAATACATCAATAAATGCAGCAGACGACTTTAAAAACAATTAGGCAACTACGTGTATATTAACTATGTCTATAAACAAAAGTATTAAAAAGGAATTGAAAACATTGTGGCAAGAGGAGAAATTGCTCAATATGTTTAGTCTGCTTTCAAGACACATATGCGGCAAATGCGTCTGTCACAGGTAAAGGATTAACACTTTCCCTCATATAGACGCTTTCTGGCTCCTTTGCAGCAGACTGCTTTTTGAAAACATGTCGACAGAGGAAGAAATTGCTCAAAATGAGCAATTTTTCCTTTTGTCACCATATTTTCAACTCTATTCAATTATTAAACTTTCATTTAAAGGGAGTTTCCAATATTGTTTTCGGGTATGTTAAAGTCCTCTGCTGCATATTTGTTGTATGTGGAAAAGGATTAAACAGAGTTTACATTGCTGCCTAAGCTTACCTCAATTTCCATGTGCACTACACAAGCTAGTCCCTCTCTGGCTACGGATTCAATGGATTCCATCTGCAATCCATACCATTGGCCGTTGTACTGATAGGTCTGAATATACTGGCCCTGTAAAAACATATAGACATGTATACAAATAAACAATATTTCCTGGGGTTGACTGGTATTAAGTTTAAAGCCTTCCAAACTGAGTAATTTCTCTTTTTTTCCAACAATGTTTTTAAGCTTAGTATCAAAGTAACGATCCAAGCTTTCCAGATGTTACCTTCTAATTTTTTCCTATGATGTTTTTCGAGAGCAAACAATTAACCCTTTCCCTCATATAAACGCTTTCAGACGCCTCTGCAGCAGACGGCTTTTTGAAAACATAGTGACAAAAGAATAAATTGCACAAAACATGCAATTTCTCCTTTTGCCACAATGTTTTTCCACTTTTTGTCATAGGTTATCCATTCAATTATGGAGATTTCTATGTTTTGACAAAATACGTTCAAAGTCGTCTGCTGCAGAATTGTCGCATGAGGGAAAGGGTTAAACAAATATATCAGGTCAAAATTTTGAAATTATAATTTAATATGTGTTATTAGTAATTAGTCTTGGCAGGGACGTAGATAAGGCTATCTACGTCCCTGGTCTTGGCATATACAGAGACAACACTTTCTGTTCTGTAAGTTTAACTTTTTACGCCTTATTTTCAAAGTCGTCTGCTGCATAATTGTTGTATATGAGCGAAAGAGTTAAGCTAAAAAAAAATGTTGTAATATCTAAAGATCGATTCCATGATAGTGGAATATTTACTTCCTAAAATAGTTATAACCAAATCTGCATTATGAAAATTATACCATTTTGATGTCCATTTCTAGTTTTTCTTCAGTAACAAAGTGGTAGTCTCTGCCAGCTGTTTCTTCTTTATGAGGTTTTCGGGTTGTGTGTGAAACACTGAAATGTGAATAAAGATTTTCTTATATTCATCCACCATTGTTAATTTGTTTTACCTCCCTTTGTGTCAAGCCGCAATAACTAACTTGTAAGCGACGATGGTTTATCGATCAAGGGGTTGTCAGTTTTAACCCTTTACCTCATATAGACGCTTTCTGACGCCTCTGCAGCAGACGACTTTTTGAAAACATAGTGACAAAAGAAGAAATTGCACAAATCGTGCAATTTCTCCTTTTGGCACAATGTTTTCCACTTTTTGTCATAGGTTATCCATTCAACTATGGAGATTTTCTATGTTTTGACAGAATACGTTCAAAGTCGTCTGCTGCAGAATTGCCGTATGAGGGAAAGGGTTAAACATGGCAAAGCCATTCATTCTTTCTGGATGATTGAATACAATCATTGTCTACAAAAGTCTATGTGGGGAAGAATGTTTGGAGGACTACTTGTGCAAGACAGCCGGGAAACATTTAGTAATGTGAACTGGCCATATAGTGATATAACTGATATACAATCATGTATTTGGTTGAAACGGCATTCAATTCCTGTCTATAAATAAATCTTTATCTCCCCATGTACTAGATGTGAAATATTTCTCCACCCAAAGGACAAACAGTCCATCCGTTTCTTAATCAGCCTTCTCATTTTGCACAGTTCCCCATCTATTTTCAAGATTAAATTCCGGAAATTGAAATTCAAGAACTTATTAAGAATATTTCCAGGAGAATTTTGAGAATTTTGAGATTTTCAAGGACCAATATGAAATGCAAAAAATTTACAATAATATTTACGGGAGATATTTTAGATTTTCAATGACCAAAATAATAAAATTCAAGAACTTTTCAATGATATTTCAAGGAGAATTTTGAGATTTTCAAGGACCAAAATGAAATTCAAGAACTCTCCAGTTTTGCATTGTTAACTTTTTCCTTGCTAGTAGGCTACAGACACAGATGATTTTTGCTTTGAATGTTTCCAAAGTGGTCTGCTACAGATTTGTTTTAAGTGGGAAGCAGGTAACGTTACATTGGTGAGGAACTAAAAGACATTATTTCTAGTGTTTTTGTTATATACATGTATATGTTACATCTAGGACTATAATATTACATGTAGGTGGACAGCAAAGATTCGGGTTAGCCTTAGGTGCACCCACACTGTCTCACCGAGTATTTACAGTTTGCAGAGCCAACATGGTACAAAATCCCTAGACGTGGCTCATGTATGTTAAGTATTCAGTCAGTTGATTCCTTACCCATATCCAAAGTAGTCTGAAAATTCTTCAACCAGCTTCATCGCAAGATCCTTCTTACCCGAACCTTGTGGACCCACTAGAACCAACATGGGGTATGGAGTTTCTATACTTGGCAATGTACTGAAAATGAAAGCTATGGTTTAGGCATGTGTGCAACAGTTACCATTACAATAGTTGTATCAATTATTTTTTGCCTGAAGTTAGTAAGAAATGCTCTTCCATTTAAGTTAAACTTACTTATTTTACATTAAACAAGCTTTAAGCTTATATTAATCAAGCTCAATGTCTACTTCCTAAAGACTTAACCAGTAGGCACGGCGTTTGTGTGGTAAAATCCCAAAGGCAGAATAGCTCATCATGGGATTCGAACCCGGGACCTTTGGTATGAGAGGCCAAAGCCCACCATTCCATTTTACATGTGTAAGAGAGGAAAACAATAAACCCTTTCCTGATTGCAATTTTTTTTTGTAAATATTGTGGCAAAAAGGAGAAATGGCTGTAGTATTTTAAAACATTGTGTGAAAAGGAGAAATTGTTCATTTTGATCCATTTCTCCTTTTCCCACAATGTTTTAAAAAGTAAACTCTTGTCTTCATCAAGCAAACAGTTAATTATGTCCCATACCCAACTTGGCTGTAGTATGCTTTTGATTTTGATACAGTGTTGAAATCATTGTGTGAAAGCGCCAAATTGCTCATCAGGTGAAGGAGGTCATGGGTTCACAAAGTTACCTCCGGCTAGGTCATACAAAAGACTTTAAATATGGTAGTAATTGCTTTCCCTTCTTGGTGCCCAGAATTGTGGGGTTAGCATTAGGACTGACTGGCTAGTGTCAGGATAAATGAACCATTAGTACTGGTAACTTACACGGGAAACACATGATATAACTGAAAAATTGTTGAAGGCCGCATAAAACACCATTCAAACAATCAACCTTGACCAATCCACCAAAATGCCATTTTTTTATAAATTGAATCATATACAGACAAGACTAACACTCTAGACAAAGATGTTTCTAAAGAAATTGCGATTACATGCAAGATAAGAAAAACATCATAGCTCATCTGTATCAGGTAAAGATTTAATTTTGTACCCTACCTGTCCCATACCCGACTTGGCTGTAGAAATGAGTAGACGACATGCATGATGTGATCTCTGGCTGCAATCACCTCTGGTGGTGGGTTGAACATGTTGGTAGATGCAACCTGTTGTAATACAAGGATAAGGTTTGATTAACCCTTTTCCACATGCAGATGCATTTTGATGCATATATATGCGACAGAAGGAAAATCAAAAAAAAATGTGGCAAAAGGAGAAATTGCTCATAATGAGCACCAATGATTTCATATGTACCGTATTGAATCTTATTTTCGTATCATTACATGTAAGGTGAACTTTCCACCTTGAAAATACTGAAATACCTTTTAAAACATGGCTTAACTCCAATCAAACGATCAGTCAATAGACACACCTTTTGCCAAATTGTTTTCAACTCTTATCAATAAGATATATATTTATAGAGATTTTCCATATTTTGGCTCAGAAGTTGTATGCTGCAGATCTTGATTTTTTTCAAAGACAAAAAAGGGGCATTACTGAATAATTATTTAAGCCAGAGTAATGTGACTTGGTAAAGACATGACGTATTGTTCTAAGGAACATGTGTACCAAGTTTCATTTAAAAATGTTGAACAGCTTTTGAGTTATGAGGTAAGGTTAAAGTTTTGTGACAACGCCAAGGGTATCAAAATAGCCGACTTTTTTTCTTTGAAAAACAGCTGAGCTAAAAAGGAGTGAGTGTGTTAATTTTTTAAATACCTTCTCGTCCACTTCCACTTTGCGTCGGTCAAGTTCTGTCAGACTTTGCAGTTGGAAGAGAATGGATAGCCTGTAGTCAGGTAGTTCTTGTATGGGATTGCGCAACAAGTTCAGCTGGCGAAGCATCTGCAGGTCTTTGATGTACTTTATCTCGTTGATGTCAATCACCTGTCACAACAGTAAAATAATTATGAGCTACATCAGCAGTTGCTTGTTCAGCTCACAAAATCAAATATGAGCTTCTAGTGTTCTAGGGTGCAAAGTTGTAGCCTGGCTATGAGTAAGTGGTGACAAAACTTGGTCCACAATGAGCTTTTCTTAAAATCACGTTTTCATGAATAGCCACATCTAATCTAGAAACTGTGCAACATCGTTATGATACTATCCAAACGCAAAGTCAATGAAAAGGTATTTCCTAATACTTATCTGGTACCACTTGCCGGCATTTGTTGTGACAATATTAACAAAACAATTTCATGAGTAATAGTACAGGCATTAACCCGCCCCCTGGCAGCCATAGTTTCCGACCAATCAACTTGGTTTGAAGGAATCTGATAGAGGGTCACCCTAGGAACATTTCTACAAAATTATTTGAAAATCGGCCAGACACTTTTGGAGGAGAAGATTTTTTAAGTTTTCACTATAGCCATATAATGCAAATTTGCCCTGCCCACTGGAGGCCATGTTTTTTGAACAATCAACATGGCTTGAAGGAATCTGAAAGTGGGTCATCCAAGGAACATTTCTACAAAATTATTTGAAAATCGGCCTGACACTTTCGGAGAAGAAGATTTTTTAAGTTTTCACTATGGTAATATAAGGCAAAATAGCCCCGCCCTCTGGCGGCCATATTGTTCGACCAATCAACATGGCTTGAAGGAATCTGATAGAGGGTCACCCAATGAACATTTCTAAAAAATTATTTGAAAATCGGCTGAACACTTTCTGAGAAGAAGATTTTTTAAGTTTTCACTATAGCAATATACGGCAAAATAGCCCCGCCCCCCTGGCGGCCATGTTTTTTTACCAATCAACATGGCTTGAAGGAATATGATAGAGGATCACCCAAGGAACAGTTCTACAAAATTATTTGAAAATCAGCCTGACCCTTATGGAGGAGAAGATTTTTTAAGTTTGCACTATATAGCTATATAAGGCAAAATAGCCCCCCCCCCCCCTGGCGGCCATGTTTTTCGACCAATCAACATGGCTTCAAGGAATCTGATAGAGGGTCACCCAAGGAACATTCTACAAAATAATTTCAAAATCTGCCAACCATTTTGGGAGAAGAAGAATTTTGAAGTTTTTTTCATATCGTTGCCATGGAAACCAGAATTCTGCATGGATCCCAAAAATTTGAAGGAATTCTGGTGAGGTCATTGAGAGGATGCTTTCTGTGAAGTTTCATCCCAATTGACCCACTGGTTACTGAGGAGAAGAAGTTGACGCACGACGGACGCCGGACAAAAGGCGATCACAATAACTCACCTTGAGCAAAGCTCAGGTGAGCTAAAAATGCAGTCTACCGGTACTCATTACAAATCGGTTAAGACCGTTAATGAACAATTATAACATACTTTTAATTATCAAATCAGCTAAAGATTTTTTTGGATGCCTTAACCCTTTCCCTCATATAAACGCTTTCTGACGCCTCTGCAGTAGACGGCTATTTGAAAACATAGTGAAAAAAGAAGAAATTGCACAAAACATGCAATTTTCCTTTTGCCACAATGTTTTCCACTTTTAGTTTTCTGTTTTTAGTGATAGGTTATCCATTCAATTATAGAGATTTTCCATTTTTTGGCAAAACATGTTCAAAGTCGTCTGCTGCAGAATTGTCGTATGAGGGAAAGGGTTAAAATCCAGGACAGTATTTTATTATAAATTTGCAAAAATTAGCAAAAATTAATAAAACACGAATAGAACATGTTTAACAGTATATAAGCATCTAATGTCTAAGGGTTTCAGCATAATTGTCATTAATTTCAAAACTGCTGAAGGATGACTTTTGGTGTGATTCTGCTCTTAATTATATTGATTTGATAATATTTATTTAAATACAGAAGCATTATATAAATATTGCATGGCTTCCAGTGTGACAGTACATATTGTCAACATGAGGAAATTACTGTTACCCGAGGCGAAGCCGAGGTTAACAGTATTTACCCGAATGTTGACAATATGTACTGTCACACTGGAACCTATGTAATATTTATTTTATTATACCGAACAAAATTACACGTTTTTTCAATTTATTCTGTACCTTTGTAGGGGAGGTGAACATGGGTAGATCTACAACAATGTAACACACACATATGAATATACCGGTTAACAGTATACTGTTACATGGCACGCGCATCTAAAAGGTGACGTTATTGTTTGAAATGACGTCATGCGCGTGCATAATCAACATTTTCACGCGCGAGCCATGTAACAGTATACTGTTGACCGGTCAAAAACGTACTGTTAGCATGAAACAGTAAAAAATTGCCCATGATGAGTATATGAGAATTTAACATTACAAAGTCACGTGAGGTATAATAATATGAACTATTATATTAGGAAATACCTAAACACTTACCCACTTACAACAAACCTGCAGCACACAACTTTGAAAACATCTGAACAAAGATTTGGAAAATCTCAATTAATTTTTTTCTGCATACAGCAAATTTGCAGCAGACGACTACATCTGGGTCGAAATGCAACTGCAAGTGAACAAGGGTTAATGAGCAATTTCTCGTTTTACCACAACATTTTCAAATGTTGTCTAGTGCAGATGAGTCAAATTGCAAATTGGTTATACCTTAACCCTTTCCAACTTAACTGGGTTAAGGTTTGAAATAAGCAGTTTACCTCATTATCCTCTAAATCCACCATCTGCAGTAAGTCATGATCTTGTAATCCTTTCAAACTTCTTATCTTATTGCCAGCAAAGTTGATTTGCTGTGGAAAAAAAAGAGTTTTATAATATTGATTGATTGGAGGTTAGCATCGCTTTCAACTGTATCTCAGTTACATCATGGCAACTGGCTACATGGCAACTGGCTACTTGCTAACATAGATAATTTAGCCAACTGGTGAAAGACGAATTACGCTAGTCACAATGGCTTTTGTCAATCATTGGAAAGAAGGAATGGATTGGCCGGGATTTAAACTTATGAACCCTGGATTGATAACCCTCATTAGTACTGACTGAGACATCACTGCTCTACCTAATAGTATCAATTTATCTTTGTTGGTAAAAACATTGTATTGAATAAATGTTTAGTGGTTAGTTAATACAGTGTATTGAATAACATTTCCTGCATTTTCCAAAACTGCAACTTTAACAAAAGCTGTCAGAGGACAGCGCACTCGACTATTCTACCGTTTATAAGTTACTGAGAAATGGATTCTAATGTAGTTGCGTGCAAAACATTAACCAGAATTTCTTAAAGAGTGATAATTTGCATTATATGCAGAATAGAGGTATCTAACTTGATTATTTACATAGTTGTGATGGATGGGAAGGGTTTCAATGAAATGCATCAAGTAGTTACTAAGATATGGACTCTTAATGTAGTTGCATGCAAAGCTTTAACCAGAAATTCTAAGTCCAAAAAGGACCTTAACTTGCATAAAATGCAGGATAGAGTTATCTAACTTGATAATCTACATATGTGTGAAAGTTGGGTAGAGTTGTATAAAGTTTCAATGCAATGCATCAAGTAAATACTGAGATATAGACTACATAGGTGTGTGATAGTTGGGTAGGGTTGTAGAAAGTTTCAATGCAATACATGTAGTATATAAGTACTTGCATGCAAAAACGTAACCAAGGAGTGATGTGGACACTGACGCCAGGGTGAGTAGTATAGCTCTCATAATCTTCGAATAGTTGAGCTAAAAATGCATTTTTTTCTTTTGAAAACAAAACCATTAAATGTCCAATCTAAGTAATTGACACTTTTCATCACTGAATGATTAAATTTACACTTTGAAACCTCTGCATCAGATGTCTTTTTAGATGTTTTTCTTATTTTGCATGATATTTCAATTTTTTAAAAAACATCTTTGACCAGAGTGTTAGATTTGTCAGTATATGATTTTAATTTATGAAAAAAATGTCAATTTGGCTGGGTGTGTCAAAGTTGATTGTTTGGTGTTTTACCCAATTTTCAACAATGTTTCAGTTATAATACGGCGTTTCCTGGGTAAGTTACCAATACTACTGGTCCATTTATTCTGACACCAGCAGAGCAGCCATTACTACCATTTTAAAGTATTAGGTGGTACAAAATTAACTGTTTTAAAAAAAAAGCAAAAATTAAATGACTACAGGAAAACCTTTTCCCACATGAATTAATGAATTTAGAAAAAAATACAGAAAATCTCTTGAAAAATTGTGGCAAAAGGAGAAATTGCTCATTAAGATCAATTTCTCCTATTACCAAATTTTTTTCAAATGCCGTCTGCTAAAGATGCGTCTGCTTAAATGAAACTAGAATATACTTACCCTTAAAACACTCAAGGATTCCAAATGTTCTATTCTGGTGAGATTATTGTGACACTGAAGAGAAATAAATGATAATGAGGTACAAACATATATCTAAACAGGACATGAGCTGATCCACGAGAAAACCAACATTGTTGACTCTGCGAAAATTATCAACCAGGACCAGCCTAAGCATGCCATGCCGCGCAGGCTAATCTGGGCAGAAACTTTTTGCTTCCTGTGAATCTTTTCAGGAATCATTACTCTATACCTTTGAGACGGAATGTGTTGGCGCAGAATGCGCAGGCTGATCTGGATCGATACATTACGCAGTCTATAATGTTGGTTTTCTCGTGGAACAGCTCATATATCTAAACTGGACATTTAATTCACAGTTCCAATCATAAGCTCTAAGAACTGCTTAACTGTTCTTGTAATATATTTCCATGGATGTCCGATTTTCATACATTCAAAATTATTAATAAAAAAACATGCAACATCTTAAATATTTGAAGAATAATAATTATATAGTTTAAACACAGCGGGAAAAGGAGAAATTGTTTAATCATAGCACCTTCTCTGTTTTTTCACAGCTCACACACAAGTCAGCTGACAAATGACATCAGAAGACATCACTCTCTATCATGAAAAGGTTAAAATTACAAGAGAGCTGTTCAAGATCAGCATCACTCACTAGGTGGTGGGACTTGGTTCTAAATCATAACTTAAAACACTTTCGTAATTGTCATCCTGGTAACAAAAACAGGGTGACAGCATATTTGAACCCTCCTCGAATACTATCACTCTGAGAGGAAATCATGTTTAAAATTTATAGAAAATGGGACCATATGTTTAGCTTGACAGTTTGAAATGTATGAGAATATTAAGTCATCTGCTGAAGATGCAACAAATTTTGTCTGTGTGAGGGAAAGGATTAATCCTTTCCCAAATACAACAAGTTTGCTGTAGACTTAAAACAAATGTAATAAAAATTATGGAAATTCTATATTAATGAAATAATAATTAAATGATAAAGTTGAAAACATTGTGGCAAAAGTGGAAATTGCTCGTTTTGAGCAATTTCTCCTTTTGTTACAATGTTTTCAAAAGTCGTCTGCTGCAGAGGTGTCAGACAGCGTCTGTGAGTGGGAAAGGGTTAAATGTAGTACACAGGACACAAAATGTAACAGTACTTACCAGGTTCAGATAGTGGATGGGTAAGTTATCTAGGCCTTGAATTTTCTCTATCTTGTTATGGGCCAGGCTCAGGTTTTTAAGTCTGGAGCAATTCTGAAGGCCTTGTATTACACTAATGTTATTATCTGCATTACGAGTTAAGGAGGTAAAACTAGAATTAAATGTCATTTCTCACATTACAAACATGCCCCTCAAAAGTGGATTGATTGAAGGCAGTTTATTGCCTTTTCCAATAGTATTTCGATTATATCATGACTGCCAAACCACTTTACGTGTGTACGCATGCCTTCTCACAGCTGTACTAGAAACTGGGTACCTTCTTACATAGACTATTCAGTCAATTTGTGGAATACAAATTTCTCTAGCACTAGCAATGGCTTTTGTCAATCATCAGAAATCATGAATGGACCAAGTCAGGGTTTGAACTTATAACCCCTTGATTGATAGCTCTCGTAGTTAATGCCTGAGCTATTTTAACTCCACTCACTCAAGAGTGGAAGGCCTGGTTGTGAACTGCAATCTGGTCATACAAATTGAACCAAAGAGTTCCTCCATGGTAAAACAAATGCTGAAATAGCATTTAAATCTGCATATCTGTCCAGATAAACTTGCCGTTAATTTACCCAGGAAATGCTGTCATATCACCGAAATGTTGTTTTCAGGTGGAATAAAATACAATTCGATCAAACATTATTCCCTTTCTTACAATTTTTAAAAGTCCCTGTAAAAAGGTTAAATGAAACGTAGTGTATCAGAAGTGAATTTTACAAAAAGATGGGCAGGAAGAAGACAGAAACTTATGATGACAATCAAAAAGGCATGTAGAGTACATGTTCTTTTTCAAAACAGGCAGACAGGCAGGTAGGCAGTATGATGACAGTTGTACAGATAGACAGACATTCAAACACTAGGGAAGATCATCAAACTGACAGCAATGATTGATATATAGATTAGATTGATTGATTGATTGGGGTTTAACGCCGTTTTTAATAATTTCTCAGTCATATCACGGCGGCCAGTTCACCTACTCATGTGTTTCCTGGTTTTTCTCACACCACTGACACCAGTACTCCACATAACAATCTTCCCAAGCAACTGGCTGCTTTTCCACATAGACTTAGCCCATTGGTGGAAGACGAATGACGCATGTCGCAATGACTTTTTTCAAACAGATAGATTAGAATGCAGAATTATATTAATTGATTGGAATTACAGAATTACATTGATAGATTGATTTGTTTGGTATGGTGTTTTATGCGGCTTTCAACAATTTTTCAGTTATATCACACCTATTCCTTGGGAAGGAACCAGTACTACTCGTCCATTTATACTGACACCAACCAATCAGTCGCAATGTGAGTGTGATGTTATATTGAAGCTATGATCCTGAGTGCCAAGAATGGAAAGACATTATAACTATATGTAATTTAAAAGTCTTTGGTATGACCCAGACAGGGATCAAACCCACCATATCATGCACCAAAGATAGACCCTTTACCACTACATCACTGAGGTGGTTTGTTAGATAAATATACCTAGATCATGTACGAATAAAAATACAGATTGTAGACGAATAACATTTTTAGCATGAAAACCAGACTGAAAATATCTTAACACTAATAATGTAATCAAACATAAAAACAATTTATATTTGTAGTACAAAGGATACTATCAATATTCAACTTCATGAGATAATGGTGGGCAGAAAGATCTGACATTTCTTCAATTTCATTGAAAGATAAATCCACTTCTTTCAGATTTCTAGGTGGTTGGAAGTCCAACACTTCTGTTAATTTGTTGTGAGAGGCATCAAGTATCAACAGAAATGGAAGGTTGTTCAAGGGTGTCAAATCTGTAGATAGAGAAATAATAAATGAACTATGAATGTCTATGATGTTATACTACTTAACAAAATTTATGGCCAACAGAGGAGAAAAAGTTTGGTATTTTCCCAAAACGTTTGTATTTTCATCTGATTTTATTGATATCATTTAATATTTGTACATGAAAATTATTGGTTTTATGTAGATGATTGCTTTAAAGTTGACAAATTAACTAACAAAAACATATAATAAGTAATTTCTTCTTTTTGACTTTTGGCTTTCAACTCTTATCAATAATTACACTTTCATTTGTAGATATTTTCTTTATTTTAGCTTACATTTTTCAAAATTTGACCACTGCAGATTTGTTACATGTTCAAAAGGGTTGATAGACTCTATTTTATTAAAAAGTGAAACCATAGTGCAGTTCAGGAATTTTGAGGAAACTCTATTGAATATAAATGAGGGGTCTTGATGCACTTTTGCACAGTGACGCCTCAGGTGAGTCTGTGCATAGGCATAATCTTATCAAAGCCTTCACCATTTGCCTTTTTGTTTAGATGACACAAGTTTATCTTCTGATGAAAAGAACTAGAAGTGTAGCACCACTAGTTTTATTTCAATGCAATTCTTATCCAGCCAAACCAAAGGTGTCAGCTAGACCCAAAATCGCTAGTATATTATTCAAGTTCACAATCAGTTCTAAGAACATAACTAACCCTTTCCAACTTGAAGACGCATTGTTATGTATCTGCAGCAGACAACGTTTGAAAACATTGTGGCAATTTTTAGGATAAACTCATAAAGAGGCCATTTCACATTTTGCCCCAATGTTTTTGACTACATTGTATATTTATTACTTAAACTCTCCTTTATGGTGAAGTTCACATTTTTGCAAAGATGTTTTCAAAGTCGTCTGCTACAGAATTGTTGTATGTGGGAAAGGGTTAAGTAAATACAATTTATGGATGGTGATTGAAAAGGGCTTTTACCTGTTAACTGGTTATATGGAATTTCAACTTTCTGAAGCTCAGTGAAAGTTGCCAATGCTTGCATGTCAATGAGACTAAATCCCTGAAAAGATACATTTAGAATTCAATAAATTGATTGATGATTTTGGTTTAACGCCATTTTTCAACAATTTCTCAGTCCTATCATGAAGGCCAGTTCATGTTTTTCCTGCCTTTCTCATACCAGTATTCAACAGGTTACTGTCTTTCCAAGTAACTGGCTGCTTGTACACATAGGCCGTTAGCCCATTTTGATAACTTTTAATTTATTTAACCTTTTGTCATGAACTTGGTTTAACTGCCTAGATATCCTTGTATATCAAGTTTGCGGACTTACATTTATGTACATGTATTATTACTTGTGGTCTTTCCAAATTGTTTTAATTTTTTGGGATAGAATAATTCATATGCATAAATATTCCAATGAAATAAAATGAAAAGGAAGCTGTGTTTATTGTTAATTCCTAAATAATATTCGTCAAGAAGAGGGTATCATAATTATGAGAGTAATATTTCTTCTTTATTTTATTTTTTTATATATACAATATCATAACTGATGATGCTCCAGAGTGAGCTCTGCATATTACTGGGAAGAAGATGAAGTGAGCGGATAAGAGTGACCCACTCAACAAGAGGTATTTTCCAGGAAAAAGTGCAGTATGTGTATTGGTGCTATACACTGACCATGTTAAAGAACTTAAAGGGTCTATTCTGAAAGAGCTAGGGTATCGCACCTCGACTCCTTTACTTTTTCTGCACCTGTCAGATGCTTGTACATGATAAAGTGTACACTAACAAATAGGCCTATGGACACTAAAAAGCTTATGCTCAATCAGAGCAATTTTCGTCTGTAATTCATAATTACATAAAACAAGAGGGCCATGATGGCCCTGGAATCGCTCACCTGATTTTTTTTTCCACTTTAGCTATATAAGCCCCGACCAATCAACATGGCTTAAAGGAATCTGATAGAGGGTCATCCAAGGAACATTTCTACAAAATTATTTGAAAATCGGCCTGACACTTTTGGAGGAGAAGATTTTTTAAGTTTTCACTATAGCCATATAACGCAAAAAAGCCCCGCCCCCCCCTGGCGGCCATGTTTTTCGACCAATCAACATGGCTTCAAGGAATCTGATAGAGAGTCACCCAAGGAACATTTCTACAAAATAAGTTCAAAATCTGCCAACCAATTTGGGAGGAGAAGAATTTTGAAGTTTTTTTCGTTTCGTTGCCATGGAAACCAGAATTCTGCATGGATCCAAATAATTTGAAGGAATTCTGGTGAGGTCATTGAGAGGATGCTTTCTGTGAAGTTGCATCCCAATTAACCCACTGGTTACTGAGGAGAAGATTTTTTAAGTTTTCACTATAACCATAAAAGGCAAAATAGCCCCGCCCCCTGGCGGCCATGTTTTTCGACCAATCAACATGGCTTGAAGGAATCTGATAGAGGGTCACCCAAGGAACATTTCTACAAAATTATTTGAAAATCGGCCTGATACTTTTGGAGGAGAAGATTTTTTAAGTTTGCACTATAGCCATATTGGCAAAATAGCCCCCCCCGCCCCCCCCCCCCCCCCCCCCCCCCCACCCTGGGGGCCATGTTTTTCGACCAATCAACATGGCTTGAAGGAATCTGATAGAGGGTCACCCAAGGATCATTTCTACAAAATAATTTGAAAATCGGCCTGACACTTTGGGAGGAGAAGATTTTTAAGAATTTTGAAGTTTTTTTCATTTCGTTGCCATGGAAACCAGAATTCTGCATGGATCCCAAACATTTTAAGGAATTCTGGTGAGGACATTGCGAGGATGCTTTCTGTGAAGTTTCATCCCAGTTGACCCACCGGTTACAGAGGAGAAAATGTTGACGGACGACGGACGCCGGACATAGGGCGATCACAATAACTCACCCTGAGCACTTCGTGCACAGGTGAGCTGAAAAGAAAGAAAATATTATGATTAGTATATACCTTAACCCTTTCCCTCATACAGACGCTTTCGGACGCCTCTGCAGCAGACGGCTTTTTGAAAACATAGTGACAAAAGAAGAAATTGCACAAAACATGCAATTTCTCCTTTTGCCACAATGTTTTCCACTTTTTGTCATAGGTTATCCATTAAATTATGGAGATTTTCTATTTTTTGACAAAATACGTTCAAAGTCGTCTGCTGCAGAAATGCCGTATGAGGTAAAGGGTTAAGTAGATAAATGCCTATACTGACTGAAATAATGAACTTAGGGGTTTCCATACTTACAGGTATTGTGCAATGCAAATAAACTTGTTTTGTTCCATCTGCTGACCTGCCAAGATTTGATAATCCTCGACCAATGGTCTCTTCATCCAGAATACCTCCAGGTGAAAGCTACAAAATTTAAATTTAAATCACACATGTTATAAATGTAGAGGAAAATACGACAATAAGTATTATTAAACTATAACAACATTTTAATGATAATAGGATTAACAAATACCTGTCAGATATTTCAGATTGATTTTTTAGAATGTGTTCACTGAGGATTGAAATTGTAACTTAGCTTATGAAAACTTCCAGGTTTTGCTTTTATATAATATCTATTGACGAGACAAATGAGTAGCAAGGTGTCTTTCTAGATATGAAGGACTAGCATGAACCGTAACTAAATCAAGTACAATATCTGGTAGTGCTGTTACAGTCCCATATAAGGGGCCAATGTCAGAAGGCAAGAAAAACAATTGCAGTCATTCCGGGGCCTTTGGCTTTCAGGGTGAGTTAATTATCTACCAACTGAGGTAATACGGGTTAACAAATCGATGTTTCCCGTCAATAGGTTATGTGTATGAAATTTGCAAAATTTTGCTATACCGTCTTTCCAAAAACTGTGTCCAGAGTCATTTTTCGATGCAGTCATGATTCTGCTACGTTTTGATTGGATGAAAAGAAAATATTGAAACAAAAAAAACTTCTAGAGGAAATAATCAAATGTGATAATACATACTTGATGAAGGAACGAGCACAAGTAATTTTATGTGTGATAATTTCCATTTAATAACACTCGTCGTCTATTTCTAAAACGAGTTCAAATAACAACTCATAAGGGTTTTTCGACTTTCCGGAAGTTATAAATCCAAATTCCTGTAATATGACATCATTCTATTAGCGTAATGCAAATGATGAATAAATAACCAAAAGGAAAACGACAGAAATTATAGGAAACGTTAGTTTGACTTGTCACAAATGGAGTTCCGTAAATTATGGAATCGTTTTATTTGAAGTACTTTATGAAGGGCAAGTTGATTATTTGTTGTACCTGTCATCATAATTTCATGGATTTAAAATCTTGGCTATATTTTAAAGTTAAATATAAGCTTAACCTGATGATGACTTTTATTTTATTTGCTTAGGTCGGTAGGACTCGTATAATTGACATAAATAACTGATTGTGCTGCAAGCAAGGGGCTAACTGCAGTTTGCGTGGAATTATTCACCGATCACAAAATATAATAAATGTTTACCCGAAATAGGTAGCACCTATACTCATGTTAAGGGCTTCTCGAACTTTTACACACAGTGACACTTTAAGGGATAACATGTAAGCAGCCGTTTAGCTCAGTTGGTATATCACTCACCCTGAAGGTGAAAGGCTCTACAAGTATATTGCAGCTTTTTTTTTCGAATCATCCTCATAAGAAAAATTGTATTGGTCCTACTGTTGCCTCTACAGATATGGTTTGTAATGAGGCAATTGAAAAAATCATGCTCAACACACACATTTTGCTTAGTCCCCCTCATTGAATTTGCAGATAGAGAAAGTAAGTGTCTGGATGTTTAACTAGCCAATTATCAACAGAAGTCTATACATGTATAAGTAGGAGTAAACATCTTGTCTGTTCTTTCTAAACGTTCTTATCATTCAACTAAAGCCTATGTTTTGGGTGTTCATGAGAATCGTTTCGCAGACATAGGGTTTGAGACTCAAATAATGATTTAACATGAAATATGTAACTTTTGTAGAGCTCTGATCAAAGACATTTGATACCTCAATGTCTGCATCTTCTTCGGGTGAATCTGACGTTTTGGATGGAATGTCATAATCCCCCTCCACCTCTGCTCCAGGCGTTACTTCACGGTTGTCATCGAGATTGAGGATATTTGTGTCGAAATTTAGGACATGTGTCTCCCCATCAATATGTACAAACCCATCCTCCATCACTGGTGTGGCCATTTCACCGTGTTGATCACTGTTTACATAGTCCATGTCCGCCATATTGTTTACTGGCGCTTAGAAACGCAGGTTCGCAGTAAACAGGAAGTACCATTTCATATTTTATTGCAATTATAAACTTCTGTGATACGGACAAATAGATGAAAGAATGATTCAGAAATGATTAAATAAAAATAATTTGTGTCTAAAATTCCACATTATCTTTAAGGTGGGCAAATAATTTGGAAATACCCAAACTGAAAGTAGGATTTAGTTAATTAGCAGTTATCTCCCTTTAAAAATCAAAAGCTATCCGAAAGTTTGTTTACTTCCCGTTTCAAACCCTAGCAGAGTTTCTCATATTTGTCCATCTTTATTTCTGGAATGCCGGTTTACTTCAAGGTTTGCACATTTCTTGATCATTACTTTTAAAATATATGCACTGTTTTATTTCAGAAAACAAATGCAATGCTTCGCAAAAAGGAGATTTTGAAAGAGAACGTCGAGTGCACTGGCCCGTTTAAAAATAGACATGGTCAAGATGTACTTTTGGTAAATAAGAGTTCACACACTATTTTGCAGGTTGACAGTCAACATGTACCAAAGAGGCATTTAGTTTATGTGTCAAGCATCCAGTTTTTTTTATATCATATAAGCTCTACTCCTTTTTAAGCTGTATGGAAGTGATTTAAATTTTGGCAGACATTTTTTAACAGGTCCAAGCATGTTCCCTTGCAAGAAATTTGTGTATGTTTTTGTCTTTATTCGCCTGGTATGCCTTAATTTTTGTATGTAGAAAAGAGTTTGCAACAAAGTTATTCCTATGAATAACCACAGTAAAGAGTTTAAACGCGGAATAAAGATAGTAATTATCTTAAAATTCCCCTGTTCAGAAAATCAAATACATGTAAGGATGGCGATGGGTGACGGTCAAAACGTCGAATGACCAAAACGTCGAATTGATAAACAAGAACAAAATGGGAGTCAAAACGTCGAAAAGGAAAATATAGAGGCCATATATTAATAAACGTCGAAAAGGAAAATATATTGTCTATTTACTATAATTATGTATAAACTATGCCATAATAATCAACGATTTTAAGGATAACTTTCTCATAAGGAACAATTGTTCTTGTTGCGACAATCTTTTCCTAAATCATAGGCCTCAGAAACCGTCTCTAATAGGGAAAGGGTTTAGCAGAAATGTGACCCCTTACATAATTTGTTCCAGTTATATTGACTGCTTGAAAAAGGCAGTCCCCAGGTGGCATCAAAAAAGGGCTGATCTATTTGCTTCTTTACCATAATGCAGGTGATCGATTAAGGATCATCTTGGCCCTCATGTTTTAACCTCGTTTATTATAAATGTATTCCTTGATTTTCTGAAAGTCTTTACTTTATTATTTTCTGTTCGTAATAATAGACGACAGCAATAAGAATTACAAATATGTTTTGATAATGCAAGACACGTGCCATTAATATTATTATTGTCTAGTCAATTACTTATAAATCCTTATTTATGGCCAAAGTATGCTCTTAAATTTTTGTTTATAATTATCTTGCGGTTTTTTCGTAAATAGGTAGCACCTATAGATATATTATTCCGTATATGACTAAACATATATTATTAAATTGTATTATTATCTAATTACATTGTGCGGTAAAACTTGATAAAACAGCATAATAACTATTCTATACATTTTCCTATATATTTTCCTTTTCGACGTTTTGACTCCCATTTTGTTCTTGTTTATCAATTCGACGTTTTGGTCATTCGACGTTTTGACTGTAATTCGATGGCGATTACCCTTATTCATCATCATGTATATGATATCCAATGATTTTTGTTTGCAAAATTTGTTTCATTTTTCTAAAGTTCTGTTTATTAGCTCATCTATTAGAAGAAATAGGGGAGCTTATGTAATCACGTTGGCGTACGCATTGCCAGCTTGGTCAAACCTTTGCGCGCAAGGCCTTTTCTCACACACTGTGTATGCTGTTGCTTTGAAACTTCACACACTTATTCAGGGTCATGAGGTGACATTGTATGTCAAGTCCCATAATTCTGGAATAAATCTTTACTGAATTGTGCCCCTTTTTGGACTTAGAATTTTGGTCAAACCTTCGCGTGCAAGGCCTTTTCTCAGACACTGTGTAAGCTGTTGCTTTGAAACTTCACACACTTATTCAGGGTCATTAGATGACCTAGTATGTCAGGTCCCATAACTCTGGAATGGATTTTGACTTAATTGTGCCCCTTTTTTGGTCAAACCTTTGTGTGCAAGACCGAGAATTTGGGTTATAGTTAGCATTCAAGCGATGGCCCTGATAGGCGAGCTATATTGTCCTCCGACAACTCTTTTTCTAATAATTGAAATAATCTGAATAAGAAATTTCTAACATCATCTTGCATATTGACAAGAAATTTGTATGGTAGTGTCTGAAACTTTCAAAGAAAACAAAGATAAAAGACCACCAAAGTGACCAAACTTTCAATTTCGAGAACTGCATTTAAGTATTTAAAAAAATATACAACCATTAAATGAGTGAAATTGACCCCTATAAATTTCCTAGTTATTCCCCTTCAAACCATTCTGTTGATTATTATTTTACTGAATTTTTATGGAGCTAAAAATTTAAGAATTGCTCAGAAGGATAAAGAATTTTTATAAATTATCAAGACATTCAAACCCCAAAAGACAGTCAGACTCGCAAACCTGCAAATTATCTAGATCTATATTAAAGGGATGTTTTCTGTTTCAATGATCTTTCTTGTATTTAACACAACTAAAATCTATGTTCAATTGTTGTGGTTACTCAAAAGAAACTTCTCAGTGAGGATTTGAGAATTCAAATGAGGCTTTTTGAACATAACAAATTTGAAATAAAAATGTCACTTCAGACTTATTGTAAAGTTATCATATTTGAAAGTAACCAGGATCAAGGTTTATCACCAAAACATTTATATAGAACATAATACCCCTGATAGTGCTCTAAGTCTAATCACTATGATTGATAAATAGTGGATTTAACGATTATAAATTCATTATTTTATTAACTTATATGAATTAATTATATTCTTTCCTTTGCTATATACAGGTTGGAAAGATGTTTATTGTAACAAATTTGTTTCATATTTTAGGGCAATTCTGAATATAATCGCCATTATATCTGGCGGGATTCATTTAAAAGCAAGAGCTTTACTCCGTCAACTGACCAGGCAGCAAGACAGGCCGGGCTTCATACAGCATTTTACAATAGTGGGTTCCGAATTACGTATTATAGAATGATTATTCTACACTAAAGTGCTTGTATATATATTTTGCACAGTTTAATGGGTGTAGTGAAGCTGCATGCTAAATAATAGTGGATATACTGTATATTGATTGTTTTTATCATGGCATTGCTAATTGAATATCTTCCATGAATACAAAGTGAATAAAGGTGTGTTGAACTTATGCCGTCCTTTTAAAGTTTTTTAATAGCTAAAAAATTCTCTGCCATTCACCAATCATTCTAAATATCATTTTGATTCTGATTCTTCTGCTAAATTTACAAAGTGACACAATTTCTTTTTGGCTAAGCCATGGGATTTAGTCAATCAGAAATTGTGTAACAGTAGTACCTTAAAATTAAGAAAATTCTACAAATTTAGAATTTAAAATTTAGAATGGATGGTTATCAAATGAGAAGAAAACATGTTTACATGTATTTTGATAAATCTTGCCAATAAAGTCTGTCCACTGACATGTGAAAAACATGAAAAATATCGGTACATTGATTACAGTTGAAAACAGAGTAGCAAACGGAGAAATCCTTTTGCTGTGGATGCTTGTAGAAAAGGGTTAATTGATAGATCTATAATATTTATTGATTATTGGCAGGCAAAGCATGTGCTCCTTCCACCACTCTTGTATACCTACCTCATTCACATTTCCATTGGGTTGTAGCTTTTTACACCCAGTGGTTGATGGCAGTTTGTTATGTTCATTTACAGTGTCAATGCATGTTGTCAATGGAAGATGTTCAAGTGCTGTCTCTATCAAACTAACATTTACTGTTTTGTCAATCACTCATTATTCATTAGTGTTCTAAAATTGATGTTTTATTTGAGTGCATGTGGTGATAGTAAATCAGTACATTACAAACTTTAAGGGAAATCAACCAGTGCATTTGGGTAGGGATGATTTAGATCTATATTTTGAAATCAGATGTAGTTACATTTGTATAAATTCATATTATATTGCTTAAGATGCCTCAGTCTGTAATATAAGCAATAATCCTATGGTCCCTGGCTAATAGCTTTTTGTTCGGACCAGTGAACAATTTCCATTCACCAGTGTAATTTTACATGAAATATAACATAACCTAACATTTAGGATTTTTGGACCAATGAATTTCAGAATTTAATTTCAATTGCATTAAAGGTGCTGAAATCAAGATTATAGATAGTAAAGTCGAAATTTTAAAACTGTGCAAAAGTTGTCTTGAAATAATAAGATCTTTATATATGTGCAAATTAATACTTGACAAAATTGACAAATTTTTGTTTTATATTGTTCTTTGTCATGCCATGTGATGTGTATGGTTTATTCACTTGATTGGTTATGGTATTTCATGCATGCTAATTTCATCACATCTTAGCTGGTCTGCCAGTGTAAAACTTGATCCATTTCCTCGAATGAAGTACTCTTTAAAGATAAGTTTTATTAACAGTTAAACTTCAAGGCTAAACTGTTGTTCAGAACGCTGATTAAGGATTCTGTTAAGTTAACATATTAATAGAGATTTGAGGTTGATGATCATGGCGACATTATTGTCTGCATACACAAATTCAAATGAACACCTCAGTTCATGATATATTATACACACTTTTTTGGTAAACAAAACAAAAAATCTATTTTGAAAGTTTTATTGAAAATCATGAAATTGAAATCAAGAAAAAAAAAATCTATTTTGTATGAAAGCTTGAATATCAACAATAATGAATTCACTTAAAGGATATTCCACAGAGGAAATGGAAGGGTATACATTCATGATCTAGTGAGAGTGGGTCTCATACTCATAGGCAAAACCATCCAAGGTATATAATTGCTTGTATCATATATGTAAATTTGTAATACATTTCTGTAGAATGGTATTCTAATCTAACAATTACAGACTAGAACAGATACATAACTCATCATGCCAGTTGAAAACCAGTCTGAGGGTCACATGTCAAAAACATTGGGTATGTCATTTCCATTATCATCCCCTATTAACCATTAACCTGATATGTCACATTTTAGAATGATCAGCTTTGAAAACATCTGTGGGAACTTTCTTTTTTACATTTTACATGACATTGTTCAGCCTTAACCCTTTCCCTCATACGACAATTCTGCAGCAGACGACTTTGAACATATTTTGTCAAAAAATGGAAAATCTCTATAATTGAATGGATAACCTATCACTAAAAACAGAAAACATTGTGGCAAAAGGAGAAATTGCTCGTTTTGAGCAATTTCTTCTTTTGTCACTATGTTTTCAAAAAGCCGCCTGCTGCAGAGGCATCAGAAAGCGTCTATATGAGGGAAAGGGTTAATACCACGGTGAGAAAAGGAGAAATTTCTCCATTTGCCACAACTATTAAAAAAATTTGTCTACTACAAACCTGTCTGTCAGAAGTTGTCTTTGTCGGGTATTTGAAATTTATACTCATTTTCATTGGTTGCTTTATTAAAAAATGAACACTTTTAACTGCTTGGAGTGAAATCCTTATTAGTCCCCTACCGGCGTGCCGAAGGGGACTATTAGGTTTGCACTCCGTCCGTCCATCTGTCAGTCAGTCAGTCAGTCAGTCAGTCAGTCAGTCAGTCAGTCAGTCAGTCCGGCAAATGTTTGTCCGGAGCATATCTCCAAAACTGTACTAGCTATGGCTATGAAATTCCATATGTGGATACATCTCATCAATGCGGAGTGCAGTGCATATGAACCATAACTCTTGCTTCCCTAATTTTTGAGTTATTTCCCTTTCTTTATTTTCATACTTGATTTTTGTCCGGAGCATATCTCCAAAACTGTACTAGCTATGGTTATGAAATTTCACACATGGATGCATCTCATCAAGGGGGAGTGCAGTGGACATGAACCATAACTCTTGCTTGCCTAATTTTTGAGTTATTTCCCTTTCTTTATTTTCATACTTGATTTTTGTCCGGAGCATATCTCCATAACTATACTAGCTATGGCTATGAAATTTCACACATGAATACATCGTATCAAGGGGGAGTGCAGTGGACATGAACCATAACTCTTGCTTGCCTAATTTTTGAGTTATTTCCCTTTCTTTATTTTCATACTTGATTTTTGTCCAGAGCATATCTCCAAAACTGTACTAGCTATGGTTATGAAATTTCACACATGGATGCATCTCATCAAGGGGGAGTGCAGTGGACATGAACCATAACTCATGCTTGCCTAATTTTTGAGTTATTTTCCTTTCTTTATTTTCATACTTCATTTTTGTCCGGAGCATATCTCCATAACTATACTAGCTATGGCTATGAAATTTCACACATGAATACATCGTATCAAGGGGGAGTGCAGTGGACTTGAACCATAACTCTTGCTTGCCTAATTTTTGAGTTATTTCCCTTTCTTTATTTTCATACTTGATTTTTGTCCGGAGCATATCTCCATAACTATACTAGCTATGGCTATGAAATTTCACACATGAATACATCGTATCAAGGGGGAGTGCAGTGCACATGAACCATAACTCTTGCTTCCCTAATTTTTGAGTTATTTCCCTTTCTTTATTTTCATACTTTATTGTCTTGATATACCTAAACATTGGGTTGCTATGACAACAGAAACAGACTCAAAAGTGCAAACCGGTAGGGGACTATGGTATTGCTTGCAATCCTCCAGTTACTTGTTTAATATATATTCCAGTTTAACTCTTTCCCAATGACATTAACAGACGTATCCTAACTTTACAGCAGCCGACTTTTTGAAAATTCAGTGGCAAGAGGACAACTTGCTTATAATGAGCAATTTCTCCTTTAGCCACATGGTTTTCAATTTTATCAAATTCATACAGATTTTTGTTTATAGAGATTATCTATATTTTTGCATAGATGTTTTTAAAGGAAGCGGCTGCAGATGTATTGTGTGTGGGAAAGGGTTAAGTTTGATATAGCTGACTTGATACAAGCAAGCATTCAAAACATATATTCATGTATCACTGTGAAAAAGGTTTTCAAAACTGATATAGTGCTAGTTATTTAAAAAAATAAAGGTTATGAGTTTGGTTATCAAATGTAATACTAAAAACTTACATGCCTTGTTAATTAAATGCACATTAATGCTTTGATTGTTCAATTTTGAAACAAGAATAGTAATAGATATTAATTTAAATTGGAGTTCTCCTTAAATTTTATACTAATCAACTTCCCACCGTTTTGTTTTTTTCCGATTTGTTAGTCTAAAATTTGGACATTCTTAGAGGCCTAGATAAGTTGCAGTAAACTGTCCTTCTCCAGTCAATTTCTTTCCAAAACCTATGTTATAGGTACTCCAAAGAATAGTCTCGCTGTGACCATTGTTTTAGGTACCCCACAACATAGGGTTTGAAGCTTAAGAAAAGGATATGAGCCGTCCCGCGAGAAAACCAACATTATGGCGTCTGCGTAATGTATTGACACAGATCAGCCTGCACATTGTGCGCAGACTGATCCAGGCCGACACATTCCGTCTCAGGGGGATATAGGTATAGAGTAATGATTACCGAAACAGAAAATCCAAAGTAGGCGAAAAGTGTCTATCCGGGTTAGCCTGCGCGGCATGCTTAGGTATTTTGCTTTCGATACTTTGCGCAGAGTCCATAATGTTGTTTTTCTGGCGGGACTGATCTTATTAGAAATGTGCACATTATCTACTACTCTAGAGGTCTGTCTTCTTCTGTTGGACATCTAGTTTCTTTATTTTGTCATGTACACTACAGTATCTGCTTTCAAACACATAATTGTATAATTGATCTCATTGAGCCATATTTCACTCCGTGCCGTAAATACTAAAACCATTACCCACTTGCAAATGTATTTTGATGTGTACACAATTTTTAAAAACCATTGCAGCCAAAATGAGCAATTTCTCCTTTTGTCACAATGTTTTCAACTCTATTTTGAAATAAAGGTTGAAATTTTCCACTTCTTTACATGTATGTTTTCAAAGTAGTTTGCTGCAGTTTTTCTTATGTATGTGGGAGACTGTAAAGTGTTAAAACTTCATTTTACAGCAATCAGGAGAGAGCCGGGGCTTCAACATAAAAAGAGGGTATCTATGGGACCTGGTGAGGTCTTTCATATGAAACGTGAGTGCGTTGCACTTTGTTTCGTCCTGTATGAATTTGTGTACCTCTTAGTATTGTCTTGATTGAGTCTTGCGTAAAATTGATGAGGCATTATCCCATTCTAATCTTTTGTAGATTTTACCTGATATGCTTTCCGTGTTACAATCACTTCTTTATCATCTGTTTGTCAGTCTGTCTCATTGTGACTTGCTGGAAGACAAGGTTGAAATGATGAACTCTTATCCTGCTGTACACAAGTATAAGCACCATTTGTGTTTATGTTAACGTGATTGGAAACTGCATTTTGGCTTCAATGTTGACCAAGATTAACCTGCTCTTTTGTGCAGTCTAATCTTAATCTACATTGTTTGTTACTCATTTATCAATGTTTAGAAAACTAAAGACTTAGTCAATGAACAAAAAAGAACTTGACAATAAACAGTGGTTGAGGAATACGGTTGAAGGAAATTATTGGGATAAAGAGTTGTGAATAGTAAAAGTGAGCATGAAATGAGATGTTTTTAGGAGACAATATTGCTGCTGAAGTTTGAAATGTGATCCATCTAAAGGAAATGTTTCAACGTGTTTGATTTGTTGCTATAAATACCTACACCCAATCTGACTTATAAAGATTTTTGAAAAGTAGTGGGGAAAAAGGAAAAATCTTTCTTAGGAACATCAGAGTTATGGCCCTTTTGTCAATAGGGGCTATCTGTTCAATAAATTGTGTTTGTTTATATTAAATGTAGTGTTTGATAGTTTAGTTGAAAAAGAATGGACTGGATTGGAACTAACATGTAGTGATGTGGCAAATAATAAATGATAGATTAGAAAAATAGTCCTTGTAAACATTTCATTGAACTAATCAAACCTGTTGTTCGTTTCAACAGCAAAGGAATTTCCACTTCATTTTCATGCATATATGATATATATTTTATGTAGTAGTATATGTTTAATTGATAAATTGATACTAGGTTTTTCTGCTTCAAGAATATATTGTTTGAAATTGCAACATATATGAATTAGAAATTGATTTGTTATGCAGAGTTGAAACATTGGGATGAGAGGAGAAATTGCTCACTTGGAATAATTTCCCCTTTTCGCATGTTTTCAAATGAGATCTCCTGCTGAAGTATCTAACATTATCTGTAACAATCAATTAGGTTAAGGGTCAATTTCATGATATCTGCAATAACTTAAAAGTCTTAAATTCTAAGAAAGGAACAAGGCATGATTTTTTTTTTTTTTGCTTTATACAAATCTATGGTATTTTTACCAAAACATATTATGAATGTTCATTAAATTGATTGATTTGTTGGAGTGAAATGCTGTTTTTAACAGTATTTCAGTTGAATTATGATGTCAAGTTAAGCTGACCATGCATTGCCTAATGCTCTCTCGCACCAGTACCCAACACAACATTCTGCCCAGGCAATTGGCCACCTTCCCAAAAAGACTTTTACCTCATTAGTGGAAGTCAAATGATACTTCTAAGTCACACTACTTTTCTCAATTATCAAAAAGAGTCAAGCCAGGATTCAAACTCAAAACCCCTGGATCTTTAGCCCTACTAGACTAAGTTGTTCTGGTTTGACAATATGCATAAGAACTATCCAAGCCAAGTGTTTCTTAAGAGTACCATCAATGTATGATTGAGTGCTGATGCAATCTAAGAGGTGTAGTGCCATAAGAGTCTAGCCCTAAAAGCTCAGTCGTAACAACAAGGGTCATCAATCAAGGGTAATGTGGGTTTGAAGCCTGGTTTGGCTATTCACATTTTTCGATCATTGACAAAAGTCACTGAGACAAGTGTCATTCATCACCAATAGACTATAAGTAGCCTATGGGGGAAGGTTGACAGTTGCCTGGGGAAAATGTTAAGTTGAGTATTGTTTAGAGGAAACACATGTAAGTTGGATTAGCTGCAATGATATAAACTGAAATACTGTTGAAAGCAAAATTAAAGTCAAATCAATGAAAAGTGGGCAACCATTATTATGACAACCATTTCTTACACAAGCAAATCTGCAGCAGACAACTTTGAAAACATCTTAGAAACAGTATATGGGAATTGTCTATACAAGAATTACTTGAAATTTTTATTATGTGATGGGGCAATTTTTGCCTTATATGGCTAAAGAGAAAACTTAAAAAATCTTCTCCTCCGAAAGTGTCTGGCTGATATTCAAATAATTTTTTAGAAATGTTCCTAGGCTGACCCTCTATTATATTCTTTCAAGCCTAATGATTGGTTGAAAAATATGGCCGCCAGGGGATGGGGGTATTTTGCCTTATATGGCTATAGTGAAAACATAAAATATCCTCTCCTCCGAAAGAGGTTGGTAAAAAACATGGCCACCAGGGGGCAGGGCTGTTTGGAGATTTTATTTTTGCCTTATGGCCGTGGAGCGATACTGGCCCTTTTGGGCCTCTTGTTCTTTTTGTTATTAAAAGTTGTCTGCTGCTGAATGCTTCAAAATGTGTGTGCAGATGGAAAAGAGACTCGCTTGTTACATCCTTGTCCAAATAATACATGCTACAACCCTTTGTAGCTGCAGTTGTTGTTTTTATGTTGGGCAGGGTTTTGTTTGGTTGAATGCTTATGACTCTGCTTTTCAGCCATGGAACCAAGTATGCAAGCCAAAAAGAGGGTGGAGCCAGCTTTTGCAAAGACCTCCCCCATTAAACGTGAGACTTAACATAGACAAATATAACTGTCTCTGCACAGAGTACTGCTTTTGTAGACACTAGCAACTACTAAGCATTATCATCAACATTCATTGAAGACAATTCTATGTGTATCATCCTTTTCAAATGATCATGTCTGTTTTGTCATCATCTCTCATCAATATTAAGCCAGCTGTAATTTTTCTTTTTGTTTTAACCCTTTCCCACATATATGGAGGTTTGTTGACGTCTCTGCAGCAGATGAATTTTGAAAACATACTGGCAAAAGGAGAAATTCAATTGCTCATAATGAAAACTTTCCCCTTTTGCCACAATGTTTTCAACTCTATTGAAAATTATCCTTTCAATTATAGAGATTTTCCATGTATTTGTTTAGTTGTTTTTAAATTCATCTGCTACAGATTTGTTGTATTTTGGAAGAGGTTAAATTATGTTACATAGGATTCACTGTGACACGTTGTCTTTAACCCTTTCCCTCATAAAGACGCTTTCTGACGCCTCTGCAGCAGACGGCTTTTTGAAAACATAGTGACAAAAGAATAAATTGCACAAAACGTGCAATTTCTCCTTTTGCCACAATGTTTTCCACTTTTTGTCATAGGTTATCCATTCAACTATGGAGATTTTCTATGTCACTGTTGACAAAATACTTTCAAAGTCGTCTGCTGCAGAATTGTCGTATGAGGGAAAGGGTTAAGTTTATTCTTTTGTCTGCTTCTTCACTAAACGAGCTTGTAGTATATGAGATCCATGCATCCATATGATTACAAAAAGTTGGGTAATTTTAGTTATCAAGGTTGTTCTGAGGTTTAACTTGTAAGGACAGTCATTGTAGAAAAATCCCCAACCTGTTAGTTAAAGAGCATTGTGGGATACCACAAATTGCCCAAAAAGCATTGCTGTCTTCGTAACACATTTTGAATTATTGTATTTCGTTGTCAGTTTGCATGTAGTATAAAGAGCAATGATGGTCATGTCACATCTGACAATAAACAAGAACAGTTGTCCAATAGTTGTTAAATAACTACCGTATCCCTTTACGTGATTTCAGTACGGTGATACAAGAAATATACGACACAACGGAGTTTATTTTTTATCATCTTTTTTTTCTTGTTCCTATTTTATATTTGTTAAATCTTTCCCACCTGCAGACATATTTTGACGCATCTACAGCAGACGACTTTTGAAAACATCGTGGCAAAAGATTATATATTGACCAGTTTCTCCTTTTGTCACAAATTTTTAGAATGTTATTTTTTAAGTTATTTTGTCTTGTTTATTCTTTAAGTTATTTTGTCTTATTTATTTTTAAATCATTTGCATGTTTTCTATATAAAAAAACAGGATATGTCTATCATTTTCACATCTACATGACTTTGTAGTGTTTAATGCTTTTAAAAGGAAGTTTAAATAAAGGGGCTTATCAGGTGCTAACAAATAAAAGAGTAAACAAGTCATCTGTGACTTTTCATTCATTTTTTCCCTTAATTCCTCATAACATGGTCTAAACCATTTCCCACATACAACAATTTGGCAGCAGACGACTTTAAAAAACATATTGGCAATAACTTGAAAAAATCTCCATAAATGAGAGAGTTAAAACGAGAAATTTCTCATCATGAGCTATTTCTTCTTTTGCAACAATGTTTTCAAAAGTTGTTTGCTACAGAGGCTCAGAAAACGTCTGCATGTTGGAAAGGGTTATTAGTAAGCTGCCTTTAAAAAGCCATATAATTATACTCCCAATGAATAACATTTTTGCACACATTTCTTATTTACAGCTGCTTCAGAACCTGCAATGCAGTCAAAAAAGAGAGTAGAACACACTTTTATCACACAAAAAGCATGTAAGAGGAATATTATATGTAAACAATTTAATTCTAGAAATAAAATTGAAGACATATTGGCATAAGTGTGATATTTGCGCTTGTTTGAATTGAAAACAATGCCTCAGTAATTTGTAGTGGATAAAGAGTAGAAGAATTTGGTGCGATCTCCATTTCATCAAAGTAAATATCTTAAAAATTGAAGATCAAAGTTGTGGGGATATCATTCTGAATGATGTTCTGGAATCAGGATAAATTCGCCAGCAGTACCTGGTAATTTACCAAGGACACACCATGATATGACTGATATACTGTTGAAAACAAAACATTGTTTAATAAAGTGTTGCTTTCCAATTCTACAATTCTAATTTTGGGTCCTACCAAAGACTTTACTGATGGTAGTAATGGCTATCCCTCCTTGACGCTGTCAGGATAAATTGATTAGTAGTGCTGGTAACCTAGCCTGGAAAAGCTGTGATATAACTGAAACATTTTTGAAATCAGCTTAAAACACATTATAAACCAACAAACAAAGCATGCTTTATTTATAAATAACTCACAGAATGATTACTCTTCCTTTGTGATCACTGATTGGAAACTTAAACAAATAACAATTACTTAACTTAACTTGCTTGTTTTTTTCCTATGATTTCAAACTGAGGTAATTGAGATAATACATTGCTTGCAATATATAAAATAACTGCAGATATTAGTAAAAGTAAAGGTATTAACCCTTTCCCTCATATAGACGCTTTTTGACGCCTCTGCAGCAGACGGCTTTTTGAAAACATAGTAACAAAAGAAGAAATTGCACAAAACGTGCAATTTCTCCTTTTGTCGCAATGTTTTCCACTTTTGGTCATAGGTTATCCATTCAATTATAGAGATTTTCCATTATTTGACAAAATATGTTCAAAGTCGTCTGCTGCAGAATTGTTGTATGAGGGAAAGGGTTAAACATTGTAATTTTTTCTAAAGGGAAATGACATCTTTTTCAGTACCGGATACTAATGCATCTGTAGAAATACAGAGTAAGAAAAAACCTGAAGCCCCTGTTTCTGGTAAATAAATGAATACAATATAAAGATTTAATTCAATAGACCATTATATCCCCCTGTAGTTGTAGATAGTGCTCTACGCCATGCTATGAAAAACCTGTTTTATGACTTGCTTACTTTGTGAAGATTATTAGCCAACTGAAAATAAATACTCTAATCTGAGGGTTCATCTTCGTTAGTTGTACTTTTTGGATTGTATCAAACAGGTTTTTCTCAATGCATGGCTCAAACTATACAGTGCCCTCCTTCTCTGAAGACAAAATAAAAATGAATTATTTACAATCTACATTATGTAAACTCACTAGCCACAACGGACAACAGTTGGAAACACTAAATGTGCTTAATTGTTCTTAACCCTATCCCACATATAGATGCCTTCTTACACCTTTGCAGCAGACAATTTTTGAAAACATTGCGACAAAAGAAATTGCTCAAAACAAGCAATTTTTCCTTTTGCCACAATGTTTTCAATTTTGTTCCGTAATTATGCTTTCATTTATAGAGATTGTCCGTGTTTTTGCCAAGATCTTTTCAAAGTCGTCTTCTGCAGATTCCGTGTATGTTGGAAAGGGTAAATGAGCAGTAAAAGGGTTTAAGACTTTGCGACCAGCCTGCGCTGCAAAACAGTCTGATCAGCTGTAATTTAATATTTATTACTTGTTCCAAATCCTAATACGGATAATTTGTTTTTAAAAGTTGGTTTTTGTGTGTTATGGCCCATATAATGTCTCCAGACTTGAAGTGCACTGTGTATTTAAACTCAGTATTCTATTTAACCTCTATAAATTATATGTATCCTCTCTGTTAACCCTTTCCCTCATATAGATGCTTTCTGACGCCTTTGCAGCAGACAGCTTTTTGAAAACAAGGTGATAAAAGAAGAAATTGCTCAAAACGACTTTTAGTCATACTTAGGTTATCCATTCAATTAAAGAGATTTTCTATTTTTTGACAAAATATGTTCTAAGTCGTCTGCTGCAGAATTGTCGTATGAGGGAAATGGTTAATACATTCTATTAGAATTATAATGGAAATAAGGCCAAACAAATAGAGAAGAGAAAGCTTGATGAATGCATATAAATGATATGATGTAGATTTAAACCCTTTAGTTGATGGAACCAATGTTTTGAAGCCTTTTTTACTAATGTAGACTAGGCTCTATACTGTTGGTTGCTCAACTCAACATTTTAATCTTGATATTCCTAGAATTGGTTACGGACTCTTCCATGTGTATAGCTGGATAAGTCCATTTTAAAAATTCAGCATTGCAATGGTTAAGCTTTTACCGGTACCTAATATGATTGTTTTTTTATGACCATGTAACTTAGGAAAGAAGTAGTCAATATCTTGACAACTGCAATCATGGCAGTATAACTCTGATGCAGATTTAACACTTTCCCACATTATTATTAACAACCAATCTGCAGTTGATGATCGAAAATATCTTCGGGGAAAATATGGAAGATGTTTATATGTGAAAGTATATTTATTATAACATAGTTGAAAACATTGTGGCAAAAGGAGAAATTTGATATTGTGAGCAATTTCTGCTCTTGTCACATTGTTTTCAATAGTTGTTAACTGCAGATGAGTCTAAAAGCCTCTGCAAGTAAGATAGGACTATAAAGGAGAAGTGGCTCAATACAAGCAAAATCATTAAAAATCTTCTTTGTCAGTAATACAAGTAATTGAGATCATTTTTACACAAAAGTTTCATTATTTTGGAGATATTATAGGAGATTTCTGTTTTGCAAACAATGAAATAGGTTGACTATGAAGAGACAATTGTGATACAGAGTTGAAAAAGGAGATTAGCTGATGGTTGTGTCATTTTTCCTTTTCTCACAATGTTTTAAAAAGTATCTGTCATATAGGAGTCCATTAAGTTGTCATCAGTATCAGGGGAACTTTTCCGCAGAAACTTCAATTCTTGTTTTGAATGAACAAACAAAAAAAACAAAAAAACATGGCTACCAAGGCCGGAAATTTATGGATAGCTGTACGTATTGCTGTATAGCAGCTGCTGTACTATTATAACTCATTGGGAGTTTGACTCTTTTGAAAATCTTTTTCTCAGAAATTACTTGCTATCTGAAGAAATAAATCATAGATCAAAAAGTATGGTTATTTTAGCTAGATGAGTGACAGAGTGAGTGAGGGCTATCATCATCAGTTGTTCCCTTGTATTGTTTCTTTATTGATTTATTACATAGTTTATAACCATATTCGAAATGATCTTCTTGGAAAAGACTTTCTATCTCAGGAAATAGATCACAGATTAAAAAAAGTAAAATTGTTCTAAGCTTAATGAGTGATTGAGGGTCATCATGATCCACTGGTTTTGTTTCAAGAGGGAATATTTTTTCTTCATTTCTCCATTTACCACATATTTGTTTATATTCTCTTTCATTATAAAACTTTCATTTTCAGTTTTCATATTTTTGTAAAGACATCTGCCGCAGATTTGTTGTACTAAACTACTAGTAGTACTATGGAAAGGGTTACTAACATTTTTAACATTTTTATTGATAATATTTTTTATTTTAGAATATAGTTGATAAAATAGTTTGTTATGAAAAATATTTCCTTTTGTTACAATATTTCCAAAAGTTCCTGATGCAGATGTGTTAAAATTTGTCTGCATGTGGCAAAGACTTAATATGTATAAAGTTATCTTTTACAGCTGCTGCATTAATTGTCAGTTTCAATTCTAATTTAATAAGATTTCAATGAATAGAACTTATGCAATTTATTAATGCCTTTGATTTTAATCCTTTTTACATACATGAATTAACTTTTGATTTAAATAAGAGAATTTCTTAGAATAAAGTTATTCATCATCTTAGGCTTAATGAGATTTAAAAAATTATATAATATTTTTAGAGAACGATTTTAATTAATGTGGCTTACTCAAACAAAATTCATAAATGTATTAGCTCTGCTCAAGAAAAACCAACCAAATTGACATATATGCTTCCAATGATGATCAAGAGTAGTCTGAACATCCATACTGTTTTAGCTGGATCTTCACTGTCAGCCAATGTATCATGAAAGTTTCCAGAAATTTCTATCTGATGGACAGTGTCAAAATCGGATCATTTTGCCAGGATGTGCAGATGGATCTGTTATCAATACTTGTCACAAATACATACTGGTTGTTTTTCCTGGAGCAGGGTTCATATCTTGTCATGTAGTACGTGTTACACAGCAATATTAATCTGATCCTGACCTTTGTGTAAATATGAATATTATCCCAAATCTGCAGCAGACCATGTACTTTGTAAACATCAGGTTGTTAATATGAAAACTCTCTATAAATAAAAGTGTAATTAATGAACACAGTTCCAAACATTGAGGCAAAAATTAGAAAATTGTTCATTATGAGCATATTTTTTTTCCTTTTGCCACAGTGTTTTAAAAGGTAATCTGCTGCAGATGCATAAAAATGCATAAATTTGCAAGTCGAAAAGGGTTAAACCTGATCCGACCTTTGTTATTCGAACATTTCTAGTATCTTCATCAATTTAGATTAGATGATTTTTTTAAAATAAAAAAACCAAATTTTCTTGATACTGACAAACACTTTTAAATTGTTTTAAAAGACATGATTACAGTCCAACTTGTGTTTAAAGACCATCTATCGGAAAAGACAATCTGGTCTTTGATCAAAATGGGTTTTTATTGCAGGGTCATTTAAACAGAAAAAGTAAAAGTATGGTCACTTTAGACAGGGAATTGCTATTCCAAGGTGGTCTTCAGCACAGGTTCGACTGTATCTATAACAATTTGAACAAATGTCAGGATATGGTCAAAGTTGTCTAGTAATACATGTACTCCCTTTTTACATGAAGTCATCTTTGTTATATTTCAGCACTCCAATGTGAACCCCCACTTCAAAGTAAGCGCAGAACCCCAGGGCCACCTACAACATTGAGCAATGGATTTCATCAGAATGGATCTGTTCACAATGACTTTGCCTTGCTAGGTAATCAGGATAAATTTACGGAAAACGTGAAGTACAAAGTTCGCCCATCCCAACAATCCAGAGATATTTCCCCACCAAAACAGATGAAGCTGCAAAAGGTATTTCCATGAATTTAATGTTAGAATGGCGCGGATCCAGAGAGGCTACACCTTGTTTTTGTGTCGCTTGCCTTGGCAGGTCAACATGAAGGGATCACTTTTAAGTTATTTGTCCATCATGCTTCACTTAATGACACATTGGCAGTGGACATAATGTATTCATCTGAACACTCAAGTTTCTGAAGCAAATTTACTCTTAAAATTGACCAATCAAACGTCTTATTTAGAGCACAGAGTTCATTTCGCTGTACAGAGAATGTTTTATAGTTGGGGGGCCTGATTAGAATCTCCACCTTTCAAGTTTAATTCTATACTTGACAAGACGTGTTTGACCATCTCTGTGGTGTTAGCGTTAGAATGTCTGGCTTGGAAGAAGGAGACCAAGGTTCAATCCCTTGTCAGGGGATTTATTGTTTGGTGTTAAACACTGCTTTCAACAATTGTTCCGTTATATCATGGTGTTTCCTGGGGTCCATTTATCCTTACACCAGCCAGTCAGTTGTAATGCTAACCCTGCAACCCTGAGAGCAAAGGAGAGCAGACATTACTACCATTTTTAAAGTCTTTGGAATGACCCGTGGATCGAACCCACGACCTCCTGCACCGAGGTGGATACTCTACCACTACACTACCAAGACTGTTTGTCAGGAGATGCCTAAGTCATTAAAAATGTGTAGTAATGGGCTCCCTCCCTGGTGCTCAAGGTTGTGAGGATAGAATTCATCATTTTCAGTAGTACTGGTAATTTACCCAGGAAATCCTGTGATATAACTGAAATAGTGTTGAAAATGGCGTTAAATATTATTCTAATAAATAATGTACAGGACACAGGTGAATCAACTAATTTAAAGGAAAAAAAAGAAATCTGGTGAGATATTAATATTTTGAAATGATGAAGTATTATTAACCCTTTCCCTCATATAGACGCTTCCTGACGCCTCTGCAGCAGACGGCTTTTTGAAAACATAGTGACAAAAGAAGAAATTGCTCAAAATGAGCAATTTCTCCTTTTGACACAATGTTTTCCACTTTTAGTCATAGGTTTTCCATTAAATTTGAGATTTTCTACTTTTTGACAAAATATGTTCAAAGTCGTCTGCTGTAGAATTGTTGTATGAGGGAAAGGGTTAAGAGTAAGAGATGAAAAAGTTGTGAGAACAGGATAGATTGCTGCTCATCATGATAAATGTTCCCCTTTCTCAAACTGTTTTCAAAGTTCGTCTGCTTTAGAGGTGTCATAATATATTATGTAGTCTGTATCAGGAAAGGGATTAATATTAAATTATCAAAACAGCAACCTACAGCAGCCAACCTTTTTCACAATAAACAACTCTTTTCAATAATTATAAATATATATATCCAAACATATTTAACCCTTTCCCTCATACGACAATTCTGCAGCAGACGACTTTGAACATATTTTGTCAAACAATAGAAAATCTCCATAATTGAATGGATAACCTATGACTAAAAGTGGAAAACATTGTGTCAAAAGGAGAAATTGCATGTTTTGTGCAATTTCTTCTTTTGTCACTATGTTTTCAAATAGCCGTCTGCTGCAGAGGCGTCAGAAAGCGTCTATATGAGGGAAAGGGTTAACAATGTCCATCAATATTTTTGCCTTGATGTGTTTAAAGTCATCTGCTGTATATTTTGTTGTATGAGAGAAAGATGTAACATGTTGTGAGATTTAATTATTTTCATTCTAAAGATTTATACAGAGACTTTTGTATTTCTAGAAGGAAAAGGAAAACAAACATCCCAGTCCAGGACCAGTGGTAGACACCTCCCAATATGGTAAACCAGTCACCCCCATGGCGCCAAGAAAACAAAAGAATCAGCCACAACAACAAGTTCAAGAGCAAAAGGAATCCAATGTATGGCAACAACCCCAGAAAAAGGTGGTCCATAGCCCTAAACAATCTGCTAACGAGCCTAAACCAAGTCAGAGGAAACCAGAGGTATGTAAAACTGAACAACATTGACTTAGTCTTGACATTTGTATAAAATGTATAACTCAACAACATTGAACTGATCATGTGAAAAAATTTATATTAACTATCGTGACATACATCAAATGGACACTAACTTTTCTTGGTCATAACTGTTCTTTATAGGCTTCCAGCATGCTTTTATGACTAAATGATGATCTTTGCTCATCAAATTCTTGAATATTGGTTTTTCATGTGACGTTGCTACAACGGCATTGCCCAAACTAGCCTGGCTTTATACTGGTGGCACAGACTTCGCACAATTGGTTCCAGCAGTCAAAGAATTTAAATAGTATTTGAGCAATGTTTCATTTTTTTCTGCAAATATGTTTTAACCCTTTCCCTCATATAGACGCTTTCTGACGCCTCTGCAGCAGACGACTTTTTGAAAACATAGTGACAAAAGAAGAAATTGCTCAAAACAAGCAATTTCTCCTTTGGCCACAATGTTTTCCACTTTAAGTCATAGGTTATTCATTCAATTATTGAGATTATCTATTTTTTGTCAAAATATGTTCAAAGTCGTCTGCTGAAGAATTGTCGTATGAGGGAAAGGGTTAACCCTTTCCTACCTACAGACATATTGTAATGCATCGGCAGCAGATTACTTTTGAAACCATGTAACATTAGGAAATATCATTGGCAACTTTTCCTTTTGCCTCATTTGTCTCCCCAAATCATTAACCCTTTCCCACATACGCCAATTCTGCAGCAGACGACTTTGAACATATTTTGTCAAAAAATAGAAAATCTCTATAATTGAATAGATATCCTATGACTAAAAGTGGAAAACATTGTGGCAAATGGAGAAATTGCTCGTTTTGAGCAATTTCTTCATTTGTCACTATGTTTTCAAAAAGCTGTCTGCTGCAGAGGCGTCAGAAAGCGTCTATATGAGGGAAAGGGTTAATTAATTATGTTTTCATAATTTTTACTCAACATTTTGAAGTCCTCTGCAGCAGATCTGTTGTATGTGGAAGTGGTTAAGTCTTTTGAATAAATCTAAATAAAGAATACCTCCATAATTGTTAGACTCATGATAAAGTATTTAGTTGTTTGCAAGCAATGTCAAACTATGTGTTTTACAACATCTGCTTTGTAGATTGCATTTAACCCTTTCCCATTTACAGACACATTGTGATGCATCTGCAGTAGACAGCATTTAAAAACCTTGCGTCAAAAGAAGAAATTGCTCATAATAAGCAATATCTCTTTTCGCTAGATGTTTTCAAAATCTTCTTCTGCATATTTGTTGTAAGTGGGAAAGAGTTAACCCTTTCCCTCATACAACAATAATTCTGCAGCAGACGACTTTGAACATATTTTGTCAAAATATAGAAAATCTCTATAATTGAATGGAAAACCTATGACTTTAAGTGGAAAACATAGTGGCAAAAGGAGAAATTGCTCATTTGAGCCATTTCTTCTTTTGTCAGTATGTTTTCAAAAAGCTGTCTGCTGCAGAAGCGTCAGAAAGCGTCTATATGAGAGAAAGAGTTACGCTCCCTATGCAATTACTGATAGTTATACCCCCTTCAAAGAAGAGGGGCTATATAGGAGTCACTGTGTCGGTTTGTCTGTCTGTCTGTCGGTCGGTCGGAAGCCTTATTTTGTCCGGCCTATTTCTTACAAACCACTGGGTGGAATTCAATAAAATTTTACATGAAGCTTCTATACCAAGAGGAAATGTGCTTATCCTAAAGGGGTTACAATTGCATGTTATTTTACAGAGTTATGGCCCTTTTACTTATTAAGTTATGGTGTAGGTCAAGATGCTGTTTAGGGGGTATTAAATTAATATCATCTTCAGTGATAGTTCTAGTTATTATAGCCCTGCAAAGATGCCTGTAGGGGTATACATGTAGTTGAGACACTGCATCATATTGTTGGTTGGTTTTTCAATATGAATTATGAACTTTGTGAAGCAAGCTTCATTTTAACCCTTTCCCACATGCATTTATTGTTCAGACGCCTCTGTAGCAGACAATGTTTGAAAGCCTTTAGACAAATGAAAAAATTGCTGATAATGAGCAATCTCTTTTTTTTGCCACAATGTGTTCGACTCTATTAAATAATTATACTTACATTTAAAGATGCCTCTGTAGCAGACGACTTTTGAAACCCTTTTGACAAAAGAAGAAATTGCTGGTAAATGCTGATAATGAGCAATGAGCAATATCTTCTTTTGCCACAATGAATTCAACTCTTTTTAATAATTATACTTGCATTTAAAGAAGCTTACCATAGCTTACCATAGTGTTTCCTACATAATTTCAATGATTTTGCTGCAGATTTCTTGTATGTTGGAAAGGGTTAATTTTTAAGATATTTTAATTATGATAATCATGAATTGTAGATATACCAGACCTTATTAAGGATCATATCCATTCAGGTATTCTTGAGTTTCAGACAGTTTTACAATACATGTACATACACATTATTTATTGCTGTATAATCATTTTGTGGTTTACGCAGCAAGTGGAGAGGTTAAATCTTGAAAACCTGGAATCCCCGGTTGTCAAGTTACAACTTCAAGCAGTGAAAGAGAACATGGTTGCTAAGAAAACAAATGTACAGAAGAAATCTGGTGATGATCCAAAGCCTACCTTACCAAAAAAAGTTATGCCTGAAGATTTATCCAAAAAGAACTTGCCTAAGAATACAAATGAGAAAATATTGCAGAAATTAAAGGCTGAAAACGTGATAACAGCTAAGGTTAATAGAACATTTAAGTATTAGCTAGCAGTATATAAAACCTTTTGCTTTTATTTGAGCTCTACTATCTGATATATACTGTCATTATAATTTTAGTTTGTCAGTTAGTCTTAGTTACCCTTGCTTCCCCAACATGCAACAAATCTGCAACAAACATCTTTGAAAATAATCTGTGCACACAAAAATGGAAAATCCTTGTTAATAAAATTATAATTCTTTTATTAACAGAGTAAAAACATTTTGGCAAAGGTAGAAATTCCTAATTATGAGAAATTTCTCCTTTTGACACAATTTTTTAGAAATGTGTCTCCTGTCAATGTGTCAAAACTTGTCTGCATGTGGGAAAGGGATAGAACCATATTCTTACCTTTAAGCTTTACTATATGAGATATACCATTGTTGTCCTCAGTTATTCAGTTAGTCCGAGATAACCCTTTTCTACATGCTTTTTGACCCATTTGCAGTGGAAAAGTTTGAAATCATCTGGGCAAAACTCTAGAAAATATCTATAAATTAAAGTATGATTACTTAATAGAGTTTAAAACATGATAGTAAAAGAAGATTGCAAAAAGTTTTCAAAAACTGTCTGCATGTGGGGAAGGGTCAACCTGTAAGCTAAATGATATCAGTCAAATTCTTTATAAAAAAAAGCTGGGTGTATAATCTATTAAGCATTGTGGGTAAAGGAGAAAGTACTCATATTTGGCAATTTTTCTTTTTTCACAAGTTTAAACCGTTCCCACATAAAACAGACGACTTTGAAAACATTTAATATGAAACTCTATAAATGATAAAGCTTTTATTGAATACAGATGAATACATTGTGGCAAAAGCAGAAAATGTTTATCATGAGCAATAATTGCCAATTTCTTCTTTTGCCTCAATGTGTTCAAAAGTCATCTGCTGTAAGAGTAAGAATTTACATTTGGGAAAAGATTAATGTAATTAGATTTTTTACCTGTTATTTAAACAAAGTAGAAATATTGGAACATTAGAACTGCTTAAACATTTATTTAATGCTAATTGAATTTTGAGGTATTAAATTGATTTATTTTCCTCTTTAAATTGCACTATTGTAATATTTTCTTTCTCCTAGCTTAACCCTGCTTTTAAAAAAAAAAGAAATCAGCTGGTTCTCTTTTCCTTACTTTAGAATGTATATATGGCAAAAGGACATTATAAGAATTCTTAACACTTTTCTAATACAAGAAATCTCTGAAAATGAAAGTTGAATAATTGAATAAGGTTGAAAATATTTCGGCAAAATAATTAAAAAGTCTCTGTAAATGAAAGTATGATACTTGAATAAAGTGGAAAATATTGTCGCAAGAGGAGAAATTGCTCTTTATTGCTGCAGAAGGGCCAAAATATGTTTTTATGAGTAAAAGCGTTAATGTATTATATTGTTTTAGAATACGTAATTTTCTATTCTTATCTATAATAACAAAGATGCAGTTTAACTTAACTTAACTTTAACTTAGCTTTATGTTATATAAGTGCATTTTGAAACATTTGTAAAATATGGCTTCTGAAACCTTTCGTAGAAATCTACCGTAGCTGGGTGGTGAGCTTAGGGGATTTTTGACCGAGCGTCCTAGATTTGATCAAGGCTCACACTAGTCATTTTGGCATGTCCTGTGGCAAGGTACAATTCCTAGCTAAGTACTGATTTGTCACCAAGGCATCACGAAGAGAATTCTTTAACCCTTTACTTCATATTGATGCTTTCTGACACCTCTGCAGCAGACAGCTTTTTGAAAACATAGTGACAAAAGAAGAAATTGCTCAAAACGAGCAATTTCGCCTTTTGCCACAATGTTTTCCACTTTTAATCATAGGTTATCCATTCAATTATAGAGATTTTCTATTTTTTGATAAAATATGTTCAAAGTCGTCTGCTTCAGAATTGTAGTATGAGGGAAAGAGTTAAGTGATATAACTGAAAATCTATTTAAAGCTGCCTAAAGCCATAATCAAATGATTAAATAAATCATTGTTTGAGTAAATGCTCTCTTCTCCACAATTTTTAGCTCGACTTTTGAAAAAAACGAGAGCTATTGTCATGACCCTGGCGCTGTCGTCGCCGGTGGCGGCGGCGGCGTGGTCGTCCGGTTAAGGTTTTTTGTTCAGCTCAGCTTTTTTTCTGTTTTCTAACAAACTACTACTGTTAAAGTCACTAAACTTCATAAACATAATCATAATATGTTAAATAATAAAAGTATATAGCTGGAAATCTTTATTTGTTTCACTTAAAACTTCAAAACGTAAGGTTAAGGTTTTTTGTTTAGCTCAGGTTTTTGACAATTTTTTACTCATGATTTTTCATATCTTAAAAACTTTTCTTTTTTTTTGCTTGATACTTCACAAAATTGCTGAGTGTCTTAAGTTGACCTTATATAACAAGTTTCATAACTAGTATTGACAAAATTATCTCCCCATTTCGATTTAGAAAATCTACTTTGAAGGGAGAAAAATGGTGATAACTGAAACACAATTTAACCTATAGCTTTGAAACTTCCTAAACTTTTTCAATGTCTTAACATAACTTGATACAACAAGTTCCATAACCCTGAACTTAATATTGACCAAATTATCCCCCCTTTTAGACTTAGAAAATCTACACTGAAGGTGTTGTCATCCGGTTAAGGTTTTTAGCTCGACTTTTAAAAAAACCGAGAGCTATTGTCATGACCCTGGCGTCGTCGACGGCGGCCTGGTCGTCCGGTAAAGGTTTTTTGTTTAGCTCATTTTTTTTCAGTCGAGCGTCTGTGCCGTACGCGGTGCTCTTGTTTTCTTTTATAATCAGTCCTCTGCATGTGATTCCTTTTGAAAGCCCAAAAGTTATTAGTGGTTATCTGTCTATAGCATATGTGTAGTATGTTTATGTATGTGTTAATTTCTTATTACAATATTGAAAATGCAATACGGTCAACCTGTTCATAAATGATGCCTTAACGTTTTCCAGTTTTTAGCTCGCCAGTACGAAGTACAGGAGAGCTTATGTGTTACCCCCGGCGTCAGCACCGTCGGCACCGTCGGCACCGTCGGCACCGTCGGCGGTGGCGTAGACACCTAGGTTTAAGGTTTGTGTTTAAGGTTTTCATTTGGGTTTTAAGGGTTTATATCTTTAGGAACCATTTGTCATCTATCTACGCACACCACTACACCCGTCCTGACCCTGGGTCAAAGTCAAGGTAATTTCTACTTGGTTCTACTTGGTTCAGTTACAAGGTTTAAGGTTTGCGTTTAACGTTTAACATATCACTCTGCATTCACTATTATGACATTGATTGCTTTCATATTTAGTTTATACATTTAGGAACTATTGGTCATCCATCTACGCACACCACTACACCCGTTCTGACCCTGGGTCAAGGTCAAGGTCATTTCTACTTGGTTCAGTTACAAGGTTTAAGGTTTGCGTTTAACGTTTAACATATCACTCTGCATTCACTATTATGACATTGATTGCTTTCATATTTAGTTTATACATTTAGGAACTATTGGTCATCCATCTACGCACACCACTACACCCGTTCTGACCCTGGGTCAAGGTCAAGGTCATTTCTACTTGGTTCAGTTACAAGGTTTAAGGTTTGCGTTTAACGTTTAACATATCACTCTGCATTCACTATTATGACATTGATTGCTTTCATATTTAGTTGATACATTTAGGAACTATTGGTCATCCATCTACGCACACCACTACACCCGTTCTGACCCTGGGTCAAGGTCAAGGTCATTTCTACTTGGTTCAGTTACAAGGTTTAAGGTTTGCGTTTAACGTTTAACATATCACTCTGCATTCACTATTATGACATTGATTGCTTTCATATTTAGTTTATACATTTAGGAACTATTGGTCATCCATCTACGCACACCACTACACCCGTTCTGACCCTGGGTCAAGGTCAAGGTCATTTCTACTTGGTTCTGTTATATGGTTTAAGGTTTCTGTTTAACATATCACTCTGCATTCACTATTATGACATTGATTGCTTTCATATTTAATTTATACGTTTATGAACTATTGGTAATCAATCTACGCACACCACTACACACTTCCTGACCCTGTGTCAAGGTCAAGGTCATTTCTACTTGGTTCTGTTACAAGGTTTAAGGTTTGCGTTTAACGTTTAACATATCACTCTGCATTCACTATTATGACATTGATTGCTTTCATATTCAGTTTATACATTTAGGAACTATTGGTCATCCATCTACGCATACCACTACACCCGTCCTGACCCTGGGTCAAGTTCAAGGTCATTTCTACTTGGTTCAGTTACAAGGTTTAAGGTTTGCGTTTAACGTTTAACATGTCACTCTGCAGTCACTATTATGACATTGATTGCTTTCATATTTAGTTTATACATTTACAAACTATTGGTCATCCATCTACGCACACCACTACACCCGTCCTGACCCTGGGTCAAGGTCAAGGTCATTTCTACTTGGTTCAGTTACAAGGTTTAAGGTTTGCGTTTAACGTTTAACATGTCACTCTGCAGTCACTATTATGACATTGATTGGTTTCATATTTAGTTTATACATTTACGCACTATTGGTCATCCATCTACGCACACCACTACACTCGTCCTGACCCTGGGGTCAAGGTCAAGGTCAAGATCATCCTAGTTACACTTTGTTTTGAGGCAAAAAATATGGAATTCTGTGCCTTATATATATATATATATATATATATAAAATATTTACTCTTGTGACTTTTCAATACCCTGCATATACATTTTTTTATGGAGAACAAATCTAAATACCACTTTATAAACAGCACCCCTAGGCGAGCTCCATTGTCATCTGACAATTCTTGTTACAGACACAGTTTGAGGCATCTGCTGCAGACAACTTATGAAAACATTGTGGCAAAAGAAGAAATTGTTTATTAGGAGCAATTTCTACTTTTGTCCCTATGTGTTAAACTCATTTCAATAAAAAAAATAACACTAAGAGAGATTTTAGAAGTTTTCATGCAGATGTTTACAAAATCATCTGCTGTAAATTAGTTCTATGTGGGAAAGGTTTAACAAAGCTTCTCCATGATATTTAAATACCTCAGGAAAGCTAAGGAACATGTAAATAAATTAATGGAAAAGCTTCAGTTAGATAAGACTAAGAGTTAACCCTTATCCCGCTTTATACAAAACTTGTGTTTCCTGTAAGGTACAACTACATGACTGTATAAATTAAACTGCAAATAAGACCAAGATCAGCATGAACATAAGTTTGTTATTGGTTAGTTAAATTGAACATCACAATGGAGAGAATTCCCTTATGAAATGTTCAATGATTTATAAATTATATATTAAATAATACAATTGATGGTGAAAATTTATGAAATTTGTCAAAACTAGTGTAATATTCCATAAGAATAGCTATTTCTAAGAATTAAATTCTTTATGGCGAAAATATGTATTGCAGTGTGATATTGTTCAAATCATATATGAGCCTGTGCATCGAAAAATATACAAGTTTGGTTTTGTGAACATTATAGATCCAAATCAGCATGTATATCCACACAGTCTGATCAAGATCTACACTGTTCACATATTACTAACATAAGCTTGTAAGAAGATTTTAACTTGTGTTTATTCTGATAAGATTGTGGAGGTGGACAAGATGATCTGAACCTACACTGATAAAAAATACCAACTTTAGCTTTTCTGATGCACTTGCTCTGTGGCTCATAGCATGCAGGCAACTGATAGTCTCCCATGGACATTATTTCCTACAGGTCTTCTTATCCAGGTATATATCTATAAATCTTTGTAATATACGTAATATAGGAAGTTAATTCAGAGCTCTAGATAAGGTAAGTATTTCAAAATCCAAAACCCTTATTTGACACTCAACCCCTATGTTATGGCTACTCAAGCGTTTCAGTGAGACGATTCTTTTGATTACCCGCAACATACGGTTTTGTCAAGTCGTAAGAAAAATACAGTTGGGGAATGACCAGTTTAATGCTCCTTATGTAGTCCTCTGAACTGTAATTAAATGTTTCAGAACAAGAACCTCGATGTGGGAGACCCAGTGAAGGACTCCATGAAGACCAAGAAGATTGGGAACATGAATGAATTTGTACAGACCAACATGGATAAGGGGATTGCTGACTCCGCAGCTGAAGCTCCAGTAAGCAAGCTTTTATAATATTTATTGTTTCCCACTTACAAAAAAATCATCAGCAGACAACTTTATAAATATCTATTAAAGAAAGAATATTTATTAAATATAGTTTAACCCTTTCCCACAGACAGCAAATCAGCAGCAGACGACTTTTAAATCATCTGGGGGAGATATGGAAAATCTCTTTGAATGAACACTTAATTTTAGAATAGATTCGAAAACATAGTTGCAAAAGAAGAAATTGCTCATTTAGACATTATGTTTAGAGAATTTGTCTGCCACATAGGCATCAGAAAACTTCTATATGTGAGAAAGGGTTAAAACATTGTTTTCCATTATGATTAATTTCTCTTTTTGCTGCTATGTTTTTAAATATGTCTGCTGCAAATGCATCAAAACTCTGCATGTGCGAAAGGGTTTAAACTCTTTTTCTGTCCAACTAGTTTGCAGTGGCAAAACAATAAATCTGGAGGTGGAGGTATTGTAATTTTTGTTCATGTATGTATGAATGCAGTGAGTGGTCCCTGTGTCATTTATTCATGTCTATAAATGTTTTTAAAAGTCATTGGATGCATATGCTACATAATAATTTAGAAGTGCTAGTTGAAAAGGGTTACCGGTTAACATTTTGTGCAAAAAAACATCCCTCAGATTCCTGTTCTTTTTTTATAGGCGGATTATGCTTTGAAGTACAAGACTGGTGTAGCCCCTCCAAGGCCTACAAAGAAGATGTCCGAATACCAAAAACAATTTGCCTGGAAAACAGGATACCCAGCTTCACCATTGCTCAAGGCTGAACAGGTTGGTTGATTTTCAATATAAAGCTTATCTCAGATTAATTTTGCTTGTTTTCCCACTTTCCCACATGAAGATGCAATCTGATGTTATATATGAAACAGAAGACTTTTGAAATCATCGTATCAAAAAACGAGAAATTGCTCATCATGGGCAATTTCTCCTTTTGCCACAATCGTTTCAACTCTATTCAATAACTCTGGTTTCATGATATGTTGCCAAGATATCTTCAAAGTCATCTGCTGCAGATTTATTATATGTGGGAAAGTGTTAAACCTGATGCTTTTGTGTGTTGTGGTGTTGTTTGATCTGTACTCCTCACCCTTTTCCCCCTTAAATACAACATTATGCGCAACTCTTTGGCAACAACTTCCTACAGACTACCCATTTTAACTTGTGGCAGATAACTAAAGTAAAGACTGAAAAAAATCAGAAATTCCTTATAATGAGCAATTTCTTCTACATCCAATATGGTATTACCCCTTTTATTTCATTTTGCCAGATTTTTGTTTTACGCTTTAAATTTTGTTTATTGAGAAACCAATGATTTGTCTGCAAAATCTCTTAATAAATCAAAATGTATTTCTTTTGAAACATTGTGGATATTGATCAGCTTTTTTATTCATTTTTGTGTGCATGTTTTAAATAAGGTAAAGTATATTTGGTTTATGCATGTAATTTCAAAGCATGTTTATGATCATACATCTCTAAAATCAAAGCATGTTTATGATCATACATCTCTAAAATGTATGTTATCATACGTCTCAAAAATGTATAATATTATTGCTCCTAGAAAACCAACCTTTGTGTAATTATTTCACATTTGGAAAAAGACTTGTCTGCACTACACATCCATGCTTAAGTTCTAAATAAATTTTGCTTTACAGAAGTTCCTTGAAACCTTCTATTACTACATAAAGTACAAAGGGAAAGTTCATTCATCGTTCATTATACCCCCAGATACATAGTATATGGGGGCTATATAGGAGTCATGCTTGTCGGTCGGTCCGTTGGTCTGGACATTTCTTGTGAACACTATTTCTCAGCAACCCTTGGTCAGAGACTTCAATATAACTTCACAAGAACGATTGATACCAAGCCTAGTTGTGCATTTTGTTGGCGTGTTGCACTGGAATTATTTTTAAATGAGTTATGGCCCCTTGAATTTCTCATACATATGTATTTTGTCAGGCACCAGCTGGGGGTATTCATCACCTTCAGTGATATTTCTAGTTTCTAAAGGGCCTGTTCTGATTTTACAAACTGATTACTGTGCAAATTTACAGACCCTTTTAAAAACATTTGACATCAAATACGTTGGCACCATCATTTTTCTCCAAATTTTATTTTCTTGGGCTACTTTTTAGCAAGACTTTTGAAAAAATGAGAGCTATTGTCATGACCCTGACGGCGTGGTCATCCGGTTAAGGTTTTTTGTTTAGCTCCTTTTTTTTTTTCTCCCTATCAGTCGAGCGTCTGTGCCGTACGCGGTGCTCTTGTTTTATACTAGCGCAAAGGGCACAATTTGTGAAGCCCAGCATGAACCCTGAAAGTAATACATTTAAGAGTTCTGTGACAAAGGTTTTAAAAGGAAAAGGACTCGCACCTGTATTGAAATATATGTATTGACTGTTATAATTTTCACCCGTGAGTTCTGTGACAAAGGCTTTTAAAAGGAAAAGGACTCACACCTTTATTGACATACATGTAGTAAAACAGATAATTACAGAAATAAGCAATGGCCCAGTTGGTTCTTGTGATTTAAACATGCTTTGGCTTTTTGATTTTTTGCTTGGTAATTAGGTGTGATTCTAAACAATTTGGGCTAGCCAGTTAGAAATGTTTATTGATGTGACTGATGTAATCTCAATACTGTAATATTTAATAAGCAAAAATCTGTTGGAATTTTATGTTTATTTCTTTTTCAGATATTAGGTTCAGAACAGGTAAACTGATAGTGTAGTGTAGATTATTATATCCCTTATACATGTATCATAGTTTCTTTATGAAATATGTACCTGCAGAAACTTACTAGATATAACTTGAACCCTTTCCCTCATACGACAAATCTGCAGCAGACGACTTTGAACATATTTTGTCAAAAAATAGAAAATCTCTATACTTCAACGTATAACCTATGACTAAAAGTGGAAAACATTGTGGCAAAAGGAGAACTTGCTCGTTTTGAGCAATTTCTTCTTTTGTCACTATGTTTTGAAAATGCCGTCTGCGTCAGAAAGCGTTTATATGTGGAAAAGGGTTAATGTAATATTTACTTAAGTTGAACCTGCCCATTAACCCCTTTTTTCCACCTTCAACAAATCTGCAGCAGACGAATTTAAAAACTTTGAGAAATATATGAAATAAGAAACTGGAATTATAATTATTCAACAGAGCTGAATAAATTGTGGCAAAATAAGAAACTGCTCATTATGAGCCATTTCTCGTTTTGTCACAATGTTTTCATAAGTATTCTGCTGCAGAAGATTCAAAATACGTCTGTAAGTGGGTATTAGTAGGAAAGGGTTTACTGGTTAAATCATGTATAGCTTATCTTGGTATATTCTTTGGAAATTTCTACAATATATCTCCTTGAAGTTCTATGGAAATATATGAAGCTAAATTTAGATTCAAGGATTCATAAGCGGCCATCGCAGATCAAGATCAGGATCAGATTCCTTCCTCGTACCAGGAAAGTTCCCAATCCGACAATGATAACTGGGAATGCTCATAGCCGTTGTTTAATATTTCCAACTACAAACAACGTATGGGATATCCAAACATTCTTTTCTTTCTTTAATTTAGCTGTGTTTCTAGTATAACTCTGATTATTTAACCCTTTCCCACATACAACAAATCTGCAGCAGACGACTTTGAAAATATACCCGAAAATGTTTGGAAATTCCCTTTAAATGAAAGTACAACAGTTGAATAGAGTTGAAAACATGGTGACAAAAGGAGAAATTGCTCGTTTTGAGCAATTTCTTCTTTTGTTGTCATGGTTTTTTCAAAAAGCTGTCTGCTGCAGAGGCATCAGAACACAACTTTATGAGGGAAAGGGTTAATTTCTCAGGATGGGCTTAATACCTGTGAATCATTGCATATTGAACATTTAGGTAAAACAGTTTTTTTACGTAGACAGTCAGTTAATAGTGGGTTTTATTGCTCTTAATCGTACATGGTGAGTGAATACCGAAAATACATTGATGATTATTACAATTACACGTTTAACCTTACCCAGCAAACCTGCAGCAGACGACTTTGAAAACATCTTGGTGAAAATAAGGCCAATCTCTATAAATGATAATGCAATTATTGAATAGAGTTGAAAACATTGCGCTAGAAAGAGAAATTGCTCGTTATGAGCAATTTCTCCTTCTGTCACAATGTTTTCAATAGTCGTCTGCAAGTGGGAAAGGGTTAACCCAAAACAGATATAAGGATATCAGTATAACGCCACGTCCTGATGTTTAAAATAATCTGGATGATAAGGTCTTGTAAAGACTCTTAGAAATAAAGGGGTCACGATGAGCGATTTTTGGGTCTTCATGCATCTGCATACAGTTAAGACTTTGGCGAGCCTATGCATGAGCCCGGCCTCAAAAGAGCCTTAACTGTCTGTCTTCCTGTAAATTGGTCCTAGGATCCCTTTTGACAAAAAACTAGAACTGTAGCCCAACTGGTTTTACGGAAATATTCCTTTTTGTGATCTCGTTGCACAGAGTTGATTATACCACAGATCACCAGGCGCGGCTCAAATATATGCATGTGAAATACATAGGATCTGACATGAGTTGTCATTTTATATAAAGATTTATTAAACGAGTTCATGAAATTTGTTATTAAGCAAGTACTTAATAAACTGTTAACTAATCACAAAACAAATATTTTTATGACCAATAATGGTCCCTTAATTACCTTGTCCATCTATCGTGATGTTTGTGTTTACCGGATACACATTCTCAGACATTTTGTAAACATTCGTGGATGAATACAACAATAGTGCTTCGGTCGTTTTATATTACATATGTTACATATAAAGAAATACGAAATGGGTATATTAGATCGGATACAAGCATGTCATGTATATATATATGTGTGTATATGGAAATTGAAAATAATCAATACTGTCATTATATGCTGTAATAATTTTTGTATGCAAATTTACCCATTGTTTTTTGAAAAGATATTGTATAATTTTTTAATTTAATTCTTTTCCACATACAGACACTTTCTGATGCCTTTACATCAGACAAGCAATTTCTACTTTAGCCACAATGTTTTTAACTTTATTTAATAATTAGCTCTACTGGCCAAAGGCCAGAAGGGCTTATGTCGTGGCGATTTGTCCGTCGTGTGTGCGTGCGTCCGTGCGGCCGTCCGTAAACAATTTCTTGTTAACACGATACAGTCTTCACTTTTGATTGTATCTCAACCAAACTTATACAGTAGTTAGATATCCATGAGAGCTCGGTTCCTTTCGAAAACCAACCAGATCCGCCCATGCATGACTGGATTATGGCCCTTGAAATGGTCAAAATTGCTATAAAAGAGCTTGTTAACACGATACAGTCTTCACTTTTGATTGTATCTCAACCAAACTTATACAGTAGTTAGATATCCATGAGAACTCGGTTTCTTTCGAAAACCAGCCAGATCCGCCCATGCATGACTGGATTATGGCCCTTGAAATTGTTCAAATTGCTATAAAAGAGCTTGTTAACACGATACAGTCTTCACTTTTCATTGTATCTCAACTAAACTTATACAGTAGTTAGATATCCATCAGAGCTCGGTTCCTTTCGAAAACCAGCCAGATCTGCCCCTGCATGACTGGATTATGGCCCTTGAAATGGTCAAAATTGCTATAAAAGAGCTTGTTAACACGATACAGTCTTCACTTTTGATTGTATCTCAACCAAACTTATACAGTAGTTAGATATCCACGAGAGCTCGGTTCCTTTCGAAAACCAGCCAGATCCGCTCATGCATGACTGGATTATGGCCCTTGAAATGGTCAAAATTGCTATAAAAGAGCTTGTTAACACGATACAGTCTTCACTTTTGATTGTATCTCAACCAAACTTATACAGTAGTTAGATATCCATGAGAGCTCGGTTCCTTTCGTATACCAGCCAGATCCGCCTATACAAGACTGGATTATGGCCCTTGAAATTGTTCAAATTTCTATAATTGAGCATGTGAACACAATAGAGGCTCTATTTACTATCTGATCTTCACCAAACTTAAGTAGTTAAATATTGATGAGAGCTTGGTTCCTTTTGAAAACCAGCCAGATCCGGCAAGGCTGGATTATGGCCCATGAAATTGTAAAAATTGCTATAATTAATACAGCTTGTGAACACAAAAGAGCCTCCATTTACTATCCGATCTTCACCATACATACATGCTCTGGATTGAAAATGAGCAAAGAACCATACCAGTAGAGCATAGGCCCTCATGGGCCTCTTGTTTTTATTTTATTTTTATAGTTTCCATAAGTCTTCTGCTACAGTTTTGTTCTGAAAAAAGAAGAACACTAAGACATAGGGTTGAATTTCTCTATTTGTCTTTTGGACTATAGAAATATTTTATTATACCTTTATAAAGTTTATAGCATAAATAACTTCAAACTAACAAATGTTTTCACTATCATCTTTTTCATTCATTTTCTATCTCGATAAAAAAGTAGATTCTGTAATAAGATCTACTAGCCAGTTTTATGTTGAAACCTTTCCCACATACAGACACATTCTGACACATCTGGAGGAATGGGTTAAACCTATGCAAAATTGTGTAAATTTTCTGTTTCATGCTGATTCAGATTAACAATACATGTATTCTGGTAGAAGCCATAATTGGATTAAATTTGCAGGATTTATCAAATTATAATTATAAATTACTGGCACCTAGTGCAGCAGAATATTGTTATAACCATCCATAGGGGGAAGTAGAAATTAGATTGCAATGTTTTTTCAACTCTGTATCAAAATTATAATTACACATTTCCAGATGTTTTTAAGCCTTTCTCATAATAAAACAAACTGTTTTTAACACATCTGCAACAAACGAATTTAAAAGCATTTTGGAAAAAGAAGAAACTGCTCATGATGATCAATTTCTGCTTTTACCACAGTGTTTTGAATTGTTATATTTTACATATTTTTTAATATTGTAGTCATGTTTTTTGCATGTTCAATCAATTTGTATATATTTTGTTTGGCCAATGGCACATCTTGTGCTGACTTGCCTTATAAAGTTATTTGAGTTGAGTTGAGTAATACACAGGCTTGCCCTTAGATTCAGAACCTGCACAGACAATAATGATGAAAGGAAATACTTCAACTAACTTAAACACTTAAGAACAGCCTGACAATCACTCAGCCCATTTTCCCTTTCATTTCTACGTAGTAATTGAACTCACATTTATGCAGATGTTCCAGATTTGTATCTAGATGTTTACAAAGTCGTCTGCTGCAGATTTGTTGTATGTGGGAAAGGGTTAAAGCAGATGAATCTAGAAATATTAAATCAAGTAAACAGTTAAATAATTATATATCTTAAAGGTTGTGTACAATAATGTGCCATCCCTGTCTGCACCAAAGAAAGATGTGATCCCTAAAGTGACTGAGTACCAAAAACAATTCAAAGAGTTTGCCCTGGTACCTGTTCCCAAACAGATACGGTCTGAACCTGTACAGAGTAAAAGGAACCAGCTTCCCAGAAGTAAAAGTATGGAAGGTAAGACTTTTAATAAATGTATTTAGATTGTTTTCTGAATCTTAATTAAGCTTGAATTCTAAAAAATACTGTGAGAAAAGGAGAAATAGTGCAAAATAATCAAATATTCCTTTAGCCACATCCTATTCCCATTTGCAACAAAGCTGCTGACGACTGAAATCATTTTGACAAAAATATTAAAAAGCTTGATTAAGGAAAGTATAATCATTGCATTTAGTTGAAAACATTGTGGCAAACAGAGAAATTGCTCATTATGAGCAATTTCATTATTTTGCCACAATGTTTTCAAAAGATGTCTATTGCAAATTCATTGAAATGCCTCTAAATGTGAGAAAGGGTTAAGATTTACCTGTGCTCTTCTCTTTGTTCTTTCTTTAGATGTTTTCAAAGCAGACAACTTAAAAATAAAAAATCATATCTAAGAAAACATCTAAGAAAAATGTTGCATTATCTACCAAAATGGAAGTACAATTTTGATTATAAGTTAAAATATAGAAAAGTATTTTCTGAAAAGGAGAAATTGCTCATTTTGTTTTCAGCAGAATTACCAAGTCTCTATATTGGGTAAAGTTTAAAGCTGTTTTTGTAGCATTGAATCCTTGAGATGCTCTATATTTTATTAGCTCGACTATTCGAAGAATATGAGAGCTTTACTACTCGCCCCAGCGTCGGCGTCGGCGTCGGCGTCCGGTTAAAGTTTTAGGGCAAGTTGGGATTTTCATTCATAAGTATTTGTGCTAGGGCTTTCATATTTGGAATATAGTTACATCTTATACCTTTCTTCACATTGAACGCTAAAGATGCTGAGTGTGACCTTCCTTTTGGGAAAAAAAACATGATTTTCGGGGGTTAAAGTTTTAGGGCAAGTTGGATTATTTTTTTTTTTTTTTTTCTTCTCAATAAGTACTTGTGCTAGGGCTTTCATAATTGGAATATAATTACATCTAATACCTTTCTTTATATTGTATGCTGAAGATTCTGAGTTTTACCTTCTTTTTGGGGTAAAAGACATGATTTTGGGTGGTTAAAGTTTTAGGGCAAGTTGGCATTTTCATTTAATTTTTTAATTTTTCTCTATAAGAATTTGTGCTAGGGCTTTAATATTTAGAATATGGTTACATCTTATACCTTTCTTCACATTGAATGCTGAAGATGCTGAGTGTGACCTTCTTTTTTGGGGAAAAAACATGATTTTCGGTGGTTAAAGTTTTGGGGCAAGTAGGATTTTATTTTATTTTTTTAACTTTTTCTGAATAAGTATTTGTGCTAGGGCTTTCATATTTGGAAAATAATTACATTTAATACATTTCTTCATATTATATGCTGAAGATGCTGAGTGTGACCTTCTGTTTTCGGTAAAACACATGTTTTTGGGTGGTTAAAGTTTTAGGGCAAGTTGGCTTTTTCATTTAATTTTCAAATTTTTCTAAATAAGTACTTGTGTTAGGGCTTCCATATTTGGAATATAATAACATGTAATACCTTTCTTCACATTGTATGTTGAAGATGCTGAGTGTGACTTTTAGGGGGTAAAAAACATGATTTTTGTTTGATTTTGAGAATTTTAGATAAATTCTTAATTTTTGGTTACATTTCTTTCTAATTGTGATCATTTATTTATCAACTATAATTCTTCAACATATCAAACGGGTTTTGCATGGTGTCAAACATTAGAAAAACTTTTTTTAAGGTTTTGCTAATTCTGGACTCGGTCAGTTTTAACATTTGCGTTTATCTCAATGTTAAAGTTACATCATTCAAATCACTTCATACTTCACATATTTGTTAAGGACCATCGTACAATTAGGTTAGATAACTCCATTGTATCCTAAATATAGAGAAATGGCCCTTGATTGACTTAGGAAATTTTATTTTTAAATTATATTTAAATGTATGTATATCTATTCAGTTGCTTTTACATATAGAGTATATAATATGATTTAATAGTACTTAAGTGCAATATAATGAAATAGTGCTTTATGTGAATAAGCGGCCTGTAGTCGAGCGCGCTGTCCTCCGACAGCTCTTGTTTTTTAGCTTGACTATTCGAAGAATATGAGAGCTTTACTACTCGCCCCAGCGTCGGCGTCGGCGTCCGGTTAAAGTTTTAGGGCAAGTTGGGATTTTCATTCATAAGTATTTGTGCTAGGGCTTTCATATTTGGAATATAGTTACATCTTATACCTTTCTTCACATTGAACGCTAAAGATGCTGAGTGTGACCTTCCTTTTGGGAAAAAAAACATGATTTTCGGGGGTTAAAGTTTTAGGGCAAGTTGGATTTTTTTTTTTTTTTTTTTCTTCTCAATAAGTACTTGTGCTAGGGCTTTCATATTTGGAATATAATTACATCTAATACCTTTCTTTATATTGTATGCTGAAGATTCTGAGTTTTACCTTCTTTTTGGGGTAAAAGACATGATTTTGGGTGGTTAAAGTTTTAGGGCAAGTTGGCATTTTCATTTAATTTTTTAATTTTTCTCTATAAGAATTTGTGCTAGGGCTTTAATATTTAGAATATGGTTACATCTTATACCTTTCTTCACATTGAATGCTGAAGATGCTGAGTGTGACCTTCTTTTTTGGGGAAAAAACATGATTTTCGGTGGTTAAAGTTTTGGGGCAAGTAGGATTTTATTTTATTTTTTTAACTTTTTCTGAATAAGTACTTGTGCTAGGGCTTTCATATTTGGAAAATAATTACATTTAATACATTTCTTCCTATTATATGCTGAAGATGCTGAGTGTGACCTTCTGTTTGCGGTAAAACACATGCTTTTGGGTGGTTAAAGTTTTAGGGCAAGTTGGCTTTTTCATTTAATTTTCAAATTTTTCTAAATAAGTACTTGTGTTAGGGCTTCCATATTTGGAATATAATAACATGTAATACCTTTCTTCACATTGTATGTTGAAGATGCTGAGTGTGACTTTTAGGGGGTAAAAAACATGATTTTTGTTTGATTTTGAGAATTTTAGATAAATTCTTAATTTTTTGTTACATTTCTTTCTAATTGTGATCATTTATTTATCAACTATAATTCTTCAACATATCAAACGGGTTTTGCATGGTGTCAAACATTAGGAAAACCTTTTTTTAAGGTTTTGCTAATTTTGGACTCGGTCAGTTTTAACATTTGCGTTTAGCTCAACGTTAGAGTTACATCATTCAAATCACTTCATACTTCACATATTTGTTAAGGACCATCGTACAATTAGGTTAGATAACTCCATTGTATCCTAAATATAGAGTAATGGCCCTTGATTGACTTAGGAAATTTTATTTTTAAATTATATTTAAATGTATGTATATCTATTCAGTTGCTTTTACATATAGAGTATATAATATGATTTAATAGTACTTAAGTGCAATATAATGAAATAGTGCTTTATGTGAATAATCGGCCTGTAGTCGAGCGCGCTGTCCTCCGACAGCTCTTGTTTTATAAAATTGTTTCGAGAAATATGAAATATTTTTTTGGCAGCAGACAACTGTTTAAAACATTGTTGCTGAAGGAGAAAATAGCTCTTAATGAGCAATTTCTTTCATTGCCACAAAATGTTCAACACTATCAAATAAACAGCTTTCGTTTAACCCATTACTTCAAGACTTTTTATAGGTCGTCTGCTTAACAATCCTTAGACAAACTATTTCACCAATCTAGAAAACTGAAAGATTTATATTGATAAAGAATTGAAAATATTGCAATAAAAGGTGAAATTGCTTGTTTTGAGCAATTTCACCTTTTATTGCAATGTTTTCAAAAGTCGTCTTCAACAGCAGGCGTCAAATGTCGTCTGTGTGATGTAATGGGTTAAAGAGATTTCCATCTTTTGTGGAGAATTTTTCAATGTCATCTGCTGCAGATTTGATGAGTGTGGGTAACACCCATATTTTGTGAGTAGCCATTAACTAGCACAATGTCATCTGCTGCAGATTTGATGAGTGTGGGTAACGCCTATATTTTGTGAGGAACCTTTAACTAACACAATATCATGTACTGCTTATTTGATGAGTGTGGGTAACACCCATATTTTGTGAGTAGCCGTTAACTAGCACAATGTCATCTGCTGCTTATTTGATGAGTGTGGGTAACACCCATATTTTGTGAGTTATTACCACAATGTCATTTACTGCTTACTTGATGTAAGTGGGTTGGGGTTAAATACATATTTTGTGAGTTACTAATTCAATGTCATTTACTGCTTACTTGATGTAAGTTGGTTGGGGTTAAATACATATTTTGTGAGTTATTACCACAATGTCATTTACTGCTTACTTGATGTAAGTGGGTTGAGGTTGAATACATATTTTGTGAGTTATTACCACAATGTCATTTACTGCTTACTTGATGTAAGTTGGTTGGGGTTAAATACATATTTTGTGAGTAACTAACACAATGTCATTTACTGCTTACTTGATGTAAGTGGGTTGGGGTTGAATACATATTTTGTGAGTTATTACCACAATGTCATTTACTGCTTACTTGATGTAAGTTGGTTGGGGTTAAATACATATTTTGTGAGTAACTAACACAATGTCATTTACTGCTTACTTGATGTAAGTTGGTTGGGGTTAAATACATATTTTGTGAGTTATTACCACAATGTCATTTTCTGCTTACTTGATGTAAGGGGGTTGGGGTTAAATACATATTTTGTGAGTTATTACCACAATGTCATTTACTGCTTACTTGATGTAAGTTGGTTGGGGTTAAATACATATTTTGTGAGTTATTACCACAATGTCATTTACTGCTTACTTGATGTAAGTGGGTTTGGGTTAAATACATATTTTGTGAGTTACTAATTCAATGTCATATATTGCCTATTTGATGTTAGTGGGTTGGGGTTGAATACATATTTTGTGAGTTCTTAATTCAATCATTCCAGGTTTGTCCCCAGCTGACATACCAACAGCCGGTTCCAGCCCTGTGATAGCATCAAACAATAAAAGACTGACTATGGAAACAGGTCAGAAAGTAGTGGAACCAGCACCAGTTGTACCCAGAAAGAAACAGAGGTAAGATAATAAGAAAGGATTATTCATTTTCATCATGCAGTGTACTGTAAAACACTTTTAATTTGTGAGCTCAAATTTATTCAATTTTTGACAAAAATATGTTGTTGTTTTAATGAATACGCAACATCTGCTGTGCAGTCAGTGGAAAAGTACTTCGTAAAACTTATGTTATCACTTGTCAGTGTTACGTATGAAATAGATACTACATGTATATTAACAAAATAATTTCATTGGGTACTAGAACGGGCATAAACAAGCTAAATTATTAAAACAACCTAATTTAACTGAATGGTATGTGAAGTACAAGGGTCCAAGTAAGGTTGGTGGAATTGGACCCAGTACTGAAAACTATTGACTTTGTCTAGTTTAACCCTTTCCCACATACAACAATTATTCAGCAGACAACTTTGAAAACATCTAGAAAAATATATGGAAAATCTCTGAAAATGAAAGAACAAAAATTGAATAGAGTTGTAAACATTGTGTCAAAAGGAGAAATTGCTCATTTTGAGCAATTTCTTCTTTTGTCACAAAGTTTTCAAATGTCATCTGCTGCAGAAGCGTCAGAAAGCAACTACATGAAGGAAAGGGTTAAGGCACTATAGGCAGGTGAAGAACTTGTTTTCTCTTAATAGCAAGGTCTTTTTGTCAATTATCCATGCAATTATAATCATTGGAAAGAAATGGAACCAATTATAATCAAGCCTATGCAATTGACGTATCTCGAGTGATTTCGATACCAAAGTATGTCTCTTAGAATTCTTTAATTAAAAATCTATTTCAGGCAGTTCCAGAGTGAATATGATTCCAATTACAAATCCCCTACCAAGTTTGACTATCTCAGAGGGTCTTGGCATGGTGCTGACCCTCCGCAGGTTAAAATTAAGGGGGTGAGTATACTTGTTTTATATTGATTGATTGATGCCAATTTCAACTGTTTTTAGCTTGTCTGTTTTTCGAAGAAAAAAAACGGTCTATTGTGATACCCCTTGGCGTTGTCTGCGTTGTCATCATAAAACTTTAACCTTACCTCATAACTCAAACACAGTTGCACAAATTCAAATGAAACTGAATACACGTGTCCCTAGAAACAATATGCATGTCTATACCAAGTCACATAATTTTGGCATAAATAATTATTCAGTACTGTCCCTTTTTTGACTAAGAAAAAACAGACGAGCATTGGTGTTCGCTCAGCAGCACTCTTGTTCAATTATAACAACGTGGCCAGTTTGCCTAACCATGTGTTTGATGTCTCTCCGATACCGGTACTAAACACAACATGGAAGACAGTGGTGCAGTGGTAGAGCATCGGCCTCTCAGCCAAAGGTTCCAGGTTAGAATCCTGTGATGAGCAGGTTCTGCCTTTGGCAATTTTGCACGCAAACGGCGCAAGTACTTGTTATGTCTCCAGGAACCAGACATCAAGCATGATTAATATAAGCTTATAGCTTGTTTCACAATCAATGTAAAATAAATGAGTTTAAACTAAACTAAACACAACATAATTCCAAGGTAACTTGCTGCAATCCAACAAAGTCGTTTCAAACTGAACTATTGTGGCTCTCATTTTCTAACAACTGTTTATTTGCACGAGGGCTTGCTTGTGTTTTGCACAATGTTTGTCTATGGTAAAATTTGAAAATTTAAAAAATGAAAATATATTTATTGATTTAGTTGAAAACAATATGGCAAAGGGAGAAATTGCTCGAATTGAGTAGGGCAATTTCTCCATTTTTCAATGTTTTCAAATGATGTCTGCTGCAGATAATGTCGAAATGCGTCTGTTTGTTGACGAGGGTTAAATCTTGTAAAATTTTAGTTACTTTCATGGTTCCTTTAACCCTTTCCCACACATAGACACTTTCTGACAGCAGACGACTTTTGAAAACATAGTTGCAAAAACGAAATTGATCATAATGAGCAATTTCTCCTTTTGCCACATTGTTGTCAATTCTTTTCTTTAACTAACTTTGTATATAAAGAGATTTTCCATATTTTTTCTCCAGATGATTTCAAAGTCGTCTGCTGCAAAGTTGTTGAAAGTGGGAAAGGGTTAAGTATTGCCATACAGTGAGTCATCACTGTCCGCAGGTGCAATAAGACCACTTTTCGGCATGATGTTGGTTATTTACATACAGTGAAACCTATGTAAAAAACTACCATTTGGCCCCTGTTCACAGGTGGTCTTTATTTGCATTGTTGCAGAGAAGGAATTATTAGGAAACTAAAAGTATGGTCACTGTAGACAGGGAATTGTTTTTCCAAGGTTGTCTTTAGCACAGGCTTAACTGTATTTGTTACTTTCTATACACCTAGCCTGAAGATACTGCAGCTGGCTCTTACCTCGCTAACTGGTTTGCTGAAGTGATTGAACTGCGAAGGAAGGCTTCCGAGTACAGAAAGAGAGCTGAGGGAACACATTTCTCCAGGGAACATTGTGTACAGCTGATGGCCAAACAAACAGACCTCTGGGATGCGTCTACTCTAAGTGCCAGAAGTAACCTGTCTGCCCTGTCACTGGAGTCCGGTCTTGCTGCTTACAAGTAAATGATTTAATCTTTTCCAATATATCACAAATCTGTTATAAACATCTTTGCATAAATATGGAAACTCTATAAATTCTAGTATAATCATCAAGTTAAGTTGAAAACATGGTGGCAAAAGGACAAATTCTCCCTTTGCCACAGTGTTTACAAACATTGTCTGTTGCAAATAGGTCCAAACACATCTGCAATTGGAAAAGGGTTCAATCTTAAGATGATGTTTTGGCTCATATTTGTGTCACCTGTCTGTAAATCATTGTAAGACTTTGGATGATAAAGCTTATATCTAATGAATGAGCTCAACATGTCTTTTTTGTAATACGAAAATACAAGCAATTTAACTTTTCCCACATAGAGATGCTTTCTGACAACTATAGTACGGTATATGCCTTTTAAAAAAAACTTGTGGCCAAGGAGAAATTGCTCATAAAGAGCATTTTCTCCTTATGATGCAACATTTTCAACTTTATTCAATAATTATATTTACATTTACAAAGATTTTCCACATTTAAGCCAAGATGTGTTTAAAGTCATCTGCTGTAGATTTGTTGTATGTCGTAAAGGGTTAAGCTTCGGCATAATTTAAAGATAATTAACATGTCTCCAAACAGTAACAACAATAATATCATTAATATGTGTTATATCCAATAATGTCATGATTACGTTGGATATATTATATGGTGATATTGCTAAAGGAGACAATAATTTTTATTCATTTTGAAATTGTAGACAAAGGTAGTTGATTGACACTCGTCATATCAAGTTTGATACTTTAGAAGCAATTATCTTCAAAGAATTTTAACTTTGGCCAACATATTTTATAAATCTTGCAAATATTTCATAGAAAATTCTAACTTTGATTATCCTATAAAGTACAAGATGTTATTATTTTCACGCTTCTATTGCATAACTTTGTACAGTCAACTGAGACGTGTTCTAAGATTTTCTGATGTCTAAAGATTCATAAGTCTTGACAGCGTTGTTCTTTAAATGCTTTGGAGACCCGAGTATATATACAAATCAATGAGTCAACAGACATTTCTGACAGATTCAAATATTTTTTTATTTTTTCCATAGACAAGGAAAGAAAGAGAAACTGTTTAAAGAGGGTTTCTCTACAGCAGCCACAATAGCCTCTGTAGATGAACATGATGTTGACAGTGTGATTGATGAGGAGAGAACAGACATGCCACCTGTTAAAAGACAGGCCTGGATGGACCAGGACTTATCTGATGACAGGTGAGATCAGAAATGGTTTTTTGTCATTTACTTAACCCTTTCCCTCATATACACGCTTTCCGACGCCTTTGCAGCAGACAGCTTTTTGAAAACATAGTGACAAAAGAAGAAATTGCACAAAACGTGCAATTTCTCCTTTTGCCACAATGTTTTCCACTTTTTGTCATAGGTTATCCATTCAATTATGGAGATTTTCTATGTTTTGACAAAATACGTTCAAAGTTGTCTGCTGCCGAATTGTCGTATGAGGGAAAGGGTTAACCCTTTTCCCACACGCAGGCACATTTATGCATCTGCAGTAGACACTTTTTGAAATCATGATGAATTATAGAGAAATTGCTCATATTGTCACAATATTTTCAACTCTTTTCAATAATTATACTTAAATTTCAAGATATTCTCCTTTTTCAAAAGTCATCTGCTGCAAATTTGTTGTATATATGGGAAAGGATTTAATATGCATCGGCCATCAAAAGGGTGCTGTGGGGATGCTATGAGTTAAACTGCAGCCAAATATACCAAGCGGTATTTGTTACAAGAGTATATGAAGATCTGTCAGTTTCCTCCAGATGTGCACTTTTGTCAGAGATTATTGAAGCAAGTAATCCTACATTTGTTTGCCTTTACCCTACTGAAACTTCCTAACACTTTTTGTAAAACTGAATCCTGCCACAACTACAGCGAAACATGTGAATACAAGTAAGATACAAAGCTATGTTCATCTATAAAACTAAATAACAATGAATAAATGAATTTATGTATAAATTGTGAAAACTGATTTCAAATTCAGTTGAAATGTTTTTACCGCTTTTACTTTTAACAAAAAATCTGCATCTGACAACTTTGAGACATTTAGGCAAAAAGAAGAAAAATCTCTTATAAATGAATGTAATTATATTTGAATCAAGTTGAAATGGAGAAATTGTTTTAAAGTTGTCCTTTCTATACACTCTTTTGACACCTAATGCAGAAGACTTTTCACTTTTGCTTCAAAGCTTATTTTCAATTTCCCAGCAAATCAAATGTTTGCGCAAATATTTTCAAAGTAGATCACTCAAAAAATTATCTCCTTTTCCATATTTTATCAGTCCAATCGAATCTGATGTTGGTTATACACAAAAAGGCCGTCTGACAACTCCAGAGTTCCGAGACCAAATTCAGAAGGATGGAAACCAGAGGCGTCACCATTTGGAGAGGACCACACCCTGTGTAGGCGGAGCCTTGTTGAGTTCTCCTCCTAATCAGAAGAAAAACAGATCAGGAAAGAAAATGGTTCATTCTTCTGACAACGGATCAGTTGGTATGTGAACTTTTCATCCTCTTAACCTTTTACCACATATATACACTTTTTGACGCCTCTGCAGCAGTCACGTTTTGAAACTTTTCTGGCAAATGGAGAAATTATGAAAACATTTTCCATTTGCCAGAATGTATTTTACTCTATTTCATAATTATACTTTCTTCAAAAGAATGTTTCCATATTTTTGCGGGTATGTTTTCAATGTCGTCTGCTGCAGATTTGTTGTATGTGGGAAAGGGTTAATTTACCAATCAAACTTTTTTACTATTTGTCCCCTTCTATTGGTGAATATTGGCACAAAATATCTTGTTATCTCTGTTTCCTTTTTAGCTCACCTATGCACGAAGTGCAAGGTGAGCTATTGGGATCACAATTTGTCCGGCGTCCGTCCGTCGTGCGTCGTGCGTCGTGCGTCGTCAACATTTGAGCTTGTTAACACTCTACAGGCTACATTTTGCATCCAATCTTCATGAAAGTTTATCAGAACGTTCATCTCCATAAAATCTTGGACAAGTTCGAAACTGGGCCATATGAGGTCAAAAACGAGGTCACTAGGTCAAATTGAAGCGAAATCTTGTTAACACTCTAGAGGCCACATTTTCAACTTGAGCATGTTTAAACTTTATCAGAATGTTTGTCTTAATGATATGTAGGTCAAGTTCGAACATGGGTCACGTCGGGTCAAGAAGTAGGTCACTAGGCCAAATTGAAGGAAAATCTTGTTAACACTCCAGAGGCCGCAATTTTTGCTTAAGCAGTTTGAAATTTTGTCAGAATGTTTGTCTTAAAAATATCTAGGTCAAGTTCGAATATGGGTTATGCCGGGTCAAAAACTAGGTCACTAGATCAAATTGAAGGAAAATCTTGTTAACACTTTGGATGCCGCATTTTTTGCTTCAGCAACTTGAAATTTGGTCAGAATGTTTGTCTTAAAGATATCTAGGTTAAGTTCAAATATGGGTCATATTGGGTCAGAAACTAGGTCACTAGGCCAAATTGAGGGAAAATCTTGTTAACTCTGTAGAAGCTGCATATTTTGCTTCAGCAACTTGAAATTTGTTCAGAATGTTGAGCTGAATGATATCTAGGCCAAGTTCGAATATGGGTCATGCCGGTGTCGTATAGTATTATGACCCCCGCGGTTAAATGACCCGCGGGTCGTTTTACCGCTATTGTAAAATGACCCGCCCTATAGTAAAATGACCCCCCCTATTTTTTCTGTCATATTCCTTTTTTAATGTAGTATTTGCAATAATTCAGTGCACAATAGAATGTTTGGAAACACAATATAGCGAAATAAGTCAATTATGATGAACTTAAAATAATTAAGATATATGTGTGTGGGGGGGGGTCACTTTACTATGGCCATAGTAAAATGACCCCCCTATTTGTTTCACTGTATACTATTTTATTGTACTTTTTATAATTACAAAGTCAATAATAAACTGTATTGATTTAAAATTTAGTTTTATCGGTAATTATTATAATATAAAAAAAGGAATTTGGAGGGGGGGGTCACTTTACCATGGCCATAGTAAAATGACTCCCCCCCCCCCCCCCCCCCTATTTTTTTTCATCTTATACTATTTCATTGTACTATTTATAATTACAAAGTCAATATTAAACTATTGATTTAAAGTTTTATCGATGAATTATTAATTAAAAAAAAGGAATTTGGAGGGGGGGGGGGGGGGGGGGGGTCACTTTACCATGGCCATAGTAAAATGACCCCCCCCCCCCCCCTATTTTTTTTCATCTTATACTATTTCATTGTACTATTTATAATTAGAAAGTCAATATTAAACTGTATTGATTTAATATTTAGTTTCATCAATGAATTATAACTAAAAAAAAGGAAATAGTGGGCGGGGGGGGGTCACTTTACCATGGCCATAGTAAAATGACCCCCCGATATTTTTTTCATCTTATACTATTTTATTGTACTATTTATAATTACAAAGTCAATAATAAACTGTATTGATTTAAATTTAAGTTTTATCGATGAATTATAATTTAAAAAAAAGGAATTTAGAGGGGGGGGTCACTTTACCATGGCCATAGTAAAATGACCCCCCTATTTTTTTTAACTGATACTATTTCATTGTACTATTTATAATTAGAAAGTCAATATTAAACTGTATTGATTTAATATTTAGTTTCATCGATGAAAAATAATTAAAAAAAGGAATTTAGTTGGGGGGGGTCACTTTACCATGGCCATAGTAAAATGACCCCCCCATTTTTTTCTCTAAATTCCCTTTTTTGATCAGAACTTTTGAACCGTAAGAGGAAGGCCTTTCATATTTCACATGTGTCTTCCTCCTGACAAAACCTTTCCGTCAATACCAAATTGTTTGACCTCGTGACCTTTGACCTATATTTTGAAAACTTTAACATTGATCACATCTTTTGAACCTTAAGAGGTATGGTATTTCGTAGTTCACAAGTTTGTTCCTTGTCACAAACACATCTTGTTTTACCCTATTTTTTTTCCTTTCTTTTCTCACCATGATGTTTTTGTATTGCCTGGATAGGATTACTTTTTTTGTGCGCCATCTGGAGGATCTATTCTGTTCATAAGCTGTATTATAGCGATTTTGACAATTTCAAGGGCCATAATCCAGTCAGGCACCGAGCTCTCATGGATATCTAACTACTGCATAAGTTTGATTGATATACAATCAAAACTGAAGACTGTATCGTGTTAACAAGAAATTATTACTTTACGGCAATTATCACCTGTATTCATTAATCACCTGTGAGTGAATTAATACCAATCAGTGGGGTTTTGCCTTTTCTACTTTTCCAATTAGTATAATTTTGTCTACTCTGCATTTCCAGTTGTATGGTAAATGAGCCGTCTGATCTGAGTTTATAATGGTTGTGTAGAATATACATGTGGTAAACTGTTTGCATAGAAGTACATTTCACAAATACAATGGCTAATAATGATATACATGTGATAAATGTGCTCTCTGATCTAAGTCTATATTGTTTGTGTATGCAGTCTAGACCAAGAACAGAGGGCTCTGCTCAGGGTCTGCAATACCCTTATAAAACATGAATTATTTTCCTTCTGTACAATTTGTGTCTTTACATTAATGATATACATGTGATAAATGAGCTTGATCTAAGTCTTTACTGCTTGTGTAGAATATATGTGTGTTAAATGAGCCCTCTGATCTGAGTCTATACTATGCTATATTACTAAATGATAATTGGTTCATCATCAAATATATGTGATTGAAATAGGTATATTTTTATATTAAACTAGTTCTAATTAAAAGCAGATTGAGGATTAACAAAGCAAAGTGTGCTAAGCCAATTGTACTATTTTTGTCTGAAGGTAAAAATGTAGATTTTTTATTATATATTAGTTTGTGTTGTCAGTTGATTAAAGTGTATACTATAGACATACTTGTTACTTATCTTTATGATGGTGTCCATAAAAGAGCTACTTAGTGAGTGTTGAAATAGTTAAAACTTAATTAAATATATTTTGACCACCAACCTAAGGGATTTTGACTACCTTGAACTTTGCACTTTCTGTCTAGGGGATTTTAAGCACTCTGAATATATCACCTAGATGATTTTGAATACCCTGAATAAATCATCTAGGGGGATTTCGAATACCCTGTATCAAAATCCCCTAGGTGTAAATTAAAGGGTACTCAAAATCCTCTAGATGATATTTTCAGGGTACTCAAAATCCCCTAGACAGAAAGTTAAAAGTAGTCAAAATCCCCTAGAATTGAAAATTTTGCTTCCGATTTATGTTTCAACCCTTTCAACACTAAGTAACTGTTATAGGTAGAACATAAAATACAGGCAGATGTTACGAATGTCTTTTAGCAGAGTGTTGAAAGATGATGGCTTTGGGTTATTTACCCTCGCCTTTCGGCATAAAGCCATTTGGCGAGCATAGTGTTGAAAAAATTAAAACGGCTCTTTTATGGACACCTACATAAAGATAATTAACAATTATGTCTATATTAAACCCTTTAATCAACAAAATAATTGTAACGGTTTGAAAAATTGCAAATAAAGTGTAGAGTTACAAACTGCAGATAAAGTAAATGTAGATCTTCAATTATTGAAAGCGGTGAACAAAGGACATCTGAAGGAAGTACTTAATTATAGCATAGTAATTATGATTAGCACAATCAATAGTTGTGACAAACAGATGAATTAATAAAATTAAACTTATTGTTATTATTTAAAGAAATGATCACTTAAAGCCAATTATCACCTTAATTTGTTTATCACCTGTGACTTAAGAAAAATCAGTGGGATTTTGGTCTTCCCTACATTTTCAATCAGAACAGTTTTGTATAGACCAAAAACGTACAGAAGGGAAATAATGTTTTATTAGGGTATCACAGACTCTGATCAGAGCCCTCTGTTCTGGGACAAGACTGCATACACAAGCAATAGACTCAGACCAGAGAGCTCATTTACCACATATATATTCAATGCAATCAATATAGACTCGGATTAGGGGGCTAATGTATTTCTGTTATCTCCCCTTGTTAAATAAAATGGCAAGGGAATCGTTCGTAACTGTTGCTACAGTTACAATCTCTAGTTCTTATTCTTATTATTATTCTTCTTCTTCTTCTTAACTTTTGTTTGTCCAGAGCATTATTATATCATGTATTATTTTAATAGTGTAAACTTTGTCCAGAGCAGAACTCAGAAACTACTTGAAGGAATTTATTGAAACTTGGAATTTAGATAGATGGCAATGTGAAGTTGTGCACCTTGCAATACTTATGAGTTATCTCCCCCTTGTTCAATATTTTAATAGTGTACACTTTGTCCAGAGCAGAATTCAGAAACTACTTGAAGGAATTTATTGAAACTTGGAACATAGATAGATGGCAATGTGAAGTTGTGCACCTTGCAATAATTATGAGTTATCTCCCCCTTGTTCAATATTTTAATAGTGTAAACTTTGTCCAGAGCAGAACTCAGAAACTACTTTAAGGAATTTATTGAAACTTAGAATATAGATAGATGGCAATGTGAAGTTGTGCACCTTGCAATAATTATAACTCTGGGCTACTTCATTGCAAAGTTATCTCCCCTTGTTCAATATTTTAATAGTCATTGACAAACTGCAATGGGGAGACATATGTTTTTTCATAAAAACAACCTTTCTAGTTAACCATTATATTTGTGAAATAGACTTCTATGCAAACAGTATAGACCAAAAACATACAGAAGGGAAATAATTTATGTTTTATTAGGTTTGCATACACAAGCAGTATAGACTCAGATAGAGGGGTCATTTACCACATTTATAAAAGCTCTTACTGGAGTCTAATCTTTTTTGCATTCTGTTGGCAAAGGCAGGAAAAGAATTTCATATTAAGTAATACCGGTAGGTTCGGTTACTGAAAGGTTGAATTATCAAAGGATAATCTACTTATCTGTCTATCTATCATTTAGCAATTACAGCTGTTTATTAGTCGCCGGGCAGAAGCCCGCGACTTCTATTTTTAATAGGTTTTCGGAATTCACATGGGAGGGGGGATTATTATTAGAAAGAAACACATTTAGATGTCTTGAACATACTACAATTGTGTTTGTTAAAAAAACACTAAGTAATGACACATCTAAAATGAAATAAATATTCCGTTGTTTTAGGTATTTTCAGTTTCTTTATTTTGACTCGCATTTATGTTTTTTTATTCTACATTTATAAAAAACATATATATAGAAACATCTACAATCATTCTTCTAGGGGATTTTGACTACCTTGAACTTTCTGTCTAGGGGATTTTGAGTACCCTGAAAATATCATCTAGGGGATTTTGAGTACACTGTATTTTACACCTAGGGGATTTTGACTACCTATATAGCCATTTTTGGACCCAGGGGATTTTGAGGTTCACTCGATTTTGACTACCTAGCCATTTTTGGAGCTAGGGGATTTTGAGTGACTCCCATTTCATTAATATTAAGTTCAGAGTTATGTAACTTGTTATATAAGGTCACCATTGACATTGAACAAGTGTGTGAAGTTTGAGAGCTATAGCATACATAGTTATTGTCACTTGTGAAAAAGTTAAACCAAAAGTTTGACGCCGATGAAGGGGCGACCACAATAGCCCCACTATTCTATGAATAGTCAAGCTAAAAAGGGAAATACTTTTTTCAAAATAAAAGTCAGAGTTAAGTGAATTTGTATATGAATTTCTCTTATGATGGTATAACACCATTTAAAGTTTCAAGAACATATATTTATTGGTTGCATAGATATTTAAGGAAATGTGAATTTTGGGACATTTTGATGACATTTTCTAAGTCTAAAAAAGGGCATAATTTTGAAAAAGGTCATCTTGCTTTCACATAATACGGTACATAATACGGTGTGTATAATGACCGAAAATAACTGGTTATGAAATTACCAGAATTTGTGTTCAGACTTAGCTAAGACTTAGCTCTTGTGCAATGTAAACAAATGATAACCACACTACAGACAGTAGACAGACACGATGCTTGAAGATGAACGAAATATTAAATTGTTTGTACAACTTACTTATATATTCAGTGATGTCCTTGTAAAAGTTTGGCCAGTAGTAGCGCTGTTTGATGGTTAATGTTGTCTTGTTCACCCCAAAATGACCAGCTGTAGGGGATCTATGGCATCCATTTAGAATATTCTGCTTCTCTGACTCTTTTATCACACGCACATTTCCTTCTGATTTACTCTTATAATGTAATGTTCCATTTACAACATTGAATGGCGCACACTTCTACGGAAGTTTCTTTTAAGGGCCTTGTTTAAACAAACAGCTGCAGGCCAGTTCTTTTTCTGTTCATCACTTTGAACAAAATCTAAAATATCTTGATATTCACTGTTCTCCATAATTTATGTTTAAACGTAACAATTATAAAGTCAAGAAAAGTTAAAATCCATCATATTGAATTGGCACTATTGAACTCGTATTTATTATTAAAAGCAACTAAAAAATGTGATGTATGAGCACTTAATAACAGAGGAAGGTATATGCTAGAGGTAATAAAATTTGGATTATATATACATAGTACATGTAACTTTAGATTTGACACCAGTCAGGTGTCCAACACCTTTAAGTTCCAGCAATACATTGAAATTAACACCTCATACTTGTACCTTGTTTATTTAGTTGTGCTGTATTGTGACAAATATACAGGTCAGTGTCAAGCACTATACCCCAGATTCTGAATCAAGGGACCAGGGGTCCTTTTCATTGTTTATTTAGTTGTGCTATATTGTGACCAATATACAGGTAAATGTTGAGCACTATACCCCAGTCTCTGACTTAAAAATGGCAAATAATACATTAAAATGGGATAAGATGTATAAAAAAAAAAAAATATAGGGAGTCATTTTACAATGGTCATGTTAAGGTGACACTGCCCCCTTAATTTTTGTATTATAACATAATTAATGGGTAATACTGAATTTTGTTTCCATATATTAGACACCACTAAATAATGGCAGGTAGTGCATTCAAAGTGCAGAAGAAAAAATAGGGTGGGCGGGGGGGGGGGGGGGGGGGCTTTTACTAAAGGTAATAAAATTTGGAATATATATACATAGTACATGTATCTTTAGATTCGACACCTGTCAGGTGTCCAACACCTTTAAGTTCCAGGAAATACATTGAAATTAACACCTCATACTTGTACCTTGTTTATTTAGTTGTGCTGTATTGTGACAAATTATACAGGTCAATGTCAAGAATTATACCCCAGACTCTGACTCAAGGGACAGGGGTCCTTTTCATTGTTTATTTAGTTGTGCTATATTGTGACCGATATACAGGTAAATGTTGAGCACTATACCCCAGACTCTGACTTAAAAATGGCAAATAATACATTAAATGGGATAAGATGTATAAAAAAATTAAATATAGAGAGTCATTTTACAATGGTCATGTTAAGGTGACCACTGCCCCCTTAATTTTTGTATTATAACATAATTAATGGGTAATACTGAATTTTGTTTCCATATATAGACACCACTTAATAATGGCAAGTAGTGCATTCAAAGTGCAGAAGATAAAACAAATAGTGTGAGTTGTAGGGGGGGTCATTTTACTATGGCTATGGTAAAATGACCCCCCTATCCCACCCAACACTTGTTTTTTTTTTATTATCGTAATTCACTGGTCATTCTTATTTTGTTTCCTTTCAATCTATTCTCCCACTTAATAATGACAATTAGTACATTAAAAATGGGTTAAAATGTATAAAAAATAAATAAAATAGGGGGAGTCGTTTTACAATGGCCATGGTAAAATGACCCCCCACACCTAACCCTTATTATTTTTTTTACTTGTTGTAATTCACCTAGTCGTATTTAATTTTGATTCCATACAATCTATTCTGTACTTAATAATGGCAAATAAAACATTAAAAGGGGATATGATGTATAAAACAATTAGATATAGGGAGTCATTTTACAATGGTCATGGTAACGTGACCCCCGCCCCTTTAATTTTTGTATGATAACATCATTAATTGGTAACACTGTATTTTGTTTCCATATAGTAGACATCACTTAATAATGGCAACTCGTGCATTAAAAGTGAAGAAGATAAAACAAATAGTGTGAGTTGTAGGGGGGGGGGGGGGGTCATTTTACTATGGCCATGGTAAAATGACCCCCCTCCCCCACCCAACACTTGTTTTTTTTTTAATTATCGTAATTCACTGGTCATTCTTAATTTTGTTTCCTTTCAATCTATTCTCCCACTTAATAATGACAATTAGTACATTAAAATGGGTTAAAATGTATAAAAAATAAATAAAATAGGGGAGTCGTTTTACAATGGCCATGGTAAAATGACCCCCCCACACCTAACCCTTATTATTTTTTTTACTTGTTGTAATTCACCTAGTCGTATTTAATTTGATTCCATACAATCTATTCTGTACTTAATAATGGCAAATAAAACATTAAAAGGGGATATGATGTATAAAACAATTAGATATAGGGAGTCATTTTACAATGGTCATGGTAACGTGACCCCCGCCCCTTTAATTTTTGTATGATAACATCATTAATTGGTAACACTGTATTTTGTTTCCATATAGTAGACATCACTAATAATGGCAACTCGTGCATTAAAAGTGAAGAAGATAAAACAAATAGTGTGAGTTGTAGGGGGGGGGGGTTCATTTTACTATGGCCATGGTAAAATGACCCCCCCTCCCCCACCCAACACTTGTTTTTTTTTTAATTATCGTAATTCACTGGTCATTCTTAATTTGTTTCCTTTCAATCTATTCTCCCACTTTATAATGACAATTAGTACATTAAAATGGGTTAAAATGTATAAAAAATAAATAAAATAGGGGGAGTCGTTTTACAATGGCCATGGTAAAATGACCCCCCACACCTAACCCTTATTATTTTTTTTACTTGTTGTAATTCACCTAGTCGTATTTAATTTTGATTCCATACAATCTATTCTGTACTTAATAATGGCAAATAAAACATTAAAAGGGGATATGATGTATAAAACAATTAGATATAGGGAGTCATTTTACAATGGTCATGTAACGTGACCCCCGCCCCTTTAATTTTTGTATGATAACATCATTAATTGGTAACACTGTATTTTGTTTCCATATAGTAGACATCACTTAATAATGGCAACTAGTGCATTAAAAGTGAGAAGATAAAACAAAATAGTGTGAGTTGTAGGGGGGGGGGGTCATTTTACTATGGCCATGGTAAAATGACCCCCCTCCCCCACCCAACACTTGTTTTTTTTTTAATTATCGTAATTCACTGGTCATTCTTAATTTTGTTTCCTTTCAATCTATTCTCCCACTTTATAATGACAATTAGTACATTAAATGGGTTAAAATGTATAAAAAAATAAATAACAATAGGGGAGTCGTTTTACAATGGCCATGGTAAAATGACCCCCCACACCTAACCCTTATTATTTTTTTTACTTGTTGTAATTCACCTAGTCGTATTTAATTTTGATTCCATACAATCTATTCTGTACTTTAATAATGGCAAATAAAACATTAAAAGGGGATATGATGTATAAAAACAATTAGATATAGGGAGTCATTTTACAATGGTCATGGTAACGTGACCCCCGCCCCTTTAATTTTTGTATGATAACATCATTAATTGGTAACACTGTATTTTGTTTCCATATAGTAGAACTAGTGCATTAAAAGTGAAGAAGATAAAACAATTAGTGTGTGTGTGAGTTATAGGGGGAGAGGGGGGGGGGGGGGGGGGTCATTTTACTATGGCCATGGTAAAATGACCCCCACCCCCCCCCCCCCCCCCCCCCCCCCCCCCCCCCCAACACTTGTTTTTTTTTTACTTATTGTAATTCACTAGTCATACTTAATTTTGATTCCAAAGATGTATAAAAATATAAATATGGGGAGTCATTTACAATGGCCATGGTAATATGACCCCCCCTTATCATATTTTTTTATATTTGATCATAATTCATTGGTAACACTAGTTTTTATTTCCATACCATTTATTATGCTTAAATAATTGCAAACAGTACATTAAAAAAGGATTCAGATGAAAATGTTAGGGGGGGTCATTTTACAATGGGGGGGGTCATTTTACCATAGCGGTAAAATGACCCGCGGGTCATTTTACCATATAGTAAAGTGACCCGCGGGTCATTCTACAGGCGGGTCAAAATAATATACGACACCGGGTCAAAAACTAGATTACTAGGCCAAATTGAAGGAAAATCTTGTTAACACTTTGGATGCCTCATTTTTTGCTTCAGCAGCTTGAAATTTTGTCAGAATGTTTGTCTTAAAGATATCTAGGTCAAGTTTAAATATGGGCCATATTGGATTAGAAACTAGGTCACAAGGCCAAATTAAGGGAAAATCTTGTTAACTCTGTAAAAGCCGCATGTTTTGCTTCAGCGGCTTGAAATTTGTTCAGAATGTTGAGCTGAATGATATTTAGGCCAAGTTCGAATATGGGTCATGCCGGGTCAAAAACTAGGTCACTAGATCAAATTGAAGGAAAATCTTGTGAACACTTTGGATGCCACATTTTTTGCTTCAGCAGCTTGAAATTTGGTCAGAATGTTTGTCTGAATTATATCTAGGTCAAGTTCGAATATGGGTCATATTGGATCAGAAACTAGGTCAATAAAGGAAAATATTGTTCAAACTCCGGAGGCCGCATTTTTACTTTGGGCAAGTTGAAACTTTGTCAGTATGTTGTCTTAATGATATCTAGTCCATGTAGGAATATGGGTCATATCAGGTAAAAAAATATAGATCACTAGGCAAAATGAAGGAAAATATTGTTAACACTGTGGAGGATGCATTCAGAATAATTGTCTTGATGTGTTTTGCATTGCAGTACATTGTATAATTAAGGTGAGCGATCCAGGGCCATCATGGCCCTCTTGTTATGAGACAACTATCCATAATTTTAAATGATTAAAAGTCAAAAGAAAGGAGATGTCAAGCCTATTGAAACAAATCTTTATCAGTTAAGTGCATCATTGCAGAATTATGAATACTTCAAGATTTTCAAAACATATTAATTTACTCTTTGACCCTTTGACGTAAAGAGTCAAGCTAGCTATGGGATTGTGTATGGACTCTTTCAAATGCAAAGCTCCACAAGTCCATTTAAAGAATTCAGCATTGAAAGGTTTAACCCTTTCCCTCATACGACAATTTTACAGCAGACGACTTTGAACGTATTTTGTCAAAACATAGAAAATCTCCATAATTGAATGGATAACCTATGACAAAAAGTGGAAAACATTGTGGCAAAAGGAGAAATTGCACGTTTTGTGCAATTTCTTCTTTTGTCACTATGTTTTCAAAAAGCCGTCTGCTGCAGAGGCGTCAGAAAGCGTCTATATGAGGGGAAGGGTTAAAACAGACATTTAAAGCGTTGTTGACATCCATTTAAAGCCTATGCAGTTTGTTGTATCGTATAACATTGATGACTATTTTCTGGTTGTAGTCTCAGAAGTAGTGGAAGAGGACATAGAGGAGGTTGAACAGATGCCAGTGTATAGATCTCTTGCTGGTCAAAAAGTGAGTACAAATATACGCTTACCAACTTACAGACACATTTTAACACATCATCAGCAGACCGTGTTTGACACCATTATGGCTAAAGGAGAAATTGCTCATGTTCAGCCACAATGTTTTCAACTCTATTCAATGATAAAATTTACATTTATAAAGATTTCTCCGTACTTTTTACCAGATATATTCAAGGTAGTCTGCTGCAAAAAAATTGTATGTGGGAAAGTGTAAAATAATTTATTATCATATAGTGTTACCGGTACTATCAACAGCAGAGATATAAAGGTGGTTGATTTGTTGGTCATACGGTAAAAATATAAATTTGAATTGCTAAAATGTACACCCGTATTGTAACCTCCTTTTCCACTATATTCATTTTTAAGCTGGCCTATTTCTAGTTGAGATCTTTAAGTAGTTAAACTTTTTATGAGTCGTTCATATATATGATATACTAAAAAAAAAAAATTATGACATAAATGAAAGGTATGGAGGAAGATGGCCACGGTTTTATATACAAATGTTTGTGGTAAACAAAATTTCAAAATTAACCCTTTCCCTCATATAGACGCTTTCTGACGCCTCTGCAGCAGACAGCTTTTTTAAAACATAGTGACAAAAGAAGAAATTGCACAAAACGTGCAATTTCTCCTTTTGCCACAATGTTTTCCACTTTTTAGCTCGCCTATTCGAAGAAATAGGGGAGCTTATGTAATCACCCCTGCGTTGGTGTCCGCGTTGGCGTCCGCGTACGAGGTGCCAGCTTGGTCAAACCTTTGCGTGCAAGTTCTTTTGCTGTTGCTTTGAAACTTCACACACTTATTCAGGGTCATTAGGTGACCTTGTATGTCAAGTCCCATAACTCTGGAATGGATTTTGACTGAATTGGGCCCCTTTTTGGACTTAGAATTTTGGTCAAACCTTTGCGTGCAAGGCCTTTTCTCAGACACTGTGTATGCTGTTGCTTTGAAACTTCACACACTTATTCAGGGTCATTAGATGACCTTGTATGTCAAGTCCCATAACTCTGGAATGGATTTTGACTGAATTGTGCTCCTTTTTGGACTTAGAATTTTGGTTAAACCTTTGCATGCAAGGCCTTTTCTCAGACCCTGTGTATGCTGTTGCTTATTGTATATAAATAAATTTACATATTTAAAAGGCCCAAAAGGGCCTGTATGGACTTGGTTAACATATGCATGCAAGTATTGAAAAGGTGTTTTATCTTGCAATAGGTGATACTGTGTGACTTTACCTAATGCTATAACTGTTCTGAAGTAGGCCCTTATAGACGATGGCCCTGATAGGCGAGCTATATTGTCCTCCGACAACTCTTGTTGTAATATGTTATCCATTCAATTATGCAGATTTTCTATGTTTTGACAAAATACGTTCAAAGTCGTCTGCTGCAGAATTGTCGTATGAGGGAAAGGGTTAACATAAAATCTGATATATTTCATAAAAACAGACATATGCCCTAGATCGCGGATGTATTACTCCGGCACCAACATGTGGACTTGCGACGAAAGATACACATGCCCTGCGGGATGATGATGCGTCTGTAGACAGAGCTTGGCCCACACAGTATGTACATTCCCCTGTTAGAGGAAAGCGTGACCGACCAGGTACATGTTATATTAATTACCCTTTCTACGATACAAATCCTTTTTGACATTTCATTTCTGCTGCAGATCACTTTAAACATTTCCCTCTCACAGACACATTTCGATGCCTCAGCATCATGTGCATTTTGAAAAAATTGTGACAAAAGAAGAAATTGCTCATGATGAGCAATTTTTACCTTTGCCACAATGTTTTCAACTCTTTTCAATAATAATAATTTTATCCACAGAGATTTTTCATAGTTATGCCTAGATATTGACAAAGTTGTCGGCTGCAGATTTGTTTTATGTGGGAAAAGGTTAATCCTTTATGACTTGAAGGCACAGTAAAATGTTAATACTGAATTATACCTCTCCCTTTTTGCAGCGCATTTTAATGATAAAAGGAGATATTGCTCAAAATGAGTAAATTCTAGTTTTGCCACAATGTTTTCATCTTCGTTCAATAATTATACTTTCATTCATAGAGATTTCCATGCTTTGACTTGAATGTTTTCAAAGTCGTCTGCTGCAGATTTTTCGTATTTGGGAAAGTGTTAAAAACATTGTGGGAAAATAATAAGTTATTCTTAATTAGAATATCTGTCACAAAATCACACATAACCTCTTGTCCAGATTTAGGCATAACTTTATTCAGATGAATTCAATTCTGAAGAGTCAAATGGAAATTCCAAATCAGGTTATATGATTCTGCCTTTCCCACTTACAGCAAATCATCAGAAGACTATTATGAAAACATGAAGTAAAATTATGGATATTATCATAATCTCTAGAGATGAGAGCCGAGTCCTGTCTATCCAGGGGTTGATAGTTCGAACCATAGCTGGACCAACATTCTTTCAGGCGTTTGACAAAAGTCAGTGTGAAAAGCGTCATTCGTTTTCCACCAATGGACTGACAGAGTCTATGTGGAAAAGCAGCCAGTTGCTTGGAAAGCATATTGTGTGAAGTACTGGTGTGAGAAAGCCAGGCAACACATGAGTAGGTGAACAGGTGGCTGGGATATGACTGCAAATTGTTGAACATTTTGTTAAACATCAATCAATTGATGAGAGAATGATTCTTGAATAGAGATGGAGAAATTGCTCATAATGAATTATTTGTCTTTTTTCCCACACTTTTTATACCCCCGATAAACGAAGTTTAGAGGGGGTATATTGGAGTCACCCTGTGGTTGGTCGGTCGGTCGGTCGGTCGGTCGGTCGGTCGGTCGGTTGGTCCGTTGCGATTTTCCTTGTCCGGAGCATAACTTTAAAACTAATTGTTGGAATTTAATAAAACTTCATACGATGATACAACACATTGAGAGGAAGTGCAGTGTACAGGAACCATAACTCTATTTTACCTAAATACAGAGTTATTGCCCTTTGTTACTTTTTCTTGTCCGGAGAATTACTTAATAACTAACAGATGGAATCTAATAAAAATTCATACAATGGTAGAGCATAATGAAAGGAAGTGCAGTATACAAGAACCATAACTCTAATTTACATAATTACAGAGTTATTGCCCTTTGTTACTTTTTCTTATTCGTAGAGTCTTGTCCGGAGCATAACTTTAAAACAAATTGTTGGAATTTAATAAAACTTCATAGGATGATACAACACATTGAGAGGAAGTGCGGTGTACAGGAACCATAACTCTATTTTATCTAAATACAGAGTTATTGCCCTTTGTTACTTTTTCTTGTCCGGAGAATTACTTAATAACTAACATATGGAATCTAATAAGACTGCATACAATGGTAGAGCATAATCATAGGAAGTGCAGTGTACAAGAACCATAACTCTAATTTACATAATTACAGAGTTATTGCCCTTTGTTACTTTTTCTTGTTCGTAGAGTCTTGTCTGGAGCATAACTTTAAAACTAATTGTTGGAATTTAATAAAACTTCATAGAATGATACAACACATTGAGAGGAAGTGCGGTGTACAGGAACCATAACTCTATTTTATCTAAATACAGAGTTATTGCCCTTTGTTACTTTTTCTTGTCCGGAGAATTACTTAATAACTAACATATGGAATCTAATAAGACTGCATACAATGGTAGAGCATAATCAGAGGAAGTGCAGTGTACAAGAACCATAACTCTAATTTACATAATTACAGAGTTATTGCCCTTTGTTACTTTTTCTTGTTCGTAGAGTCTTGTCTGGAGCATAACTTTAAAACTAATTGTTTGAATTTAATAAAACTTCATAGGATGATACAACACATTGAGAGGAAGTGCGGTGTACAGGAACCATAACTCTATTTTACCTAAATACAGAGTAATTGCCCTTTGTTACTTTTTCTTGTCCGGAGAATTACTTAATAACTAACAGATGGAATCTAATAAAACTACATACAATGGTAGAGCATAATCAGAGGAAGTGCAGTGTACAAGAACCATAACTCTACTTTACATAATTACAGAGTTATTGCCCTTTGTTACCTTTTCTTGTTCGTAGAGTCTTGTCCGGAGCATAACTTTAAAACTAATTGTTGGAATTTAATAAAACTTCATAGGATGATACAACAAATTGAGAGGAAGTGCGGTGTACAGGAACCATAACTCTATTTTATCTAAATACAGAGTTATTGCCCTTTGTTACTTTTTTTTGTCCGGAGAATTACTTAATAACTAACAGATAGAATCTAATAAAACTACATACAATGGTAGAGCATAATCAGAGGAAGTGCAGTGTACAAAAACCATAACTCTAATTTACATAATTACAGAGTTATTGCCCTTTGTTACGTTTTCTTGTTCGTAGAGTCTTGTCCGGAGCATAACTTTAAAACAAATTGTTGGAATTTATTAAAACTTCATAGGATGATACAACACATTGAGAGGAAGTGCGGTGTACAGGAACCATAACTCTATTTTATCTAAATACAGAGTTATTGCCCTTTTTTACTTTTTCTTGTCCAGAGAATTACTTAATAACTAACTGGTGGAATCTAATAAAACTGCATACAATGGTAGAGCATAATGAGAGGAAGTGCAGTGTACAAGAACCATAACTCTTATTTACCTAAATACAGATTAATTGCCCTTTGTTACTTTTTCTTGTCCGGAGAATTATTTAATAACTAACAGATGGAATCTAATAAAACTACATACAACAGTAGAGCATAATCAGAGGAAGTGCAGTGTACAAGAACCATAACTCTAATTTACATATCCAAAAATGAACAAAACAAGAATAACCCGATCCATAACATTGTCCTTTTAAGGTGGGGTTTCTAAATATTTCACAACTTTTCCTATCAGGGCGGCGTTCGGGGGTATTAATCACATTCAGTGATAGTTCTAGTTTCAAAAGTTGACTGCAGTAGAAAGAATATATTTTTACATTTTCATAAATTTGTCTGTAAGGTCTATGCTAAGACATTATATAATTAATATGCGTATAATTATTTTTATTAGAATCTGTAAGATTCATGCAATATTCTTTAAACAGCCTCAGATCGTGTGATTTGAGATAAATTTTCTAAATCCCCTGCAAATAAAATGTCAGGGGGATTTACTGGAATCTTTCCAAAATATGTTCAAAGTCGTCTGCTGCAGAATTGTTGTATGAGGGAAAGGGTTAATAATTTATCCTATAATAGTATATATCTGTACATTAACAGGTGGCCTTGATACCATTGGTGAAGGTTTTGGTGAAACATACAACCAATCAAGAGGTAAACATAACCTATCATGGACAATAGACGGCGGTAGGCCCATTATAAACTAGATGTTAAAAATACTTTCTTTGTAACAATAACATGTCTGAAAATTCTTGTCTATTTAATGACTTATCTTTCTTTTTGCGAAAAAATCTGGTCATGATCCACCTGCATACAATGCTCTGATCTTTTATTGGCTGGATTGCTCTAGCAATTCCGGTCTATAGATTGGCGATGTCCGTCCGTCCGTCCGTCTGTCTGTCTGTCCATCAACATTTTGGTTAAAGTTTCAGGTTGAGGCAAAATCTCAGCACTGGAAAGGGTTACAAACTTGAAACTTTGCCTGAAGGTAACCAGTAACAAGTTCTATTAATTTCTATGGTTACTTTGACCTTGATCTTGGTTTGTCGATTTTCAAGGTCAAATTGCCAACAATCCGGCCTTACCGTCTTCAGTGGTTTCTTGTTTATTAGGGATTGCCTTTGTGGTGTAATGGTAGATTGTCTGCCTTAAGTGCGGGAGGTGGATGGTTCAATCACCGGCCGGGTCATACCAAAAACTTTAAAAATGATAGTAATGGCTGCCTTCTTTGGTGCTCAGGGTTGCGGAGTTAGTATTACGACTGACTGGCTGGTGTCAGGATAAATGGATCAGTAGTACTGATAACTAATCCAGGAAAAGCCGTGATATTATTGACAAATAGTTAAAGGTAGCACTAAATAATAAATCAATTTATTTATTGGCCTTCCTGATGTTCTTTTGTTTGTCAAGCTAACTTAGTCTTGTAGAAAATCATTTGTCTCAAAATTGATTACATATAGTTATCTAGTTCACAGCTATATTTTAAGGAGGTTTGGATGTTTTCTTTTTAGCTCGACTTTTGAAAAAACGAGAGCTATTGTCATGACCCTGGCGTGGTCGTCGTGGTCGTCCGGTTTAGGTTGTTTTGTTCAGCTCAGCTTTTTTAGCTCACCTGAGCTTTGCTCAAGGTGAGTTATTGTGATCGCCTTTTGTCTGGCATCCGGCGTCCGTCGTGCGTCAACTTCTTCTTCTCAGTAACCAGTGGGTCAATTGGGATGAAACTTCACAGAAAGCATCCTCTCAATGACCTCACCAGACTTCCTTCACATTTTTGGGATCCATGCAGAATTCTGGTTTCCATGGCAACGAAATGAAAAGAACTTCAAAATTCTTCCTCTCCCAAACTGGTTGGCAGATTTTCAAATAATTTTGTAGAAATGTTCCTTGGATGACCCTCTATGAGATTCCTCCAAGCCATGTTGATTGGTCGAAAAACATGGCCGCCAGGGGGGCGGGGTTATTTTGCGTTATATGGCTATAGTGAAAACTTAAAAAATCTTCTCCGAAAGTGTCAGACCGATTTTCAAATAATTTTGTAGAAATGTTCCTTGGATGACCCTCTATCAGATTCCTTCAAGCCAAGTCGAAAAAACATGGCCGCCAGGGGGAGCGGGGCTATTTTGCCTTATATGGCTATAGTGAAAACTTAAAAAATCTTCTTCTCCGAAAGTGTCAGGCCGATTTTCAAATTAATTTGTAGAAATGTTCCTTGGATGACCCACTTTCAAATTCCTTCAAGCCATGTTGATTGGTCAAAAAACATGGCCGCCAGTGGGCAGGGCTATTTTGCATTATATGGCTAAAGTGAAAACTTAAAAAATCTTCTCCTCCAAAAGTGTCGGGCCGATTTTCAAATAATTTTGTAGAAATGTTCCTAGGGTGACCCTTTATCAGATTCCTTCAAGCCAAGTTGATTGGTCGGAAACTATGGCTGCCAGGGGGCTTATATAGCTAAAGTGAAAAAAATATAAATCAGGTGAGCGATTCCAGGGCCATCATGGCCCTCTTGTTTCTGTTTTCTATCAGTCGAGCGTCTCTGCCGTACGCGGTGCTCTTTTTAGATCACCTAGAGCCAAAGGCTCAAGGTGAGCTATTCTGATCACTCTGTGTCCGTCATCGTCCGTCGTTAACTTTTAGCTTTAAACATCATCTCCTCCTGAACCGCAAGAACAATTTCCACCAAACATCACAAGCATGTTCCTCTGGTGGTCCTCTTTCAAAATTGTTCAAAGATTTAAATTCCATTGAGAACTTTGGTTGCTGCGGCATCAGAAAGGGGACAAAATGTCCAAACTTTAAAAATCTTCTCCTCCGAATCTGCCTGTCAGATTCAAATATAATTTGGTAGAAATGTTCCTTGGGTGACCCTCTATAAAAATTGTTCAAGCCATACTGTTTGCATCGTCAGTGTCATCTGCATCGTTGTCGCAAACCTTTAACCTTACCTTATAACTAAAAAAAACGTTCAACATTTTTAAATGAAACTTGGTACACATGTTCCTAGGAACAATACTCATATCGATACCAAGTCACATAACTTTGGTTGTAATAACTTTTCAGTAATGCCCCTTTCTTGACTTAGAAAAACAGACAAGAGTTGGCGTTTTCTTGGCTGCGCTCTTGTTTTTATAAAGACTTTATTTTAGTATTTCTCCTTTGCAGGTTTACCAGTGCCAAGATTAGACTGTGATGATGATGATGCCTTATCTGTATCAATGCAGTCTATTGCATCAAGTTGCTCTGTTGCATCGGCCACTTTGGATAGAGCTAGGAGACGAAAGGAAGAATTCTGGGGAAAGAATGGAATAGCTACCCGTTAAAAGATTTTATTGGCTAAATTACATATTTTACTTGTCTTTAAGTAGGCTATAAGAGATATTTATTAACTAGATTCTTAAGGAATTTTGGTACGCAACAGAATATGCATGGACTCTTATCAATGTACAACATATTTGAGGCACATGACTTAAAAAAACGTCTAGGCAGAAATATAGTTTCCCTATTTCAGACTAAATGTTTTCAAAGTCGTCTGCTGCAGATTTATTGTATGTGGGAAAGGTTTAAACACATAAAATGGTTCCTTAGAATCCAATTACATTTTAAAGCTATTTTTGATAAAATTAGATTTTTAATTTTAAGTTGATCATCACAGTTTTGTCATGTATGAGTTATTTGTACATAATTATTACTTTATCATTAAAATCATTTTAACCTTGCACAACATGAAACTTGAAGAAGCATTTGCTCTTGAAATATATTAAGAAACAGTTACACCTGGAAAATCAGTGGTATTAAGTTTGATACAATGTTTAGCAATTTCTATTTTTGCCACAATGTTTTCAAAAGTAATCTGCTGCAGAGGCACTTTCTAATAGAAAGTGTCTTTATGTAGGAAACGGTTAAAATATAGTATACAAAAACAGAATGTTTGTAAGTACAATGTATAAGTTTTAGATAAATCAGAAATATTCTTAGGAAATAAGAAATTTGACATTAACAATTTGTTGTTTCCCTTAGGGCCTATAATATTTTCAAAAGTTGCCCGATGCAAAGGCATTAAAAGGCATTTTGGTCTTGAAAAGAGAATGTAGCATCAAACTGCCTTATAAAGGAAATTATGAAAATCATGTTTCTGTAAATAGTACATAGTTATTTATTGTCCTTTGATATTTGAAATGTAGAAATAGATAGAGTTTGCCAATTTGTTTTGTTAATACATTGCATATGCCTCATGTTAACGAATTTTCCTAGAACAATAATTCCACTTTGCCAATATGGGTTATTTTTTGGGCTATGATAAGGTAATAGATAAGTTCTTTAATTTCGTTTAGAAACATTCCCACACATATTCAATGACACTGATTATTAAGTTTTACATCTTTCTCATTTGCTTTGAAAACAGGTAATAAAAAATTGGTTGGAATTTAATGCCATTTTCAATAGTATTTCAGTTGAATCATGGTGGTAAGATCACCCATGATGTGTTTCCATTCTTTCTATCAACTAAACTCCACACAACATTCTTCCCAGACAACTGGTGTTCCTATAAAGACTATTTAGCCCATTGGAGGAAGATAAACGTTACAGTCACAATAACTTTTGTCAATCAAGAAGATGAATATTCTGGAATACAGATTAGAAGACATTTCAGGACAAGAAGAAATTGCTTAATTTGACAATTTCTCCTTTTCCAGCAATAGTTTCTAGTTTATCTGCTGAAGAAGAAACCAATAGTCATCCCTAGGGTAAATGATCAAGCACAGGCATCATGCAAAATGCTTGTGACAAGATGTAGTTATGACCTTTTTACGTGAAGCCATCAAAATAACTCTCTTTTAGGAATCTGTGACCTTTATTGTACATTAGGGATTTTGTGACCTTTATTGTACATTAGGGATCTGTGACCTATATTGTACATTAGGGATCTGTGACCTATATTGTTCATGCAACAGAAAAAAAAAGGAAAATATATTGGTAGTATATTCATAAGAAATGCGCTATTCCGTCCATTTAGAAATTATTATGCATTTTGTAGATTTTGTTTAAATATATTTTGTTTGCAGTTTTAAGTTGTTTAATCCTTTACATTTTGCTAATTTACCATAAGATTCATTATAATGAAAGTACATTTGTGTAACTAATTTCTTGATTGGCCCTTTTCAGAGTTTTTCAAAATTGAAACGATTAACACAAAAGAAAAGACACTCACAACAAACTTAAGCTCATGTTTTGAATTCAAGATTGAGAAGAAATATTTGTAGAATAAAAAGAAACTGCTCATTTTAAGCAACTTCTTCCAAAAGTTTTTTGCTGCAGATGCAACAGGGAAAGGGGGTTAAATGAGAAGTTTCGGATCAAGCAGTTTTAGGAATAAACCCCTGTCTTTTGCTCTGATGTTACTGTAAATAAAGGAATAGCTGGCAAATACTGTAAATAATTTGATTGGAGAAGGGTACAAATTGATTGATTTTTGTCACAAACAATTTATATATCTAGATTATCTGTCATTGAGTGAACTGGTTTACGAAAGTTGGCTTATGTTTACAATCCCTAGATGAATTTCCAAAAGCTTGAATCATTATGCATAGTACCACTTAATATTATTCCCTCATTCAGTCAGGGCTTGTGCTGCAGATCACCATGTGAGCAATTGGCACCAAAGTAAAGAATAAGGAACGAAAAAAATAAAAGTTATTTCCATGTGTATTGTTGATATCACATAACATAGTTATTGAAGGCTAAGTTATATGCGGTGGAATGGTTTTATATGGTCACCATAGATGGCTAAAGATATTCATCTAAGATCAGAAATTAACCCTTTTCCACATACAGACGATTTCTGACGCCTCTGCAGCAGGCTGCTTTTGAAAACATTGTGACAAATGGATAAATTGCTCATAATGAGCAATTTCTCCATTTGCCACAATGTTTTCAACTCCATTTAATAATTACACTACCCTTTATCGATATTTACCTCATTTATGTGGGTATGTTTTCAAAGTCGTCTGCTGCAGATTTGCTGTATGTGGGAAAGGGTAACAAGATAATACAAAAGCTCCATGGTTTTGTTAGACAGTTACCGTGACATGTGTTTCTATGATGATAATTGTTGTTCTCAGAGTGGACTCAGGTATTGACTTATTTTTCAGTTTCAACATTAATGCACTTTTGTTGTATTTTGTTGACAATATTTGTCATTTTTACTTTGTATATCTTTTAACGAATTTAGATCCTAATAATTGTGTCCCATCAAGACAAGTAGAACAAAACTAAATACAACCTTTTAAACTTTAAATTTAATTTATTCTTTCTTTATGTATTAATTTTATATCGGGTTAATTCTATATTAGATTAATTTCAAATAAAGTTTATTTTATATTCTTCCTATGCTTTAAGATAACACATCTGCTTGAAAATTCGAAACGATTATAGTGTTTTGTTAACAGAAATGTTCATCCTTTTTTTAAAAACTCATTTACTGGGTAACATAAAATCTATGCCAATATTTTTGTTTAAAAATATCCGATATTTATTTATTTGATAAAATTCTCTTTTTAGTTTTTAAACCAACTTTTAGACTTGCCCAAATCAAGTTTTATTGTTTGCTTTTTTTGTTAGTGTTATCAGTGTTAATATTATTTATATTTAGTTTCAACCCTTTCCCTCATAGAGACACATTTTGATGCCTCTGTAGCAGATGACTCATGAAAAAAAATATTTTGACAAAAAAAGAAATTACTCATAATGATCAATTTCTCCTTTTGACACAGTATTTTCAACTCAATTCAATTATTATACTTTCAGTTCAAGAAATTTTCTTAATTTTTGCCAAGATGTTTCCAAGGTCGTCTGCTGCAGATTTGTTGTATGTGGTAGAGGGTTAATGTGCATTGCTGTAGAAATACATTTGTCCATGGCTGTAATTATGCATGTGTATTGTCATGTTTTTATTTAACATTCCCACTGTGATACATCTATTATTTTATGTTTTGCTTATAGTTAATTATTGTACAAGACTGGACTTTGACATATATATAGTACTTACTAGGATATATTTTTAAAATAGTGTAAAACATCCAACTTATCCTGATCTTAGTCTTCATTATACATACTATGATACTATTTAAACACATCGCTGTGTTAGGATAAAAGTAACTTGCCATTATTGTTAGTAGTTTACTACAAATTTAATGTGATTGAAATATGAGCCTGTCCAAGGGAAAAGGTACAAGTTGGCATTTCTGGACAGTGAAGGTTCAGATCAGACAGTACATCTGCTCCATCTTATCAGAATCTACAGAAGTTAACACGAAATTCTAAAAAACTTACACAAATTGTTTTTTAACAATGTAGATCTTGATCAAACTATGTGAATGTACAGTTGATATGGATCTGCATTATTCTCGAAATCCAATTTTTCCATGGACAGGCTTATATTGTGTTTAACGCTTTCCCTCATACAACAATTCTGCAGCAGGCGACTTTGAACATATTTTGTTAAAAAGTAGAAAATCTCTATAATTGAATGGATAACCTATGACTAAAAGTGGAAAACATTGTGGCAAAAGGAGAAATTGCACGTTTTGTGCAATTTCTTCTTTTGTCACTATGTTTTCAAATAAACGTCTGCTGCAGAGGTGTCAGAAAGCGTTTATATGAGGGAAAGGTTTAAGGTGATGAAACATTTAGTGCTCTACAAAACATATCTTGTTCGCATTTCTGTTACAAAACTGCCATTTTAACTCATTTCCCCAAATACAACAAATCTTCGGCAGACAACTTTAAAAAATTCACCTTGGCAAAAACATGGATATTGATTAGACTTTAAAACATTGTGGGAAAGGGAGATATTGCTCATTATGAGACATTCATGTTTTTTCCCACTATTTACAAAAGATGCTGCAGATGCATCAAAATGCATAGGCATGTGGGAAAAGGTTAAAGATGTTTTGTTTGTAATAATCACTTCCAGCATGATTGTGTGAAGTTGCTACTATAATAGAATTATTTTTTAATCTAGTTAGATATATTTGAATTGAAAACTTCTGCTATTTACCTTATATTGTGTAAACACTTTGCAGACATTAAAAAACGTGATATTGTACGAATCATTGTTGTTTCTTTAATCTTTTGTTTACCTCAAACGCTGAGTTTTACCATATGTGTCAGAGAAAATAGATTTCAAATTGATATATATAGATCAAAGTTCTTCCAACTGAATTATTTGGGGAAAATCAGTATCATTATCCTTAGTTTTTACTTGAATTTGCTTTACTCAGATTTAAATTTTAACCTGTTCCCACAGATGATAATATTAATGCCAAAAATAAGGACAATCTTAGTAATTGAATTTTTGTTATTGAATTGATTTGAAAACATTGTGGGAAGAGGAGAAATTTCTCATTATGACCTGCAGATGCATCAAAATGTGTTGAATGGGTTAAATCAGGAAACATTCTCATTGATTTTTGAGTTCAACATAGTTTCAACAGAATTTCAATTATATATTGTCGTCTAGTTCAATTAAGCTGTGTCACACCAGTTAGCCATACATTATTCTTGCCCGGCAACTGACTTGTAACCTCCTAACATAAACTAGATGTTAAAAGAGATGATGTGATTCAAAAAATGAATAGTTGAAATGACAGTAGATGGAAGCATCCTTATTGAATAGAGTTTAACACTGTTTTCAACATTATTTCAGTTATATGTTTTATGACTCGCATTATGATGGCTTAGAAAGTTCACCTTACCATGTGTTTAATAGCTCTCTTTCAACAGATAATTATCCACAAAACATTCTTCCTAGGTATTAAACTGGCAAACTTCTTAGACTGATCATCTAGGAATGGTTACAAAATATAATGCAACTTCTTTTTGTATTGTAGTTGACTTAACCGTGTCCCACATACAGACTTCCTTCCAAACCTCTGCAACAGAAGACTTTTGAAAACATCATAATGAGAATTTTTTCTTTTTGCCACAATATTTTCACCTTTAATTTATAATTCTTCTTTCATCGTTAGACAGATTCCATGTTGACATTAACCCTTTCCCTCATATAGACGCTTTCTGACGCCTCTGCAACAGACAGCTATTTGAAAACATAGTGATAAAAGAAGAAATTGCTCAAAACAAGCAATTTCTCCTTTTGCCACAATGTTTTCCACTTTTAGTCATAGGTTATCCATTCATTTATAGAGATTTTCTATGTTTTGACAAAATATGTTCAAAGTCGTCTGCTGCAGAAATGTTGTATGAGGGAAAGGGTTAAGAAGCAAGGTAAACACAAAGTCATACTCTGAAAACATTTTAAGCCTTTCCAAAGTTAAGATGCAATTGTGATGCATCTGCAGCAGATGACTTTTGAAAACATTGCAACAAAAGAAGAATTTGATTATAACGAATCATTTCCCCTATCTTTACAAGGTTTTCAATGCTTTATGAAAATATTACTTGTTTTACGAGAAAACTCCTTTAAATGAACAAAATGGCTAAATTAATTCTACTTCAAAGGCATCCTAAATGCAGACACACTTTACTTTGATGCCCTTATTAAACATTGTGACATAAGGAGAAATTTGTGGCACTTTTATAGACATTTTCAGTCGTATATTGCAGATTTGTTAATTTTGAGAAAGAGTTAAATTAACAACATTGGTCGCCTGTTTTAGGATCACGGTTATGGGTTATTCATTATTTCACCTATTTCATTCTTATTACAAGTATGTTTTAGTAGAAGGGAAGTAACTCGTACAATTTTATTTTTTAGCTGGTGATGATTTAAATGAATAAATCATCGTGGTGGAAATCGAAAAGATTTATGTGAAAAATGACTATCAAATATTTTGTTACTCATTCATTTGATGAAATATCGATTTGCATAGATGTGCAGAAATTGTTAATTGAGATAGAGAAAAAAGTTATGTTAGACGGTTCCGTTACGCATGTCCCCGTATTCGAATTGAGTTTTACCGCACCTTTACAAAATGGCGTCACAAGTGTCAACATTAAAATTTGAAATTCACAAATGCTCAAGTTTCTCTTACAATTACGTACCAGAGTGAGTAATAACCGTTGTTTTGTTAGCATTCGACCATTTTGGTTCGAGGGGATGTGTTTAAATAAAGCACAGATTGCTTGGTAATGCTGTTCCTTACGTTTTTCCTTTTTATTTTCATTTCATGACAGATGTCTTTTCAAATTTATCCTTTTTTGGGCGTCTTTATCCTGTGGGTTCATTTGAATATAAAAGCGTTTAATGTTACCAATGGTGCGGTTTTAGTACGCTCCAGATTCCTATGTCTTGATAATAGAAAAATATTATTTACGGTTTTGCGTTAGAAAAACAAATGGTGAATCTTGTCGAAGTTTGCAAAATAAATAAGTTAACACAGTAAAACAAGCAAGTGAATTTTATTAATTGCACCACCCATTCCTTCACTTCCTGTAATATGAGTATAGGTGCTACCTATTTCAGGTAAACATTTAGTAACTTTTGTGATCGGTAAATCATTTCCCGTGAACTGCAGTTAGCCCCTTGCTTGCAGCACGAGTCCTACCGTACTAAGCAAAGAAAGTAAAATCCGCCTTTAATCGTCATCCGGTTAGGCATATATTTAACAATTAAATATGGCCAAGATTTTAAATCCATGAAATTATGATGGACAGGTACAAATAATAATCAACTTTCCCTTCATTAAGTACTTCCAATGAAATGATTCCATAATTTACGGAACTACATTTGTGACGAGTCAAACTATCCTTTCTGTCGTATTCCTTTTGGTTATTTATTCATCATTTGCGTTACGCTAATAGAATGACGTCATATTATAGAGCTTCCTAAAAGTAATAAAAACGTTATCAGTTTTTATTTGAACTCATTTTAAAAATAGACGACGATAGTTAATATTAAACACAACTTATCACACATAAAATTACTTAATTGCTTATGCTCGTTCCTTTATCGAGTACGTACTATCATATTTAATTATTTACTCTAAAATTATTTATTTTTTTCGATATTTTCTTTTCATCCAAAATCGTAGCAGAATCGTGACTGCATCGAAAAATCCACTCTGAACAAAATTTTTGGAAAGTTGATATAGCAAAGTTTTGCAAAGTTGATACACATTACCTATTGACGGGAAAAATCTCCAGCATCGTCGTCGATTTGTTTACCCGTATAAAACAGTTGGACCATAGGAATTAGGATTAGTGTTGCCACCTTACTAACCAAAACTTACAGAGCACTAGCTAGTGGCATTTCTCTTATTCTTACATCTTTATTTGACACCCAAACCCTATGTTGTGGTATTCAATATATATATTCTGATCCTTTTTATGCCCCCGGAATCACCGATTCGGTGGGCATCTAGTTTTTGGTCTGTCTGTCGAAAAAAACTTTAACCTTGACCACTTCTTTTGAACCATAACAGGTACGGCTACCACATTTCACATGTGTATTCCTTGTGACATGACCTTTCTGTCAGTACCAAAAATTTTGACCTTGCTACCTTGACCTTTGACCTACATTTTGAAAACTTCTTTGTCTGTGGCAAAGAACACTTGACCACTTCTTTTGAACCGTAACAGGTACGGCTTCCATATTTCACATGTGTATTCCTTGACATGACTTTTCTGTCAGTACCAAAATTGTTTACCTTGCGACCTTGACCTTTGACCTACATTTTGAAAACTTTAACCTTGACCACTACTTTTGAATATTAACAGGTACGGCTTCCATATTTCACATGTGTATTCCTTGTGACATGACCTTTCTGGCAGTACAAATAGTTTTGACATTGACCATTACCTTCGACCTAGATGTTGCCATTCGGGGGGGGGGGGGGGCATCAGTGTTTCACAAACACATCTTGTTTTGGATGTTGGAGAATTCGTCTAACTTAGTAACTACCATTTCGTCTAACTAATACTATAGAGTAAATGGGGAAGAGATTTCGTATAACTTATACAAAAGAAGGATTATTATGTCTTATATGATATATATACTTATACTTGTTTATAAACTCAATTGATAAATATCACTTACAATGTATTGTCCAATGTGTTCTTATATTAATAATATGTTGTTATTCATTACAGAACAGAATAGAAAAGGATTTCGTAAGATCCAGATGTACTGTATGAAACTTGAAAAAAAAAACATGTGTTCAAGAAAAGTTCATCGTCTATATGATGGTTTTATTTATTCGTTACCTAGCTGATATTGTTTGTCATAACATTTTCAATTATATAGTTTAATAAACTTTATTGCACTTTATTTCAATTTTTAAAACTGTGTGTTGACTGTTTGAACTCAATTGTTACGTGAATGATTGACGGCATACTTCTAATTGTGTTGTGTTTGTTCCCCGAACGCCTACTCAATTTAATCTGTACCTGGTCAAAATTGGGGATTAGGGGGCCTTTTAAAGGGCAGTTATAAATAATTAATAGATTTATGTGGACTTGATTGATTATCATAATAACAAGGTAATTGAACATGGTCAGATTTTTAGCTCACCTGAGCTTTGCTCAAGATGAGTTATTGTGATCGCCTTTTGTCCGTCGTCCGTCGTGCGTCGTCCGTCGTGCGTCAACTTCTTCTCCTCAGTAACCAGTGGGTCAATTTGGATGAAACTTCACAGAAAGCATCCTCTCATTGACCTCACCAGAATTCCTTCAAATTTTTTGGATCCATGCAAAATTCTGGTTTCCATGGCAACGAAACAGAAAAAACTTCAAAATTCTTCTTCTCCCAAATTGGTTGGCAGATTTTCAAATAATTTTGTAGAAATGTTCCTTGGATGACCCTCTATCAGATTCCTTCAAGCCGTGTTGATTGGTCGAAAAACATGGCCACCAGGGGGGGCGGGGCTATTTTGCCTTATATGGCTATAGTGAAAACTTAAAAAATCTTCTCCTCCGAAAGTGTAAGGCCGATTTTCAAATAATTTTGTAGAAATGTTCCTTGGGTGACCCTCTATCAGATTCCTTCAAGCCATGTTGATTGGTCGAAAAACATGGCCGCCAGGGGGGGCGGGGCTATTTTGCCTTATATGGCTATAGTGCAAACTTAAAAAATCTTCTTCTCCAAAAGTGTCAGGCCGATTTTCAAATAATTTTGTAGAAATGTTCCTTGGGTAATCCTCTATCAGATTCCTTCAAGCCATGTTGATTGGTCAAAAAACATGGCCGCCAGGGGGCGGGCTATTTTGCCTTATATGGCCAAAGTGAAAACTTAAAAAATCTTCAACATCTTCTCCTCAGTAACCAGTGGGTCAATTGGGATGAAACTTCACAGAAAGCATCCTCTTAATGACCTCACCAGAATTCCTTCAAATTTTAGGGATCCATGCAGAATTCTGGTTTCCATGGCAACGAAACGAAAAAAAAATCAAAATTCTTCTTCTCCCAAACTGGTTGGCAGATTTTCAAATAATTTTGTAGAAATGTTCCTTGGATGACCCTCTACCAGATTCCTTAAAGCCATGTTGATTGGTCAAAAAACACGGCCGCCAGGGGGGCGGGGCTATTTTGCCTTATATGGCTATAGTGAAAACTTAAAAAATCTTCTCCTCCGAAAGTGTCAGGCTGATTTTCAAATGATTTTGTAGAAATGTTCCTTGGGTGACCCTCTATCAGATTCCTTCAAGCCATGTTGATTGGTCGAAAAACATGGCCGCCATGGGGGGGGGCGGGGCTATTTTGCCTTATATGGCTATAGTGCAAACTTAAAAAATCTTCTTCTCCAAAAGTGTCGGCCCGATTTTCAAATAATTTTGTAGAAATGTTCCTTGGATGACCCACTTTCAGATTCCTTCAAGCCATGTTGATTGGTCAAAAAACATGGCCGCCAGTAGGCAGGGCTATTTTGCATTATATGGCTATAGTGAAAACTTAAAAAATCTTCTCCTTCAAAAGTATCTGGCCGATTTTCAAATAATTTTGTAGAAATGTTCCTTGGGTAATCCTCTATCAGATTCCTTCAAGCCATGTTGATTGGTCAAAAAACATGGCCGCCAGGGGGCGGGGCTATTTTGCCTTATATGGCTATAGTGAAAACTTAAAAAATCTTCTCCTCCGAAAGTGTAAGGCCGATTTTCAAATAATTTTGTAGAAATGTTCCTTGGGTGACCCTCTATCAGATTCCTTCAAGCCATGTTGATTGGTCGAAAAACATGGCCGCCAGGGGGGGCGGGGCTATTTTGCCTTATATGGCTATAGTGCAAACTTAAAAAATCTTCTTCTCCAAAAGTGTCAGGCCGATTTTCAAATAATTTTGTAGAAATGTTCCTTGGGTAATCCTCTATCAGATTCCTTCAAGCCATGTTGATTGGTCAAAAAACATGGCCGCCAGGGGGCGGGCTATTTTGCCTTATATGGCCAAAGTGAAAACTTAAAAAATCTTCAACATCTTCTCCTCAGTAACCAGTGGGTCAATTGGGATGAAACTTCACAGAAAGCATCCTCTTAATGACCTCACCAGAATTCCTTCAAATTTTAGGGATCCATGCAGAATTCTGGTTTCCATGGCAACGAAACGAAAAAAAAATCAAAATTCTTCTTCTCCCAAACTGGTTGGCAGATTTTCAAATAATTTTGTAGAAATGTTCCTTGGATGACCCTCTACCAGATTCCTTAAAGCCATGTTGATTGGTCAAAAAACACGGCCGCCAGGGGGGCGGGGCTATTTTGCCTTATATGGCTATAGTGAAAACTTAAAAAATCTTCTCCTCCGAAAGTGTCAGGCTGATTTTCAAATGATTTTGTAGAAATGTTCCTTGGGTGACCCTCTATCAGATTCCTTCAAGCCATGTTGATTGGTCGAAAAACATGGCCGCCATGGGGGGGGGCGGGGCTATTTTGCCTTATATGGCTATAGTGCAAACTTAAAAAATCTTCTTCTCCAAAAGTGTCGGCCCGATTTTCAAATAATTTTGTAGAAATGTTCCTTGGATGACCCACTTTCAGATTCCTTCAAGCCATGTTGATTGGTCAAAAAACATGGCCGCCAGTAGGCAGGGCTATTTTGCCTTATATGGCTATAGTGAAAACTTAAAAAATCTTCTCCTTCAAAAGTATCTGGCCGATTTTCAAATAATTTTGTAGAAATGTTCCTAGGGTGACCCTCTATCAGATTCCTTCATGCCAAGTTGATTGGTCGGAAACTGGCTGCCAGGGGGCAAGGCTTATATAGCTAAAGTGAAAGAAAAAAAAAAATCAGGTGAGTGATTCAAGGGCCATCATGGCCCTCTTGTTTCTTTTTAGCTCACCAATGCACGAAGTTCAAGGTGAGCTTTTGTGACCGCTCACCGTCCGTCGTCCGTCCGTTCACATTTTCCTACAAACGACTTCTCCTCCTACACCAATTAACCAAATTCAAAATAATTAGAGGGCCCAGGCCTTTGATATTGGGTATGAAGCATCATCTGGTGAACCTCTACCAAGATTGTTCAAATTATAGCCCTGGGGTCAAAGATGACCCCTCCCCGGGGGTCACTTGTTTTACATAGACTCATATAGGGGAAAAACTTTATAAATCTTCAATACCTTTGATATTGGGTATGTAGCATCATCTAGTGGATTTTTACCAAGATTGTTATAGCTATAGCCCTGGGGTCAAAATGACCCCTCCCCTGGGGTCTATTGTTTTACATAGACTCATATAGAGAAAAAACTTAAAAAATCTTCTTGTCTAAAAGTAGAGGCCCCAGGCCTTTGAGATTTGGTATGTAGCATCATCTAGTAGACGTTTATCAATATTGTTCAAATTATAGCCCTGGGGTCAAAAATGACCCCTCCCCGGGGGTCACTTGTTTAACATAGACTCATATCTATAGGGGATAAACTTTAAAAATCTTTTTGTCTAAAAGTAGAGGGCCCAGGCCTTTGATATTGGGTATGTAGCATCATCTAGTGGATCTTTACCAAGATTGTTCAAACTATAGCCCTGGGGTCAAAATGACTCATCCCCTGGGGTCTATTGTTTTACATAGACTCATATAGAGGAAAAACTTAAAAAAACTTCTTGTCTAAAAGTAGAGACCCCAGGCCTTTGATATTTGGTATACATGTAGCATCATCTAGTGGACCTTTACCAAGATTGTTCAAATTATAGCCCTGGGGTCAAAAATGACCCCTCCCCAGGGGTCACTTGTTTTTTTTTAAGTTTTATTAAATCAGGTGAGCAATATAGGACCATCATGGTCCTCTTGTATAAAAAAATAATATTGTTTCGTATGTATTATGCATATGTACATAATGATATTACGCTTCAAGTCTGAATTTAAACACATCCAAATGTGTACAGTTGAAAAAATGGTATTTGGATGAAATGTGATTGAAACGTATTGTGGAAAAAGGGCCAATGCATGTTAAAAACAAAGGCTTCTTTCCCCACAACAATTTCAAGTGGTAATATACATTAAATAGTAAATGAGTATTTGTAGAAATTCTTGTTTAGGCAGAATAAAACATATACATATATATACAGTAGCACATGAGATAGAGGACCTTTTCACATAGCCAAGGGCACTCCACCATGACTGTTGTGCCGCGATTGGGGATCGAACCCAGGACACCCGGTTTCAAATCCCTCTAAGATTGTAAAAAAGATATTTAATACTTCTTTTTAATCAATATCAAAACTTTATAATAAAGCTTTCCAAAGTATTCTACAAATTAAATCTAAAATTTACCCTTTACAAGGCCCCCTAATTCCCTAATACACTTTAAGTTGAGTAGGCATTCGGGGAACACACCTTCTAATTATGTTGTGTTGTAATTAATTATTAGAGAAATTTTGTTTTTATTGAATGGACAGTCGGCTTTAATAATAATAAGAAGAAACAAGTAGATAGGAAATAAAAATGTGATAAGTTATAAATCATTGTGGCAAAAGGATTGAAAACATTGAGGGGTGAGGACAAACTCTCCAAGGGATGTAATGAACACTTACTGTAAATATTAAATTAAATTATAACAAATACAAATTAAATTACAAATTAAAATCATAAAATGTTCAAACCAATTGAAATTGTTTGTTGTCTTTCAATATGATCGGTCAATTAACCCTTTCCCTCATACGACAATTCTTCAGCAGGCGACTTTGAACGTATTTTGTCAAAACATAGAAAATCTCCATAATTGAATGGATAACCTATGACAGAAAGTGGAAAACATTGTGGCAAAAGGAGAAATTGCACGTTTTGTGCAATTTCTTCTTTTGTCACTATGTTTTCAAAAAGTTGTCTGCTGCAGAGGCGTCAGAAAGCATTTATATGAGGGAAAGGGTTAACACGTTATTATAACACCTTCATATCGATATAGTTTATATAATACTATAATCGATAAGTTAGACGAAATCTCTACCCCACTTATATTATCAGTTAGACGAAATGATAGTTAGACAAAATCTCCAGAATCCCTTTTTAGCTCGACTTTTGAAAAAACGAGAGCTATTGTCATGACCCTGGCGTCGTCCGCTGCGTGGTCGGCCGGTTAAGGTTTTTTGTTGGCGGCAGCCTGCCGTCCGGTTAAGGTTTTTTGTTGGCGGCGGCTTGCCGTCCGGTTAAGGTTTTTTGTTCAGCTCAGCTTTTCTTTTTTCTGTTTTCTCCATATCAGTTGAGCGTCTGTGCCGTACGCGGTGCTCTTGTTAGCTCACCTAAGCACGAAGTGCATGGTGAGCTTTTGTGATCACCCGTCGTAGTCATCGGCGTCTGTTAACAATTTCCTACACATGACTTCTACTAAACCAATGGACAGATTTCTAAAATAACTTCACAGGAATGGTTCTTAGGTGGTCCTCTTTCAAAGTTGTTCAAAAAATTAATTCCAAGTAGAACTTGGGTTGCTGCGGCATCAGAAAAGGGGAAAATTGTCAAATCTTAAAAAAATCTTCTTGTCCAAAAGTACTGGCCCGATTTGTAAATTATTTTGCACAAATGTTCCTTGGGGCACCCTTTATCAAGATTGTTCAATTATTTCCAATCTGTTAAAAACATGGCCGCCAGGGGGCGGAGCTTGTTTTCCTTATATGTGCATTGTTAAAACTTTGAAAAATCTTCTTGTCCAAAAGTACTGGCCCGATTTGAAAATAATTTTGCACAAATGTTCCTTGAGGCACCCTTTACCAAGATTGTTGAAATATTCTCGATCCGTTGAAAAACATGGCTGCCAGGGGGCGGAGCTTGTTTTTTTACTTATATGTGCATTGTTAAAACTTTAAAAATCTTCTTGTCCAAAAGTACCGGCCCGATTTGAAAATTATTTTGCACAAATGTTCCATGGGGCACTCTTTACCAAGATTGTTCAAATATTTCCGATCTGTTGAAAAACATGGCCACTAGGGGGCGGAGCTTGTTTTTCTTATATGTGCATTGTTAAAACTTTAAAAATCTTCTTGTCCAAAAGCACCTGCCTGATTTAAAAATTATTTGGCACAAATGCTCCTTGGGTGACCTTCTACCAAGGTTGTTCAAATAAATCCGATCCGTTTAAAAACATGGCCACCAGGGGGTTGCTTGTTTTCCTTATATGTATAGAGTAAAAACTATTGAAGTTCTATTAAATCAGATGAGCGATATAGGGCCATCATGGCCCTCTTGTTTTTTATAGGTGACTCCTCTACAGGAAATACATGTTGAAAATTGCTCCTTTTACCATAATTATTTCAATGTATAAAAAAATTGTACAGCCCATGTTCCAGATATCACTTATTTTCTCTTATATTTCCAAATGAGACTACTAAATATATGTGGCTATTATGGAGGGTAAATATCTGCAAAATTGACTGGTACAGAATTTGAATCCAGGATCCATTGGCTACACTTCGTTGGCACTCTGTATATAGATGCGGAGGCCATGATTCTTTAAAAAGCAAAGACATCAGATCTGTCCTCAATTTCAAATAATTTAATGCGGAGAGATATTACTTTTTCTTGTTTTCTTTTAACCCTTTCCCAAAACAACAAACATGCAGCAGACGACTTTAAAAACATAATGGCTAAAACAAGAACAATTTCAATATATGAGAGTTTAATTATTCAATAGAGTTGAAAACATTGTGGCTAAAGGAGAAATTGCTGGTTTTGAACAATTTCTCCTTTTGTCATAATAATATCAAAATTTGTCTGCTGCAGAGGCGTCTGTATGGCAAAGGGTTAAATCTTAGTAGTCTTTGTTTTTTTTAGCTTTTTGCAGTGTGAAGCTAGACAAGGACCAGTGCTCTACTATTCATACTTGTAACATTTCTTCGAACTTTAATAAAAATATAACTTTAATAAGTTGCCAAATTTGGATTCAAGGATTCATTAGCGACGAGTGCAGATCAAGAGCTGAAGAATTCCTTTTGATACATAACTTTTTCCAAATGAATTCAATGAAAATGTGTGGCCAATGAAATTGAATATAATTATATTTCAAGATATGTATAATAACCTACTTTGTTAGATCCTGAATTTGTCTAAAGTTGTCTATTAATTTGTTTTTAGAAACATCCACATTGACAAACCTCATGATCAATCTTCCAGATGGTCTTCTGATTCAAACAATCCACCGCAGGTACAGTATTGTAATATTTAAGTCATTTTAAACTTACCTGTCCAATTTCAAAGTATAAATGAGCCTATGAAGTCTTTCTGGCACTGGTGTCTATGTGCATGTTTCAATCATGTTATATATACTTAAATGTATTTAAATAATAACTGGTTATAAATTCACCATAATACATGTATTGCCTGACTGTATGGGTTCTTTCAAACCTTGACTTTGGTAAGATATAATTTGTCCTAAAAATTTGCATGTGCCATCCAATATTTATCAATGGCATTGGGTCAAATTGTTGTAATTGTTTCATAAAATTTCTGAACTTTCTTTGCGACAATTAGAATGTGTTAAGTTTCTGTATTTCATCCTATGATTTTTACTTTTTTAGTTATATATGAACATTTGAGAACTTTGAAATTGAAGGATACTCGACCCTAACCATTTTCCTCATATAGAAAAATCTGCAGCAGATGTCTTGAGGGAAATCGCTATAAATTAAAGTTTAACTATAGGATTAGTGTTAAAAACATTTGCTTATCGTGTTGTATGCTGCAAATCCGTCAAAATGCATATGGTGTTGGAAAGTGTTTAGCATTATTTTCCACCATGATATTGACTTCTGAAAATTGTTATTCATATATTGCAGTATTTGACATTAAAATTGGAGCAGCCAGCAATAATACACTCTCTTACATTTGGTAAATTTGAGAAGACTCATGTGTGCAACTTAAGGAAATTTAAGATATATGGAGGACTTAACGATGATCACATGATAGAACTGTTGGACAGGCAAGTTTACTATTGTACTTACTACTTCTTAACCCTGTCTCACAAATCTGCAGCAGACCACCTTGAAAACATCTTGGCAAAAACACTAAAAATCTATTTAAATGAAAGTGTAATAACTAAATAGAACTGAAAACAATGCCGCAATATTAAATATTTTCAAAAGTGCTCTGCTGCAGAGGTGTCAGAAAGTGGTTGTATGTGGGAAAGGTTTTAAAAAAAGTTCACTTGCAGGCACGTACATGTATCTGCAACCAATTTATTTAAAAAAAATTGTGGCAATATTGTCAAATGTTGTCTACTGCAATGGCATCAGAAAGCCTCTTATGTGGAAAGAGTTAACCCTTTCCCTCATAGGACAATTCTGCAGCAGACGACTTCGAACATATTTTGTCAAAAGATAGAAAATCTCTATAATTGAATGGATAACCTATTTGTTAAGTTTGTGAAACAAACTGCTTTTCAAATAAACAATTAGAGATGCTCAATAATTATTGAAATATTTATAAAAAGAAGTTTGAATTCTGATACAGAGGGTAATGTTTTGGAATAGATCTGGAAACTTAGTCATTGGTTTTGTGTGGCTTACCCAAGTTGGTAGGGTGACACATAGGGATAACATTTTGATTGTCTGTTCGTCTGTCAATCACATTTTCATTTACTTACTATTGGAAGGTGACACTTCTTTTGTTTAAACGCTCTTGTTATGATTGTATCATTTCATTAAACTTTCAGTGGCCTCAAGAATGATCATGTGCCTGAAACGTTTAATCTGAAAAATGAAATAGACAGCAACCACTTCCCATGCCGGTTTATCAAAATAGGTATATAACTTAACCCTTTCCCACCTCCAGAGATATTTTCAAAGTTGTCTGCTGCAGGCTTGTTATTTTGTGGGATGGAAAGGGTTGATACATTTGTCTTCTCATGTGTTTATCTATAATACTTATGATGAATTGTGATATATGAAAGATTTTGAAGAATCTTCAAAAAAGGATTTCTGAAAGAATATGAAATTTTTTCCTCTATCTTGAAATCTGAAGACAGAAAGAGGCTTGCTTTTGAGATAATCTAAATTATTTCTTACAATTTGTCATCCGTTCCCTCCTGCTCATGCCTTTGACACATCTGCAGCTGAAGACTTTTGAAAACATTGAAGCAAATGAAAAATATCCTTTTTAACACCATGTTTTGAATGTGGGGAAAAAAAGCCTGTCATACTTGATATACAGTCCCAAGCAAAAAAAATAGAAGTTAAGTAAGAATTAAGAATTCATAAACTAACCGAAGGTGAATTTTCTCCTTTATACATCTAGAATTTTTGATGCTAATAAAGAAAGCCACTTTTGAAAACATTATTGATTAAATGAAAAATAAAACTTATTATTCACAATGAGATTTCAAAGTACTTTTCGTATAATGTTTTCAATTTGTAAAAAAAAAAGTGATTTAATGAAGTAATTATAGGCCTATTCCCATTAAAAGAAGGATCATTGAGATTAACCAGTGTAAAGACTCTTACATACCTATTTGTTTCAAAGTATGACTTACCATTAAAAATGTACTCCATTGTACATTCATATATTTAAACCTTTATCTTCATGCAGACCTATTTTGATGTGTCTGCAGCAGACCACTTTTGAAACCTTGTGACAAAATATGTAAATAGCTAATAATGAACAATTTCACTTTTTGGCATAATATTTTCAACACTATTCAATGAACACCTTATAGTAACCATTGACAATATATGCTGTAAAAATACAGAAAGAAGAAAATTGTCCACCTTGAAAATACAATTTCTAATCCTGATGTAAAGTCGAAAACATTGTGGGAAAAGAAGAGATTTTCCTGCAATTTTTTCAGAGTAGTTTGTAAGTCACCTAATACAATCTGTGAAATGAGTGTTTTTTATCACATTTCAGTGCCAGTGCAGACATGGGGTTCTAGTTTTAACTACAGTATATGGTTTGTACAGTTACATGGGATTGATGATATTAACGTGGTTAAACCGTGTATGAACTGGTATAATACTGTAAGTTACATATCATATCTTTAGACTTAACATATATTGGCTAAAATATTAAAGTATAATAACAATGTATTAAATTAATAATTAACCCTTTCCCACATACAATAATTCTGCAGCCGACAGCTTTAAAAACATCAAAACTAAAATATGGAAAATCTATATAAAATGAACGAATATCTATTGAAGAGAGTAGAAAACATTGTGACAAAAGGAGAAATTGCTAATTATGACCAATTTCTTCTTTGCAACAATGTTTTAAGTCGTCTGCTGCAGAGACATCAGAATGAGTCTATAAGTGGGAAGGGTTAAAAAGATATATATCGCGAAGGAGAAATCACTAACTAAAAGCAGTTTCTCCTTCGGCCATAATATTTTCAAAAATCATCTGCTGTAAATGTATCAAAATATGTCTGCATGTTGGAAAGGCTAACCTTTGAAAGAAAAATCAATTACATATTCTATACTGTTTTGATATTGTTTAATGCAAGTTTTATTGAAGTTTGTATTCTTCTCTGGTGATGTTGATAACTACAACTTAGTTTAGTGACTGGATGAATGTTGTTGAACCTGTTGTCGTGTCCATATTTATGAGTGTAGAAGTAAAACAATTTGAAAATAAGCCTTATATCTCCTAGTATATTTTCTAAAAACCAGAATAGCATCTCAAAATTAAACTTGCATTTTTTAGATGCTCTTTTTCTTTTCTTCAAAATTAGTAAATTGGAAAGGGTGTAAAAAAGAATGACATATTAAGTAATTGATTTTAGAATTTTCTATCTGTGTTGTGTAGTAAATTAACCCTTTCCCACTTACAGCACATCTGTAGCAGATGACTTTGAAAACATCTAGGCAATATTTTGGAAGGAATATATCCATAAATGAATGTGAAATTATTGAGCAAAGTTGCCACAATTTATTTCAATACTCTTCTAATGAGATGCGTCAATATGTATTTGCAGTTGGGAAAGGGTTTAAATTGAAAATAACTATTAGAAAATTGTTTACAGTTCAGAGAAAAAGAGGCCATCCGACTATGCCTAAAACATTTTCGTCAACGTCAATATATAGAAGCGTACGAGGCATTACAGAAAAAGACAAAAATAGAACTTGAACATCCGATACTCACAGAGTTACATAACTTACTAGTGCGACAGGGAGACTACACAGCTTGTGAGGAATTGGTCACCAGAGCCTGCGATGGTATGTATTATATTAACCCTTTCACACACTTTCTGATGCCTCTGCAGCAAACCACTTTTGAAAACATTGTGGCAAAAGGAAAACAATGCTCATGATGATAGGTTGTATGTGGTAAAGGGATTAAATGATTGAAATTTGAATTTTGAAAAGAGTTGTATGTGGGAAAGGGATAAAATAATTAAAATTTGAATTTGGAAAAGAGTTAAAAGCGTTGTGGGAAAAGATGACACATATCAGATGAAAAGGGAGTCTTCTTACAACTTCATTTGGGCATGACTTTTTGGACAGCATGTATTAATCCTTTCCCACATACAGGTGCCTTCTGATGCCTCAACATCCGACAACATTTGAAATCATTTTAGCAAAAGGAGAAATTGCTCATAATGGGCAATTTTACCTTGTGCCAGTGTTTTTAACTTTATTCAATAATAATTATTTTTTTTAAGGAGATATTCCATATCTTTGCCTATATGTTTTAAAGTTGTCTGCTGCAGATTTTCTGTATTTCTGAAAGTGTTAAATGTAATCAGAAAGTCAAAGAAATGATTGCAAACGCCTCAGTGGTGGAGTATTTCGAGTTTTCACTTTGGGAACAGCAGATCAGTGTTTGATCCCCCATGCTTGTCATTTCCTAAACCTTTCCCACATACAATTAATCTGCAGCAGACGACTTTGAAAATATCAAGTCCAAAATAAAGCAAATCTCTATAAATGATAGTATGATTATTGAAAAGAGTTGAAATCATTGTGACAAATGGAGAAATTGCTCATTATGAGCAATTTCTCCATTTGCCACTATGATTTCTAAATTCCTCTGCATCAGAAAGCATCTACATGAGGGAAAGGGTTATATACGGTAGTTACATCATTTTTGACATTCATGTTCATCGGCTGGTGTCAGGTTTAATTAACAGCAGTACTGGTAATTATCCCAGGCAAACAGAATAAACCAACACTAATTGCATTTTCAATAAAGCCCATTTCCACCTAGAGGTGATCAATTACATGCATGTAAATCTTTTTTTCTGTGTTGTTTCAGAGGGACTGTTTGAACAGTATATCAGTGATCTAGATTACAAACCAAAATGGACTCCCATAGAAACAATCAGTCAAGGTATTACATAGATTATGAGTAAAGATTTTTTGCATGCAAATATATACAAAGACTGGCATGTTAATTAACCTTCAAAGGGACTTTGATGGGTTATTCTAATCACTCTCTGTCGGCCCAATGCCAACTTTAAGCTTTAAATTACATCTCCTCCTAAACCACTGGACCAATTTCAACTGCAATGAAATTTGTCTTTGGTGGTCCTATTTCAAAATTGTTCAAAGATTTAATTTCTTTATAGAAGTTTGGTTGCTGTGGCATCAGAAAGTTAGAAAAATGTCCAAATGTCAAAAATAAAATCTACTCTGAATCTGCTTGTCAGATTCCAAGATAACTTGTAGAAATGTTCTGTTTCATTTACGATATCCACTCCTTGCAGTGTAGATTAACATATGCCTGAACAACCTTGCTATCTAAAAGATGGAAAGAGACAAAAAAAAAATCAGATTTTATGGAACCTACTGACAACTGATAGGCTATCATAGTAGAACAAGATTAACATGCACAGATGTGCATTTCGATCTGAACCAACTTTGGTTACACATTTAAATGCATCAGTACATGTAGCAGGTAACTTTGGATATCATTGTGGCATTGCGAGAAATTTCCTTCAATGGCGACTTAGTCTTCTACCAACGAATTAAATGGTAAAAGAATAATGCACACCTTATCTAGAGTTCTGTTTATACTCTTTTCTCTTACAACATAAGATGTAAGGATCATACACAGATGTTATAATGTGAAATACACACATTATCTAGGACTCAGTTTACATTGTGATTTTCTTTTCAAGGAACCCCTAATCAACAGTCACCAGATACAAATGATTTTAGACCAGGTATGAGAGGGGGACATCAGATGGCCATAGATATTTATACAGGTATTTTATATATATAGATTTATTACATAGCGGTAATGAGTAAAATATTGCACACAATTTTTTTTTATTTAACTGAAGTGGACTAGTGATCAGATTTTACTTTTGTAATTGCATATCTGTTAAGTAAACTGAGTTTAGTATTGTTTTCAGTAAAGCATTTCCACATTCATATATGCCCAACTCAAGAGTATTATGGGTAAACCTGCGGCGGGATAGAATTCGCCTTCCACAAAATTTGTTCGCTCTCTCATCCAATTTTTTTACACAAAATAATTGGCCACAGCGTTTTCCCTTCAAGACACAACATTTCCTGGGCATTATAAACAAAATGAGCAACCTATATTACAACAGAGTATTAACTATCCATCTACATGTATATGTTAGCCCCAGTAGTTATATATATACACCAATTTAGCTTTAAAACACCAAACAGGAGAGTCAATAAGACCCCAAATCACTAGATAAGGCTCATATACAGTCCTCATTTGATAACAAAGAATCTGATTATGATGAAAGGTGACTTGGCAAATACTTATGCAGTTTATACATTGTATTTGAGTGATACTACAGGAAAACCAACCACTGGACATTAGTGAATCTTGTAGATCAAGATCAGGCTGTGTAGCTGTGTAGGCTGATATGGATATATAAAATAGTCGATTATTAGTCAAAGAAACATTAAAAAAGCCTCTGAGAATAAGTGTACATTCTGATCATCCTATGGCATTGAGGTGCAACAAAACTTTTAGATACACTGGTCACAAAAAGTTTATCCTGAGGTTTGTTTTCCTGAATCTTGGTTCATTTATTTTCAGAGACCATATATCTATATGGAGGCTGGGATGGTGTTAAAGATCTGGCAGATATGTGGTCGTACCATGTGCCAACAAAACAGTGGTCCTGTATATCCAAAAATACTGCTGAAGAGGTACTTAAATCTTTCTCACTTTATCTTACAGATGCCATGGCAACATACCATTTTTGGGAAAAAATTCGGAAACGGAGAAATGACTCAAAACAATCCTCATTTTCAGACAATGTTTTCAACTTTATTCTTCGAATTTTCAAGAATTCTCAACTGTTTTCCAGATGTTTTATAAAGAGACATTCTTTTTGTTGTATTCTAGATACAATCATCTTATTTGAATGGGGGTGTTACTATGTCTGTCTGTTCATCAATCTTCATATTTCTAGCTAGGATGAGCATACTACACACAAGTAATAATCATGACCCAAGGGAAGGTCCCTAATGATTTTGTGATCATTTTGTTAACACACAACTTTGCAAACATTATGTAAGAGGAGAAATTGCTTTAAATTATTTCAAGTCTATTCAATAATTAAACCCTCATCTAAAGAGAGTTTCCATATTTTTGCAGAGACGTTTTAAAAGTTGTCTGCTTTTTGTCAAATTATGTATTGGATGATATAAACAGACAGTGAAACATTTGATGAAACTGTGCATAGACTTACTTGAATCTTAGCCATCTATGTCCTATACTTCAAACGAATCATGTCAAACTAAAACACTTTTGCAATAAGTGAAAATCCAGATCAGTCTGTACCTCCAAGTATTTAATCAGGATCTTACCTTTTCAACATCTTGCTGTACAAGCCTCGGGAGAATGGCCACATGTAATATACAAGTGTGATTTAAGCGTAACTCATGGATTGCAAAACTGCTGAAGGTTGGTTTTTGTATGGAGCAAATCATTGACCTTTTCCGTGGTTTTTAGTATGTCTAGTATGTACCCCTTCCCTCATACAGACACATTTTGTTGTAGAAAACTTTTCAAAAATATTGTGGCAAATATAGAAACCAACTCTTTTCACTAATTAAACTTTCATTAATTGATATTTTCCATATATTTGCCTATTTTAAAGTAGTCTGCAGCAGATTTGTCTTATATTAAGTTTGGTTTAACTCTTCCTCAGGGTGGTCCAACTGCTCGATCTTGCCATAAGATGTGCCTAGACTATGAGAGAAAACAGCTCTTTACACTGGGTCGCTACTTAGATTCTTCTATGAGAACAGAGGGTAACTTAAAGGTATGTCTTACTATCATCAGTATCAGCAGACGACATTTAGGGAGAAAAATGCTCATAATATCGAATACCTCAAATCTCATATGCAATGACATGTTTTTATCCAAATGTTCTATTCTTACAACTTGTATAACTTGTGTAACTCCGAAAGTTATTTTTGTGTCACCTGCGTAGCATGGTAGGCACCTAGGAATTACTTTTTTTTTTGTCCGGCGTCTGTCTGTCGTCACACTTTTTTCGTAACGTTTTCAAATAACTTTTTTTCTACTCACAGGATTACATTGAAACTTCTGAGAAATGTTTATATCAATGTGTGTGATTGGTTCACAAAAGGGGGATAATCCAAATATTTTTTATATCAGAGTTATTGCCCCTTTTCTGTCAAAAATTTAAATTTTCAAATTACTTTTTTTCTGCTCAAAGGATTGAAACTTCTGACAAATATAGGATCCATCATGAGTTTTCTTTGGAGATCAAGATTTCTTAAATGAGTCTAGAAAAAGACGGTTAATAACTCTCTTTTTCCAGACGAATTTAAGAAATCTTCTCCAAAGAAAAACGAGTGATGGATTCTTTTTATCACCTAAACAGTGTGTTTTAATGGAAAATATTGACAACATCAAAACAAAGACCAAATAACATATTCTTCATAAGAACTTGTGATTCACCGCATAAAAAAGTAGTCCTCATCATTTTTCAATAAGAAGAAAAAAAAAAAAAAAATTTAAACAATTAAGTAGGGGTGACTATTGAGCCCAAAAATCACTATTGCGATAGTATTGATTTTCAGAAAGTATCATTGCAATAGTTAAACTATTGCACTACTAATATTGTGATGCATTGCAATACTATTGCTTTTATTGAACTTTAAAAAAATAACTATTCTGAAGTATAATTACAAGGAATAAAAGTATCAAAAAGAGCATTTTATTGTTTATCTTTTATTTAAAAACTTAAAAAGAAACTCTTTGCTCTCAAAAAGAACTTAATTTTTCAGCTTACACATAAATAAGAACATTTATCACTTTTCAGGCAACAACATTTGTTTACAGACAAGTAACATGGTCTTTTCTCTAAGAAATACAAGCATATCTGCATATTTAGATTCAATGTACTACATGAACCAATACTATCGATAGTTCCAACCACTATTGCGATAGTTATTGATCTTCAGTTTTACAATCGATGCATTACTATTGCCCTTGTCACTATTGCAATATATCGATAGTTTGAACTATCACTACAGCCCTACAATTAAGACTCGTTATTTATTCAAAATAACGTATTATTGCATTTTTCAATGTGTAAAATTTAACAACTCAACAATAAACATAATAAAGATAATGGTCAAAATGACGTCATCAGTAGTCGCGTGTATGACGTGTTTTTGTTATCACACATGTATGATAACGTTGTTCCGTGATTTGTTCTCAACTTGAAAATAAGGGTATTTATGTGATAAATGTTTATATCAATCTTTGTGATGGGTTCACAAAAGGGGGATAATCCAAATATTTTTATATCAGAGTTATTGCCCCTTTTCTGTCAAAAGTTAAAATTTTCTGACAAGGCCCGGCAGGTGACATACATGCTCCGGGGAGCACTCCATTCTAGTTTATATTTGTTGAAGCTCTAGATTATCAGCTTATGTCAAATTTTGAATACATTCTGTCGTTCGCCATTTAAGCCAAATGCGAAAATTATTTTAAGGTTGTAAATATTTTCCGAGATTTGCGAAAATAAGTGGCGAAAGGATTTTCTCATAAAAAGAAAATCAAAATTTACCTTTTCGGGAAATCAATTTACGACATACATGGACTGTTTTCGTTAATCTCAGATAAAACACTACCATTTGATACAATGACGGATTTGTGTATTTCACACTTGTTTTATTGTTGTCAAATGTTAATTCAGCCTTTTAATCCGACTGACCAACAACTCTCAGCGATATTTATACATTAAATGCCGTAAATATGATAATTGACAATTATGGATCCATTAAATATATCTGCATACTTTTTGAAGTGGGTTTCGACATTCAACGACACAGGCCTTTTAAGATTGAATGACAATGTAAGTTTGTCATTATTGATTAGGAACTATCTATTTAAGTATGTGTTTATTTGTTTCCTTTCTCCCTTTTTAGCTCACCTGTCACGTAGTGACAAGGTGAGCTTTTGTAATTGCCCTTCGTCCGTCGTCCATCCTCTGTCCACAATTTCTTCTGAACACGATAAAGTCTTCATTTATTATTCGATGTTTACCAAACACATAAAGTAGCTATATATAGATATACATGAGAGCTTGGTTCCTGTCAAAAGCCAGATCCGTCCATGCATGACTGAATTTTGGCCCTTTAAAATTGGCAAAATTGTTATAATTGACTTTGTGAACACAATAAAAACTTCATTTATTTGTCACATGTCCTTTACATTGATTTATGAACATGTGACCATGACCTTAGTGTGATCTTTTACAATCAAATATCATCAGAGCAATTAAATTAGGACCCTAAAACACTTACTCAGGTGAGCGATATAGGGCAATCATGGCCCTCTTGTTTTCTTCTCCTCTTCCTATATCACAGAAATTAAAAAAAAGTGGCGAACAAATAGCTAAAATATTTACATAAAGTGGCGAAATAAATGTGGCATAAAAATGTGGCATAAAAAATAAAAGTGGCGATATTTTTTTCAATTTGGCGAAAGAAAAAAATTCAACCCAGAGCAAGCCCTGATTCAGTAATTATACTTTCATGTATAGATATTCCATATTTTTGCCAGGATGATTTCAAAGTTGTCTGCTGTAGATTTGTTGTATAGACAGCAATTAAATTGGAAGTTTACCTATGATAATAAGTTGTAACTATTATGGGTGAAATAAAAATTACTTATTGCTCATGTTTATTTTTTAACCCTTTCCCACATACAATTAATCCACAGCAGACGACACTGAAGACATCCAGGCAAAAGTACAGTCAATCTCTATAAATGATGAAAACATTGTGGCATAAGGCCCTAAGGTGAAATTGAGCAATTTCTTCTTTCATCACAATGTTTTCAAGAGTCGTCGTCTTCTACAATGGTGTCGGAAAGTGTCTGTATGTGAGAAAGGGTTCAGCCTATCTAGATGGGGAGCCACACAGGGATCACTAATCCATCATCTGTCCATCCAATCTATCCCTGGGATTAAACACAATTTCTCCTTTCATCACAATGTTTTCAAAAGTCGTCTGCTACAATGGTGTCAGAAAGTGTCTGTATGCATAAAAGGGTTGAGTCTCTTTTTGTTTCACCTATCAGACAGGATCTAGGGATACGCAAAGGGATCACTAATCCATCATCTGTCCATCCTACCTATCCCTGGGATTTCACCCTTTCCCACATATAGATGCTTTCTGATGCCTCTGCAGCAGATGACTTTTTGTCCCCCGCTTTTAGCGAAAGCTGGGGACTATTATTTCTCATTCGTCAGTCAGTCCGTCCGTCAGTCACGCTGTCACAAAAACTTTAACCTTGGTCATAACTTCTGAACCGTAATAGGTACTGCTTTCATATTTCACATGTGTATTCCTTGTGACAACCCCTTTCCATCAATACCAATTTTTTTGACCTTGTGACCTTGACCCTGACGAGTTATGGCCCTTTACCCCTATGTATGACTAAATTCATTTCCGGGCTATTTCTCTGCAACCGCTTTTTGGAATTTTATGAAACTTCATAGGAAGGATCACCACCAAGTGTAGATGCGCATATCGTGTTTGCGTTCCGGTTGGATTATTTTGCACGGAGTTATGGCCCTTTACCCCACCATCAGGCTATGTATGACTAAATTCATTTCCGGGCTATTTCTCTGCAACCGCTTTTTGGAATTTTATGAAACTTCATAGGAAGGATCACCACCAAGTGTAGATGCGCATATCGTGTTTGCGTTCCGGTTGGATTATTTTTCACGGAGTTATGGCCCTTTACTCCACCATCAGGCTATGTATGACTAAATTCATTTCCGGGCTATTTCTCTGCAACCGCTTTTTGGAATTTTATGAAACTTCATAGGAAGGATCACCACCAAGTGTAGATGCGCATATCGTGTTTGCGTTCCGGTTGGATTATTTTTCAAGGAGTTATGGCCCTTTACTCCACCATCAGGCTATGTATGACTAAATTCATTTCCGGGCTATTTCTCTGCAACCGCTTTTTGGAATTTTATGAAACTTCATAGGAAGGATCACCACCAAGTGTAGATGCGCATATCGTGTTTGCGTTCCGGTTGGATGATTTTTCACGGAGTTATGGCCCTTACTTCTGAACCGTAATAGGTACTGCTTTCATATTTCACATGTGTATTCCTTGTGACAACCCCTTTCCATCAATACCAATTTTTGTGACCTTGACCCTGGCGGGGGACCATGATTCTCTGAATTTGCTTGTTAAAACATTGTGGCAAATGGAAAAATTGCTCAAAATGAGCTATTTATCCATTTGACATAATGTTTTCTACTGTAAAGTCAAATTTGTTTTATGCAGCCACCCAGGGGAGAGTGAAAATATGACTACTGAATAAATGTCAAATAAAGAAGAAAATGTTAATCTTCAAGTGGCTGCTTATTACGAGTTGGCTGCTGAATAGAGGTGACTGCTTGCACAAGTTTGACTTTATTAACCCTTTCCCTCATAAAGACGCTTTCTGACGCCTCTTGCAGCAGACAACTTTTTGAAAACATAGTGACAAAAGAAGAAATTGCTCAAAACGAGCAATTTCTCCTTTTGCCACAATGTTTTCCACTTTTAGGCATAGGTTATCAATTCAATTATAGAGATTTTACTATTTTTGACAAAATATGTTCAAAGTCGTCTGCTGCAGAATTGTCGTATGAGGAAAAGGGTTAAATGATCATACTTGAATTTGTAGAGATTTGTCATATTAAGCCTATGTGTATTCAAAGTTGTCTGCTTCGATTTGTTGTATGAGGGAAAGTGTTAACACAGTTGTCTTTGTTGTGTTACAGAGTGATTTCTACATGTATGACTTTGACTGTGGTAAATGGACTCTGATTACTGAAGACACTGGATCAATGGGAGGGCCCAAGTTAATATTTGATCATCAAATGGTGATAGATGTGGAGAGACGAACATTATTCGTGTTTGGTGGTCGGATTCTTACCTGGTATGAACTGATTTCTTTAGTGTTTTGCTCCTTCCCCCACTTTGCAGACACATTTTGATGCATCTCAAGTTGAAGACTTGAAAATATTATGGAAAAGCATCTCCAACATGCGACAATTGTTGACACAGTAATGAGCATTTGTTTCCTTTTGACGCATTGTTTTCAACATTATCATTAATTATACTTTCATTTAAAGTGATTCGTCTGTCACATTTTTGCCGAGATGTTTGAAAAGTCATCAACAGCAAAGTTAAGTCAGTTGATTTTTTGTATTACTTGACAAATTTGACCTGACCTTGTCCTTTGTGCAACGATGTATGTTACATACATGTTATTTCACCAAATTTGAATTGTGATTAATTATCTCACCATGTGTATTATCATTAAACAAATCACATATTTAAAACCATAAAATACACCTCTGCACAATGGTTTTGTTCAGGTCAATATTGTTGAGTTATATAAAAGTATCTCTTAACCCTTTCCCACATGCAACAAATCTGCAGCAGACCACTTTGAAAACATTTAGTAACAAATATGAAAACTTTCTATAAATGAAAGAAAATCTATTGAAAGCATTGTGGTGAAAGTGCTCATCCATGTCTCCTTTTGCCACAATAATTAAAAAAGTCATCTGCTGTGGAGGCATCTGAAAGTGTTTGTTTTTGGAAAGGGTTAATGTCCTCAATTAAAGGTCTGGTTGCCATGAATGGCAAGAAAAAAACTAATGTAAACATTCTATTCAACTATATTGGAGAAATGCCTCTCAGTTGTTGGAGATATGCTTCACTATATTTCTATCTCCAGGCTGTAAGAGTAAAACCTTAAAAGATCTACTTTAACCTTTACTACATATAGACGCTTTCTGATGCCTCTGCATCAGACGACTTTTGAATTTCTTCCTTTGTCAGATTTTTTTTTTCAACTGTATTTATTAATTATACTTTCTTTTAAGGAATGTTTCCATATTTTAGTGAGTAGGTCTGCTGCAGATTTGCTGTATGTGGGAAAGGGTTAAATAATTTGTTTAACACAATGGTCCTACATATTGATTAAACAACTTTAGAATTGAGCAGAAAGCGGGAAGCTTTCTCATATTTGAAGTTGAGTTGAAAAAAAAATCAAAACATCTTAGCAAAGGGTTTGTATCTTTGTCAAGTCCTTCAAAGGTGAATTAACAGTTCCTTATATTGAGTAAACACTCAACCTTAAACCACAAACTCAAGTTGTGTAATAGCTCCACATCTATGGCATCTAACCATAATCATAACACTTTCAGGCATATTGACGTGTTTGCAGCAGAAGACTTTTGAAAATGTTTATGACAATAGGAGAAATTGCTCAAAATTAACAGTTTCTCCCGCCCCCAATGTTTTCAACCATAATCATAACACTTTCAGGCATATTGACGTGTTTGCAGCAGAAGACTTTTGAAAATGTTTATGACAATAGGAGAAATTGCTCAAAATTAACAGTTTCTCCCGCCCCCAATGTTTTCAACTGTATTTGATAATGGAGCTTTCATTTATGGAGATTTTCCATATTTTTGCATAGATTTTTTCAAGTCGTCAACTGCGAATATGTTGTATGTAGGAAATGGTTGAAATATATGTGGTAAACAGAACTAAGACTAGTTTCTTGAAGTTGTGCTATCATGTCCTTTATGGGTTTTTTATAATTAGTATTACTATCTAGTGATTTGTCCTTTCCCAAATCTTGGAAAAAGTATAAAATATTTAATAGACGATAATGTTTTAATTGCACACAATTGAAAACATTGTTGTAAAAGGGGAAATTGCTCATTACGAGAAATTTCAAAAGCCATTGCGGCATGGTGTCAACAATTGTCTGCATATTATATGGGAGAAGTTAAAATGAATGCTTTTCCCATTCATTATTTACGAGTGAACATGTTTTCATTTACCTTTACAGCACTTCAGACGGAGAAAGGAGTGTGGCAAGTCCAGCATTTAGTGGCCTGTTCTCATATCATATACCCACCAATACATGGACTAAGCTCATGGACGATAGTGCTGAACTGAGGTCTAGAATAGGGCATTCCATGTTGTTTCATCCGGTATGTGCTAACTGTGCCTCTGAATGGATTAACCCAATACTTCACACCGACGACATTTGGCACCTGCCATCAAACATGAAATTGAGCAATTTCAGCTTTTATTGCAATATTTTCAACTCTATATCAATATAAATCTTTAAATTTTCTACAATGTGGAAATTGATAGTCAAATGATTATAAAGCAGACAACCTTTGAAAAGTCATGTGAAGTAATGTCAATTTTCAAGTAATAAATAATTAGTAGTTAACCATTTCCCTCATATAGACGCTTTCTGAAGCCTCTGCAGCAGACGGCTCTTTGAAAGCATAGTGACAAAAGAAGAAATTGCTCAAAACGAGCAATTTCTCCTTTTGCCACAATGTTTTCCACTTTTAGTCATAGGTTATCCATTCAATTATAGAGATTTTCCATTTTTAGCTCCACTGGCTGAAACCCAGTCGAGCTTATGTCATGGCGAATTGTCCGTCGTGCGTGCGTGCATGCGTTAACTTTTTCCTTTAAAAGACTTCTTCTCCCTAACCACTAGGCCAATTTTGTTGAAACTTCATAGGAAGCATCCTTTCAATGTCCTCTCTTAAATTCCTTCATTTTTTTTTATCCATCCATAATTCTGGTTTCCATGGCAACAAAAAGAAAAAAATAGTGAAAACTTAAAAAATCTTCTTCTCCGAAAGTGTCAGGCCGATTTTCAAATAATTTTGTGGAAATGTTCCTTGGGTGACCCTTTATTAGATTCATTCAAGAAATGTTGATTGGTTGAAAAACATGGTTGACTCAGATTCCTTCAAGCCATGTTTATTGGTTGAAAAACATGGCCGCCAGAGGGCGGGGCTATTTTGCCTTATATGGCTATAGTGAAAACTTAAAAAATCTTCTTCTCCGAAAGTGTTCTCCCGATTTTTAAATAATTTTGTAGAAATGTTCCTTGGGTGACCCTCTATCAGATTCCTTCAAGCCATGTTGATTGGTAAAAAAACATGGCCGCCAGAGGGCGGGGCTATTTTGCCTTATATGGCTAAAGAGAAAATTTAAAAAATCTTCTCCTCCGAAAGTGTCCGGCTGATATTCAAATAATTTTGTAGAAATGTTCCTAGGCTGACCCTCTATCAGATTCCATCAAGCCATGTTGATTGGTTGAAAAATATGGCCGCCAGGGGGTGGGGCTATTTTGCCTTATATGGCTATAGTGAAAACTTAAAATATCCTCTCCGACGAAAGTGTCAGGCCACTTTTCAAATAATTTTGCAGAAACATTCCTCAGGTGACACTCTACAAGGTTCCTTTAAGCCATAGTGGTTGGTAAAAAACATGGCCACCAGGGGGGGGGGGGGGGCTGTTTGGAGATTTGATTTTTGCCTTATGGCCGTGGAGCGATACTGGCCCTCTTGGGCCTCTTGTTTGACAAATATGTTCAAAGTCGTCTGCTGCAGAATTGTTGTATGAGGTAAAGGGTTAATTCTATATGCCAGAGAAACTGATGTCATTGACCTTTCCATACTTTGATTCCTTATCATTGACTTTTCTATATTTGATTCCTTATCTTTGACTTTTCTATATTCGATTCCTTATCATTGACTTTTCTATACTTGATTCCTTATCATTTAAATTAAAAAATTATTTTCAATTTTCCATTCAACCCTTTCCCACATAAAGATGCTTTCTGACGCCTCTGCAGCAGACCATTTTTGAAAACATTGTGACGAAAGTAGAAATTTCTCAAAACAAGCAAATTTCTCCTTTTGCAAATATGTTTTAAACTTTTTTCAGTAATTAGATTTTCATTTATAGAAATTTTCCATGTTTTTGCATGAAAGTTTTCCAAGTCGTATCTTGCAGATTTGTTGAATGTTGGAAAGGGTTAAAAAAAATATTTTAAAAGCAGACAATTGTTAAAATATCACATCAATTAAAAGGTTCAATCTTATCATTTACAGAGTAAAAGAGTCCTGTATATCTTTGCTGGTCAAAGATCGAAAGAGTATTTGAACGATTTTTTCATGTATCATGTTGACAATGGTCAAATAGAGATAATATCCGATAGTTTAAGAACGGATACAGGCGGTCCAACGGGGCGCCTTGAAAACCCAGTCTCTCACAGTCAACACATTCAACAGTTTCTGAAAGATCCCGGTCAACGGGCAGGTATGTACTTACTATTCCTCATTTTCACAATTCTCTTGTCATATTTAAGAGCCTTTTACCTGATATTATATTTTCAGGGTTGATTACATTTTTAAAACATCTGAATTTAGATAAAAACAACAAAGAAGATGCTGTGTGTGACCTTCTTTTTGAGGTAAAAAACCTGATTTTCGGTGGTTAAAGTTTTAGGGCAAGTTGGATTTTTTTTTTTTTTTCAATAAGTACTTATGCTAGGGCTTTTATATTTGGAATATAATTACATCTAATACCTGTCTTCATATTGTATGATGAAGATTTTGAGTGTGACCTTCTTTTTGGGGTAAAAGACGTGATTTTGGGTAGTTAAATTTTTAGGGCAAGTTTGCATTTTCATTTAATTTTTTAATTTTTCTCAATAAGTATTTGTGCTACGGCTTTAATATTTAGAATGTAGTTACATCTTATACCTTTCTTCACATTGAATGCTGAAGATGCTGAGTGTGACCTTCATTTTGGGGTAAAAAACATGATTTTGGGTGGTTAAAGTTTTAGGGCAAGTTGGAAAAAAACATATAATTACATCTAATACATTTCTTCATATTGTATGCTGAAGAGGCTGAGTGTGACTTTTTGGGAATAAATAACATGATTTTTGTTTGATTTTGAGAATTTTAGATAAATTCATAATTTTTGATTTCATTCCTTTCTGATTGTGATCATTCATTTATCAAATATAATTCTTCAACATATCAAACGGGTTTTGCATGATGTCAAACATTTGGTAAAGCTTTTTTAGGGTTTTGCTATTTTTGGACTCGGTCAGTTTTAACATTTGCGTTTAGCTCAACATTAAAGTTTCATAATTCAAATCACTTCATACTTCAAACATTTGTTAACGACCATCGTACAATTAGGTTAGATAACTCCATTGTATCCTAAATATGGAGTAATGGCCCTTGAATTACTTAGAAAATTTTGCCACAATGTTTTCCACTTTTTGTCATAGGTTATCCATTCAATTATGGAGATTTTCTACTGCAGAATTGCCGTATGAGGTAAAGGGTTAATAGTACTTAAGTGCAATATAATGAAATAGTGCTTTATGTGAATAAGCGGCATATAGTCGAGCGCGCTGTCCTCCGACAGCTCTTGTTATTGAAGGGCTTAAAGTATGAGGAAAAGGGAGAAATGGCTTGCTATGAGTAACATTGTTGGGATAGCTTTTTAGTACAGCATTTGAAAACAATTCCATCTTAAATGGATTTAAAAGTCCAAAAAGATGCGACCTGACCAGGGCTCGAACCTTTGACCTTTTAAAGTTTAGATCTGAATGCGAAAGGCTCTACGACGTCGCTATAAATGCTAGTAAGGCAGTATAAGTGTCCCCTTATACATGTACCTTGGCTATATATACCCCCTCCAAATTTGAAATTCGTCCTCGAATTTCTGGATTCTGAGATTGTTGTGAAACCTTCTCGAGGCTTTTCTTATGTATTCTCACTTTGGGTGCCATTGTAACAGTCCTAAATTATATTTCTTATGTCATAACTTGGACGTTTTGGTTACACATCTATTTTTAAACAAAAATGAATGTTTGATTTTAATAACTATGACAAAGCAAAATTTAGTGTTTATTTATTTGATTTTTATAATGATGACAACCGGTAAAGCTTTGCTGGCGATGTCAACAAAAAGTCCAGACCGAATAGGGGGATGAGTGGTTCGCTAATTTCTCGCGAACAATGCAGCTGTTAAACGCGGGAAATGACATTATCAAGATATGGCAGAGAAGCATAAAGTCGTCTAAACTAAAATATATCAAATCAGCACTTTCAATACCCTAAAATTCTGCTTCAGAGTCGAAATATTGAAAAATCTCGGCAAAAAATTAATTGACATCCACCATTGTGGAATCTCGGAAAGTACCTCTTTAGAATAGATTGATGACGTATTTATTATTTCAATTCTGACCAATCAAATTCATTATTCGGGGAGGAATCCATTAGGAACGAGGCTACAGAGGCTGCATATTTTCCAAGTAGTTATGCATACAGAATAAAACAAAATAACTCGGTATAAATCATCAACAAATAATTTGAAAAGATAAAGAAAACGTCCGACCTAATTAATTAATTAATTAATTAACGTATTTGAAAGAAAGACCGTCGTCGGATTAGGCAAACTTTTAATCCAATTAGCGTAATCAAGTTAAACTACCTTTCTTTACATTCCCTACAAACAAAGAGGTCGTCAAGGTGATGTCTGGTACACACGATAAGAACTCGGGTAAGCGTGTAGTCGTGTTTGTGAGACAATCATCGACTTCTTTACACGTTTCACCTCTGCACTTTCACCCTTTATACTTTATTTAGGGTTATTCTGAAAGTGTCTATGTGTAAATTTACAGACGTTTTGGGGAATTTCTGGACGTATAATAAACGTCCAGTGCTCAATTTTCGGACATTTTTTGGATGTATATTACGTCCACGTCCGCTTAATGAAAGCACTGTTACATATACCTTGCCTACATATACCCCCTCCAAATTTGAAATTCGTTCTCAATTTTACGTATTCTGAGAATTATGTGAAACATTCTTGAGGCTTTTATTATGTAGTCCCATGTTGGGCGCCTTTGTGACCGTCCTGAATGATCTGACCATACCAGTGCTCAAACATTGGACCTTTTGATCCAAAGGTGAACGCTCTACCATGTCGCTTTAAGCACTAGCTCTATGGTAAGGCAGTATAAGTGTCCCCTTATACATATACCTTGGCTACTGTACATATACCCCCTCCGAATTTCCGGAGTCTGATAATTTTGTGAAACGTTCTCAAAGCATTTCTTATGTAATCACACGTTGGGTGCCATTGTAACAGTCCTAAAAGAACTGACCTGACCAGGGCTTCAGCCTTGGACCTTTTGATCTGAAGGCGAACTCTCTTCTATGTCGCTATAGAATCTTAGCTCTTTAGTAAGGCAGTAAAAGTGTCCCCTTATACAAATGCCTTGGCAACAAGGATATAATGAGTACTCTTCCTGCACTTTGAACTGTCACTATAATGTGACTAAAATATGCACTAGTTGTTTGTCAATGTAACTTTAATCTTTTCCAACATACACAAATTCTGCAGCAGAAGAATGTGCAAACTACCTAATAGAGTATATTGAAAATCTCTATTTTTTGCCACAATGATTTCAAAAGTCATCTGCAGCTGAGACGTCAGGAAGCATCTTTATGTGGGAAAGGGTTAAAGCATAATTACAGCATCATATTATTTTTTTATGACAAATTAATCCTTTGATTGCAGTTCCTGCAGCTGGGTTCACACAGAGAGCCACTCTAGATCCAGAAACAGATGAAATCCATGTTCTTTCGGTAAAGTATTTGTGTTGTTTCACCTGGCATGGCAGGGTGACATAACGGGATCACTACTCTGTCTTTTGTTCTTCTGTCCATCTGTCATACTACCGCCTCAGTGGTGTAGTGGTAGAGCAACTGCCTTGAGTGCACTCGTGGTGTTAGCTGATTGACTGGTGTCAGGATAAATGAACCAGTAGTATTGGTAAATTACTCAAAAAATTGGTAAAACACCAAACAATCAATCTGTCTGTCATTTAGCGACTTATTGGCAGGTGAAACATGTTCCCTCAAACAGTCTTATTTATTTATTATTTATATAACAATATGTCTTCCCTTATATCTTGTTTAAGGCCCTTCCCAAATTAAAAGCATATGAAAAAGATCAAAAGATATAAGCAGATATGACTTCCTTTTTGGAGACTTTATAGAAACCATTGTAAGACAGAATATTGTCAAAACAAATTGAAATTTCTGTTTTTGTATCACCTGTCTTATAAGGGAGGCAAATAGGTATTACTTCTCCGTCATCTGTCTGTCAAACTATCACTCACTTACATATTGGAAGCTCACATATTGAGGGCTTGGCGTGAAACGGTTGTAACCAATATTGGTATTTTTTTACCAAGGTTAATCACTTTACCATAAAGTCTTTATAAGCGTTAAATCATTTTTCTTGGTAAACAATGGAAATTTAGGTGCCATTGCTCGTCCTAAATTTGCATTGTTTACAAAGGGGTCAAAATTGCCCTTAAACCAGGGTTGTCAAAAAAGATTTTTAGATACAACTGTTTCACGCCAAACCCTCGATATGTGATCCTGAATCACTTGTTTTCAAAGCATCATTAGCTGTAAAGGTAAACACATCAGTTGTAAAGATAACTGTTAAAAATTATTTATTTCATTTCGTGAAAGCGTGATACTACTTAACAATTAAAATCTCCCAGAAACTTTAACCTTTACAACTTGCAGACACAGTTTGATGCATCTTCATTGGACCACTTTTTAAAAACAACTTTTCATATATCAATATTTTCCATAATTTTGCCTAGATGTCTTCAAAGTTGTCTGCTGAGATTTTTTGTATGTTGTTAAAGTTCATAAACATTCACACCTATAGACGCATTTTAATGCATCTGCAGCCGACGACTTTTGAAAACATTGCGGCAAATGGAGAAATTGCTTATGATGGGCAATTTCTCTTTTTCCCACAATGTTTTCAACTCTATTTTATAATAATACTTTCATTTATAGAGAATTATAAATTTTGTGTCTGTTTGATTATTGAAATTTTGGTTTTCTGGATTGAAATAAGGAGAACCAGAACTACACTATTGATCACTTCACATCAACTCTGCAGCGGATGACATTATTATTTTCTCTGTAAATGAAAATATCATTCTTAGGTGGAATTGAAAACATTGTTGCAAAAGTAAAAATTGTTCAATATGAAAAATTTCTTCTTTTGCCACAACATGCGCATGTATATGGAAAATGGTTAATCATTTTAATGTTTTAAAATATCTAAATGTTGCTTTTGTTTATTGCAGGGTTTGAGTAAAGATAAAGATAAAAGAGATAATGTAAAAAATTCATTCTGGGTGTATGATATAACTAAATGTAAATGGTAAGTGAAGTACTTGAACCCTTTCCCACACACAACAAATCTGCAGCAGACGACAAACATCCTTGCAATATTTTTTTAAAATTACCTTAAGTGGGGTTTTTATTATTACATAGAGTTGAAATCATTGTGACAAATGGAGGAATTGCTCATTATGAGCAATTTCTCCTTTTGCCACGATGTTTTCAAAAGTCGTCTGCTGCAGATGCGTCTACAAGTGGGAAAGGGTTAAGTTTGGACTTTTTAACCCTTTCAAGTTTTTAAAATGAACCTGTTAAGCATTTGTAAAAATCCATAGCCAATTTTAGGAGTATCAAGATAGCAATGTTCAGTTGGAGATCCCACAGTATAGGGCCTGGTGGGTCTGGGTGAAAGTGAGTGCTGGCCTGGCTCTTTTAGCCGTCCCAAACACAATCACAAAAACATATATATATATAGTACAGAATATTACAGTAGGTGACAAAGACATGTCTATAATGGAGCAATAGTTTTAGCTAAATACATAATAAAAGAATAATATACTACATTGCTAGATCTTTTATAACAGTTAGTATTTGAACTGGACATTAAGCAATAAAAATGATTCTAGTGTACTGGCTCCACAGAATGGTTTCCAGCAGTCAAAAGATTTAGGAAGTCCACCTGGTGCCACCCATTCAATTTTAATAATAATATTTGCTCAAACTGCTCCCTTCTGCTGCACAAGATAGCAACCACCATCAACCCTTTCCCTCATACAGACACTTTCTGACACCTCTGCTGTAGACAATTTTTTAAAACATTGTTACCAACGGAGAAATTACTCGTAATGATGAATTTCTCCTTTTGCTACAATGTTTTCAAATTTAATCTATGATTGTTCTTTCATTTATGACTCATAGATATATTTGACTAGATGTTTTCAAAGTTGTGTGGTGCAAATTTATTGAATGTTGGAAATCGTTTACCACCAGCCTGATTTCATAATAATTTTATACAAGTCTACCTTAGGTGGCTCTCTAACAAATGGCTTAACTTTTTTTCACTTCACTGCACAAGATAGCCACCAGATTTTAAAATAGAAACCTCATTATGAGCAATTTCTTTTGTTCTCAAAGTTGCCTGCTGCAGAGGGGTCAAAATGTGTCTGTACGAGGCACAGGGTTAATTTCTTGTTTTCACCTTTTGATAGGTCGTGTATATACAAAAATGAGAATACTGGTCAGCATTATTGGTCCAAAATGCAACATGTAGAACCCGTGCCGAGATTTGCTCACCAGCTTGTTTATGATCATGTTCGAAAGGTATGTACATTGTGTTCGCAACATTTTATTTTAGTGTTAACATTTCATGGCAATATCCCACTGTTTAACTTAAAACCCTTTCCCACATACAACAAATCTGCAGCAGATGACTTTGAAATTAAATATGCAGTATTATGGGAAAACACTATCATTGAAAGTGTAACTATTGAATGTAGTTGAAAACATTGTGTCTAAAAATGGGAGAGGGTTAAGAGTCCTCTCCTTGGAAACATCACAGGAAAAGATATCTTTTGTTGAAAGCTAGAATCCTGATACAGAGGTGAAAACATTGTGAGAAGAGAAGAACTTGCTACATTTGAGCAATATCTCCCTCATCTATGTTTTCAAAAGTTGAATGCTGTGATACAAGTTGCATGGAGTAGGATTAATGTTAAATGATATATTTAATTTTGAGTGTTTTTTTTTTTTTTTGAAATAGTAAAAAACTTATGTTGAAGATTAAATTTAAAAAAGCTTTCAGTTCTTGAAAGTTTCAAAGTTTTTCCTTGATAATGTCTTGAAATTCTCCTTGAGAAATAACTTTGGGAAAGCCTTTAACTTCTTCTTGAAAAAACCATGGAAAACCTATGATAAAATGAGTTAAGCAGGACCTGCATATCAAAAGTTGATAATGACGTTGTTACTTGTACTGTTTTTAGCTCACCTGAGCTTTGCTCAAGGTGAGTTATTGTGATCGCCTTTTGTCCGTCGTGCGGTGTGCGTCGTGCGTCAACTTCTTCTCCTCAGTAACCAGTGGGTCAATTTGGATGAAACTTCACAGAAAGCATCCTCTCAATGACCTCACCAGAATTCCTTTAAATTGTTGGGATCCATGCAAAATTCTGGTTTCCATGGCAACGAAACGAAAAAAACCGCAAAATTCTTCTTCTCCCAAACTGCTTGGCAGATTTTCAAATAATTTTGTAGAAATGTTCCTTGGATGACCCTCTATCAGATTCCTTCAAGTCTTGTTGATTGGTCGAAAAACATGGCCGCCAGGGGGGGCGGGGCTATTTTGCCTTATATGGCTAGAGTGAAAACTTAAAAAATCTTCTCCTCCGAAAGTGTTAGGCCGATTTTCAAATAATTTTGTAGAAATGTTCCTTGGGTGACCGTCTATTAGATTCCTTCAAGCCATGTTGATTGGTCGAAAAACATGGCCGCCAGGGGGGGCGGGCTATTTTGCCTTATATGGCTATAGTGCAAACTTAAAAAATCTTCTCCACCAGAAGTGTCAGGCCGATTTTCAAATAATTCTGTAGAAATGTTCCTTGGGTGATCCTCTATCAGATTTCTTCAAGCCGTGTTGATTGGTCAAAAAACATGGCCACCAGGGGGCGGGGCTATTTTGCCTTTTATGGCTATAGTGGAAACTTAAAAAATCTTCTCCTCCATAAGTGTCAGGATGATTTTCAAATAATTTTGTAGAAATGTTCCTTGGGTGACCCTCTATCAGATTCCTTCAAGCAATGTTGATTGGTCGAAAAACATGGCCGCCAGGGGGCGGGGGCTATTTTGCCTTATATGGCCAAAGTGAAAATCTTCAACATCTTCTCCTCAGTAACCAGTGGGTCAATTGGGATGAAACTTCACAGAAAGTATCCTCTCAATGACCTCACCAGAATTCCTTCAAATTTTTGGGATCCATGCAGAATTCTGGTTTCCATGGCAACGAAACGAAAAAAACTTCAAAATTCTTCATCTCCCAAACTGCTTGGCAGATTTTCAAATAATTTTGTAGAAATATTCCTTGGATGACCCTCTACCAGATTCCTTCAAGCCATGTTGATTGGTCGAAAAACACGGCCGCCAGTGGGCAGGGCTATTTTGCATTATATGGCTATAGTGCAAACTTAAAAAATCTTCTCCTCCAAAAGTGTCAGCCCGATTTTCAAATAATTTTGTAGAAATGTTCCTTGGATGACCCACTTTCAGATTCCTTCAAGCCATGTTGATTGGTCAAAAAACATGGCCGCCAGTGGGCAGGGCTATTTTGCATTATATGGCTATAGTGAAAACTTAAAAAATCTTCTCCTCTAAAAGTGTCTGGCCGATTTTCAAATAATTTTGTAGAAAATTTGTTCCTAGGGTGACCCTCTATCAGATTCCTTCAAGCCAAGTTGATTGGTCGGAAACTATGACTGCCAGGGGGCGGGGCTTATATAGCTAAAGTTAAAAAAAAAATAAAATCTGGTGAGCGATTCAAGGGCCATCATGGCCCTCTTGTTACAATGTTTCAGGTGCATTATTTATTTGGTGGTAATCCTGGAAAAGAGAGCTTACCGAAGATTCGCCTTGATGACTTCTGGTGTCTTAGGGTAAGTTTAATTAATTGTTTGTTATAGATGAAAACTCTTAACCCTTTCCCTCATACGACAATTCTGCAGCAGACGACTTTGTCAAAAGATGGAAAATCTCTATAATTGAATGGATAACCTATGCCTAAAAGTGGAAAACATTGTGTCAAAAGGAGAAATTGCTCACTATGTTTTCAAAAAGCCGTCTGCTGCAGAGGCATCAGAAAGCGTCTATATGAGGGAAAGGGTTAATATCGACATGACAAGCCTTCACATTTTGACATATTATGACATATGTTAACTGCAGATTACTTAAGAAAACATTTTGCCGAAAGGTTATTATTACGAGTATTTTCTGCTTTTGGGGCAATGTTTTAAAATCATCATCAGAAGAAAAAGTGCAGGCTGATCTTGGTCTACTTTCTTTGCAAATGATGTTCAAAGACCCACATAACTGGATAAGTTAATGTTGTTTTAATTTGAGTAAATCTGAAAAAGGCTTTATATCTGCTTATACAACCTTTCTATATTGTGTCAAGAGATATTTAATTTCGCAGCAATGCAATATCATTATGTCTCCCCCGACATATTGTTTTTGCCCGTTCCGTCCGTCCTTCCGTCCTTCTGTCTGTCACACTTGGTATGCAGGTTGGTCATGACCAGTAGCTGACCCCTATTGATTTTGATAACAGAAGGTCAAAGGTCAAGGTCATGGTGACCTTGTGAGGTAAAAAATGGTTTCCGCTCAATAACTGAAGAACGCTTTGGCTGAGGAACTCCATACTTGGTATGCAGGTTGGCCATTTCTAGTAGAAGACCCCTATTGATTTTGAGGTCAGTACGTCTAAAGTCAAGGTCACAGTGACCATGAGCTTGAAAGGTCACAGTGACAATGAGCTGATAAATAGTTTTTGCTTGGGCCCAGGAACTTCATACTTGATGTGCAGGTTGGTCACCACCAGCAAATGACCCCTATTCATTTTAAGGTCACTAGGTCAAAGGTCAAGGTCACAGTTGTCAAGGTCACATCCGTCACACTTGTTTCCGCTCAATAACTGAAGATCGCTTGGGCATAGGATCTTCATACTTGGTATGCAGGTTGGTCATGACCAGTAGATGACTCCTATTGATTTTGATGTCAGAAGGTCAAAGGTCAAGGTCATGGTGACCATGTGAGGTAAAAAATGGTTTCCATTCAATAACTGAAGAACGCTTGGGCAGAGGAACTCCATACTTGGTATGCAGGTTGGCCATGCCCAGTAGAAGACCCTATTAATTTTGAGGTCAAAGTCAAGGGCACAGTGACCTTGAGCTGAAAGGTCACAGTGACAATGAGCTGAAACATTGTTTTTTGCTTAATAACTGTAGAATGCTTTGGCCATGGAAGTTAATACTAAGTGTGCAGGTTGGTCACCACCAGTAGATGACCCCTATTGATTTTGAGGTCCCTAGCTTAAAGGTCAAGGTCATGGTAACCTTTAGCTGAAAAATGGTTTCCTCTCAATAACTAAAGAATGCTTATGTTGAGGAACTTCATACCTGGTGTGCAGGTTGATTCTAACCAGTAAATGACCTTTATTGAATTTGTTTGATTTTGAGGTCACAAGGTCAAATGTCGAAGGTCACGGTAACCTTCAGCTGAAAAATGTGTTTTACTCAATAACTCAAGAACGCTTATACCCAGGAACTTCATACGTGGTGTGCAGCTTGGTCCTAACCTGTAGATGACCCCTATTGATTTTGATGTCAGTAGGTCAAAGGTCAAGGTCGCAGTGACTTTTGGCTGAAAAATGGTTTCCGCTCAATAACTGAAGATTGCTTGAGCCCAAGAACTTCATACTTGGTGTGCAGGTTGGTCACCAGCAGCAAATGACCCCTATTGATTTTGAGGTCACTAGGTCAAAGACCAAGGTCATGGTAACCCTAAGCTGAAAAATGGTTTCCGCTCAATAACTGAGGATTGTCACTGTTGCTTCATCTCCAGTCCAAAACTAAAAAAAATCATCTCCATCATTTCTTTTCCTCCCCTACGACCACACAAATGGGGAGACAAGCGCTTTTTCAAAAAAGCAATCTCTAGTTATCTTCAGTAATTGCCTATCTCAGAGATCATGAGTTTAAATCCCGACTCAGTAATTCATTCTTTTCTGATGATTGACAAAATAAACAAGAGTTGTCGGAGGACAATACAGCTCGCCTATCAGGGCCATCGTATATCAGGGCCTACTTCAGAACAGTTAAAGTATTAGGTAAAGTCGCACAGTATCACCTATTGCAAGATAATACACCTTTTCAATACTTTTGACAAAAATTCTAAGTTCAACTAGAATGGAGTGCTCCCCGGAGCACGTGTGTCACCTGCCGGCGCCTTGTCAGAACATTTTAATTTTTGATAGAAAAGGGGCAATAACTCTGATATAAAAAATATTTGGATTATCCCCCTTTTGTGAACCCATCACAAAAATTGATATAAACATTTGTCAGAAGTTTCAATCCAATCCTTTGAGCAGAAAAAAAGTAATTTGAATATTTGACAGAAAAGGGGCAATAAATCTGATATAAAAATATTTGGATTATCCCCCTTTTGTGAACCCATCATACACATTGATATAAACATTTGTCAGAAGTTTCAATCCAATCCTTTGAGTAGATTAAATTTTTGACAGAAAAGGGCCAATAACTCTGATATAAAAATATTTGGATTATCCCCCTTTTTGTGAACCCATCATACACATTGATATAAACATTTGTCAGAAGTTTCAATCCAATCCTTTGAGTAGAAAAAAGTTATTTGAAAATTTAAATTTTTGACAGAAAAGGGGCAATAACTCTAATATAAAATTATTTGGATTATCGCCCTTTTGTGAACCAATCACACACATTGATAAAAACATTTGTCAGAAGTTTCAATCTAATCCTTTGAGTAGAACAAAAGTTATTTGAAAACGTGACGAAAAAAGTGTGACGGACAGACAGACAGACAGACGCCGGATAAAAAAAAAAATAGACAGACGTCGAATAAAAAAAAAAGTAACATTTGTCAGAAGTTTCAATCCAATCCTTCGGGTAGAAAAAAAGTTATTTGAAAATTTAATTTTTTGACAGAAAAGGGGCAATAACTCTGATATAAAATTATTTGGATTATCCCCCTTTTGTGAACCAATCACACACATTGATATAAACATTTGTCAGAAGTTTCAATCTAATCCTTCGAGTAGAAAAAAAGTTATTTGAAAACGTGACGAAAAAGTTAGATTTTTTGACAGAAAAGGGGCAATAACTCTGATATAACTTGACCTTGACCCAGGGTCAGGACAGGTGTAGTGGGGTGCGTAGATGGACCAATAGTTCCTAAATGTATAAACTAAATATGAAAGCAATCAATGTCATAATAGTGAATGCAGAGTGATATGTTAAACGTTAAACGCAAACCTTAAACCTTGTAACTGAACCAAGTAGAAATGACCTTGACCTTGACCCAGGTGCAGGACGGGTGTAGTGGTGTGCGCAGATGGATGACCAATAGTTCCTAAATGTATAAACTAAATATGAAAGCAATCAATGTCATAATAGTGACTGCAGAGTGATATGTTAAACGTTAAACGCAAACCTTAAACCTTTTAACTGAACCAAGTAGAAATGACCTTGACCTTGACCAAGGGTCAGAACGGGTGTAGTGGTGTGCGTAGATGGATGACCAATAGTTCCTAAATGTATAAACTAAATATGAAAGCAATCAATGTCATAATAGTGAATGCAGAGTGATATGTTAAACGTTAAACGCAAACCTTAAACCTTGTAACTGAACCAAGTAGAAATGACCTTGACCTTGACCCAGGGTCAGAACGGGTGTAGTGGTGTGCGTAGATGGATGACCAATAGTTCTTAAATGTATAAACTAAATATGAAAGCAATCAATGTCATAATAGTGAATGCAGAGTGATATGTTAAACGTTCAACGCAAACCTTAAACCTTGTAACTGAACCAAGTAGAAATGACCTTGACCTTGACCCAGGGTCAGAACGGGTGTAGTGGTGTGCGTAGATGGATGACCAATAGTTCCTAAATGTATAAACTAAATATGAAAGCAATCAATGTCATAATAGTGAATGCAGAGTGATATGTTAAACGTTAAACGCAAACCTTAAACCTTGTAACTGAACCAAGTAGAATCAAGTAGAAATTACCTTCACCTTGACCCAGGGTCAGGACGGGTGTAGTGGTGTGCGTAGATGGATGACAAATGGTTCCTAAAGGTATAAACCCTTAAAACCCAAATGAAAACCTTAAACACAAACCTTAAACCTAGGTGTCTACGCCACCGCCGACGCCGCCGACGGTGCCGACGGTGCCGACGCCGGGGGTAACACATAAGCTCTCCTGTACTTCGTACTGGCGAGCTAAAAACTAGCAAAATTTGTCCTTCATCAATGGGCTGCCCTGAATTTTGGAGGATACAAATGTTGAAACTGGTCCAATAGCCAATATATTCTTTTACCGCCAAATTTTTCATCTGATGTTTAATATTAACTAGTGTTATTTGTCTTACTTTGTTGAATACTTAAATGACTAAATTCTGTTGGAGATAAGAAATACAATACTTTTCAGATATAAAGATATTTCTTAAATATGACAGATAATGTATCTATTTTGATATTCAAGTGTAAAACTAACTGAAACATAATGAATTATTTATTTCCAGCTTTGTCGGCCATCTCCATTTAAACTCCTTCGACGTTGTAAATACCTGATACGCAAGTACAGATTTCAGGAAATATCAAATGCAGATCCCCATGCGGCCATGTTGTATTTACAAAAAGATTTAGCAGATGTCATAGATCATAATGACGTCAATGAAACACAAGAGGTATAACTGAACTAAACGATGCTCCAGAAAACCCAACCTTTAAACCTTTCCCTCATTTAGACTCTTTCTGAAAACATAGTGACAAAAGAAGGAATTGCTCTCAAAATGAGCAATTTCTCCTTTTGCCAAAATGTTTTACACTTTAGGTCATAGGTTATCCATTCAATTATAGAGATTTTCTTTTTTTTGACAAGATATGTTCAAAGTCGTCTGCTGCAGAATTGTCGTATGAGGGAAAGGGTTGACCACATACAACAAATCTGCAGCAGATGACCTTAAAAATATATCTATTTATATCTAATGTAGATAAAGATATGACAGTGCAACTGCTGAACATGTACAATGTTTGTCTAAAGTTTCTTGCACTAGCTCTAATTGATAAACAGTGCGGCCAGAGCGAGGTCAAACTCACATCTCTTCCACATGAGTCATATTTGCACTATAAAGGTTGTTTTTCCCTGGATTGTTGCTAAAATAAGCATTGTTTGATGTACTCCACTTTGTATTTTTAGATCACCTAGAGCCAAAGGCTCAAGGTGAGCTATTCTGATCACTCTGTGTCCGTCGTCTGTCGTCCGTCGTTAACTTTTAGCTTTAAACATCATCTCCTCCTGAACCGCAAGAACAATTTCCACCAAACATCACAGGAATGTTCCTTTGGTGGTCCTCTTTCAAAATTGTTCAAAGATTTAAATTCCATTGAGAACTTTGGTTGCTGCGGCATCAGAAAGGGGACAAAATGTCCAAACTTTAAAAATCTTCTCCTCCGAATCTGCCTTTCAGATTCAAATATAATTTGGTAGAAATGTTCCTTGGGTGACCCTCTATAAAAATTGTTCAAGCCATACTGATTGGTCGAAAAACATGGCAGTCAGGCGGCATCAAAAAAGGGGCAAAATGACAATACTTTAATAAAGCATCCTTATAAAAGTGCTTGTCTGATTTAAAGATAGTTTTGTAGAAATGTTCTTTCATTGATCATCTACATACTTTGTCAAGCCATATTGATTTGTTGAAAGGCATAGCAACCAAGCAGCATCAGAAAAGGAGTAATTAAACTTTTTGCTTCAAATGACATATGGTTATTAGATTTATGGTCTAAGGGAGGTAACACTTGGCAGAGTATTATGCAAGGGTTGTCTTCAACAGGAAGTGGAAAGATTTCTGGTCTCAACAGCAGATGGAAATAAAAGTTTGTTATTGAAAGTGAACAAGTAATTATGACATGATTTGTCATGGACATGAATGTTCTTTTGTTGATCCTCTTTCAAAATTGTGCAAAGACTTGCATTCTATGTAAAACTTTGGTTGCTGCAGCATCAGAACATGAGTAAAACGACCAAACTTTAAAATCCTTTTCCTCCATAATCTGCTTGTCAGACTCCAAGATAATTCAGTAGAAAGAATCCTTAAGTGACCCTCTAAAAAAACTGTTCAAGCCATATTGGTTTATATTAAAAACAGATCAAGAAAGGTGCAAAATGACAAAAACTTAATAATTCAATTCTAATTGAAGTTCTGTTAGATTTCAAGATATAAATGACCTTTACTTATAAGCTGTTTCTTGAGAAGTGTTCACTCCTTGAAGTTCTAATTGCACTCCTTGATCTTTTTCCCAGATATTTCTACTAATTTACTATCAATCAGGTGATCGATTTAGGGTCATTAATGGCCCTCTTGTATATGTATGTTAATTACCCTCACCTGAATTCAGAAACTTTTGATGTCAGCAGCAGACACCTTTTGAAAACATAATTGAATTAAGCGAGAGAGAGAGTTTTTTCATTAAGGAGACATAAATACATACTCTGCCTGATTTTGAAAAGAATGGAAGAGCATTTACTGCTGCTTATTTCTTGAGGATTTCAATTTGTTTAAAATCCCACTACACCATAAAATACTCTGAAAGTTAGTTTTCCAGCATATACTTTATGAAAACTTACTTTTATAGGTTTTGTATTTTGGCTATATTGCTGGCTTCCTTTTATTCTGACAAATCTTAATAACACCATTATAAATCACACATATATCATGCTGTTCATTCTGTTTGTTATTTCATAATTATTATCGAGATTTCCTACCATTTAATACATAATCGGGTCAAAACTCAAAATGTTCTCAAAAGTGCACTGTAAACTTAACCCATTCCCACATACAATACATTTGCAGCAGACGACTTTGAAATTATCAAGTAAAAAATGATTAAATTATTAGTGAAAGAGTTGAAATCAATGTGACAAAAAGTCGTCTGTTGCAGAGGTGTCAGAAAGCATCCATATGTGGGAATGGGTTAAAGCCAAATACAATGCTTAACCCTTTCTTGCATATAACAAATCTGGGAAATGGTTAGTGGTTCACTAATATTCATTAATAATGTTATTTTTATCCCCCGCTTTTTCGAAGAAAAAAAGGGGGGTTATTAATTTCGTTTTTGTCCGTCTGTCTATCTGTCTGTCACACTTCGTTTCCGTGCAATAACTGCCACAAATATGAACCATTTTTTTTCAAACTTGGTAACAAGGTTAAATGCCTTAAGGGCTAGGCCAAGTTCGATCGTCACTTTCGGCAGACTTCATTCGGTGGAGTTATGGCCCCTTAATTAACAAAAAATGTCGTTTGTTGCCGTTTCCGTGCAATAACTGCCACAAATGTGAATCGTTTTTTTTCAAACTTGGTAACAACGTTAAATGCCTTAAGGGCTAGGCCAAGTTCGATCGTCACTTTTGGCGGACTTTATTCGGTGGAGTTATGGCCCCTTAATTAACAAAAAATGTCGTTTGTTGCTGTTTCCGTGCAATAACTGCCACAAATGTGAACCGTTTTTTGTCAATCTTAGTAACAACGTTAAATGCCTTAAGGGCTAGGCCAAGTTTGATCATCACTTTCGGCGGACTTTATTTGGTGGAGCCCCTTAATTATCAAAAAATGTCGTTTGTTGCTGTTTCTGGGCAATAACTGCCACAAATGTGAACCGTTTTTTGTCAAACTTGGTAACAACATTAAATGCCTTAAGGGCTAGGCCAAGTTCGATCATCACTTTCGGCGGACTTTATTTGGTGGAGTTATGGCCCCTTAATTATCAAAAAATGTCGTTTGTTGCTGTTTCTGTGCAATGACTGCCACAAATGTGAACCGTTTTTTGTCAAACTTGGTAACAACGTTAAATGCCTTAAGGGTTAGGCCAAGTTCGATCGTCACTTTTGGTAGACTTTATTCGTTGGAGTTATGGCCCCTTATTTAACAAAAAATGTCGTTTGTTGTGTTTCTGTGCAATAACTGCCACAAATGTGAACCGTTAATACATGTTCAATAAAAAGTCTACTGACATGTTTAAACCTAACCTCAACATTTTCCTACAATATTTCCTGCAAGAGGGGGGGATAAAAATTTCATGAATTTGCTTGTTATTTCAGTTTCATCTGCTAGCCTCCTCAATTTTCAAAACTGGTGTAGAAGATACAGATATTAGTGACTACCAAAGTAAGTTTTTTAATCCTTTCACACCTACAGGTGACTTTTGAAAACATTGTGGCAAAAGAAGAAATTGCATGCCACAATGTTTTCAACTTAATGAATTAATTTGTTCTTTCATTGAAAGAGTTTGTAAAAAATGTGTTCACCATTATAATTATACATCCCTCATATAGACACTTTCTGATGCCTCTGCAGCAGACGGCTTTTGAAAACATAGTGACAAAAGAAGAAATTGCTCAAAACGAGCAATTTCTCCATTTGCCACAATGTTTTCCACTTTTAGGCATAGGTTATCCATTCAATTATAGAGATTTTCTATTTTTTTACAAAATATGTTCAAAGTCGTCTGCTGCAAAATTGTCGTTTGAGGGAAAGGGATAGATAGACAGTAATTTGATGCAGACAAGGATGTGGCATCTTCTGCAGCGTCTGCGTCATCACAAAACTTTAACCTTACTTCTGAGTTCAGACCTCAAAACACGTTCAACATTTTCAAATGAAATATGGTACACATGTCCCTAGGACCAATACACATGTCTATTCCAAGTCATATAACTTTGGCTTAAAAAGTTATTCAGAAATGCCCCTTTTTCGACGTAGAAAAAAGTAGACCAGTTTTTTTTATCAAATTAAGGCATTGTCAACCTTTTTGCAATGTGAAATCAAGATGACTCTGCTCATTTGCATAGTCTGGTCTAAGTCTGCTCTGTTTGCTGGGAAAAAAAATGCCAAATGCATTTGACATTCAGTGTATAGTGCGACATAAGTGTGGACGTGCAAATAAACCATTTTCTACACTAAGGTAGGTTATTATAGAGTATGACTCCATTTAACCTTGATCCCTGGCCGGGTCATACCAAAGACTTTAAAAGTAATTGCTGCCCTCCTAGGTGTTCAGGGTTGCGGGGTTAGCATAACGACTGACTGGCTGGTGTTTGGATAAATTGACCAGTAGTACTGGTAAATTACCCAGGAAACGCCGTGATAACTGAAAAAAGTTGAAAGCTGTGTAAAACACCAAACAATCAATCCATTTAACCTTTCTTTTCAGTGAGTGATACAGAATCTTCCGAGTCCTACCATAAAAGAACTCAGTTGTTTGACCTTCTGGTGGCATTTTTCCCGGATACTATGACACAGCCGAAAGGAAACCTTGTGGACTTAATACCCATCTGTTAATGTGTGGACCCTTTCCCACATAAATCAACTCTGTGGCAGCAGACAACTTTGAAAGCAGCATTATCACAATATGGAATACCTCTATAAATGCAAGTATAGTTTGTGAATAGGGTTGAAAACAGTGTGGCAAAAGGTGAAATTGCTCATTATGACCAATTTCTCCTTTTGCCACAATGTTTTCAAAAGTTGTCTGCTGCAGAGGCGTCAGAAAGCAGCTATATGTGGGAAAGGGTTAAAGATGCAAATTTCTGACACTGACACGTCAAATGTCAAATTCAATTCCTACCTAGCTTCAATATAAAAGTTGACCTTTTACCTGCTAGGCTTAAATATTTACTTACTCCTGTGTGGTATAATAAGATGTTTAGTCTGTTGCCTTGCAAATTTGAGAAAATATTTCTGGAAATGAGGAAGTATATTTTTGATACATTGTTGAAATAATTGTGGAAAAAGAAGAAAATGCTCATATTGAGCAGTTGTTCTTTTTTCACAATGTCTACACAATTTGACAGCTGCATGAGACGACAGGATCAGGTAACAGGTTAAATTCTGTGATTGGACATTCCCGTTTACGGAGTATTTGAAATCTAAAATATTTATAAGAATTTTGAGCCAGTCCACCTTAATACTTTTCCTCCTTGAAGCCTTTTTTTAAAGGCTTCCAAAGCGGATTTTTGTTGGTTTAAAAGATCCACAGAATAGAACAAAATGCTCATTTTTGTAGTGGTGCATGCTTTGCTTATAAATCTGAAAATTATTTTTGCATTTGTGTAGAGTTTCTTTTCCCATTTATTTAACCAGTTTTATAACAAAGCTGAGGTAGAAAGATAGCTTTGGATCATGTATAAGATAACTAGGTTTAAGGCCACAGATACTAACAGTAGAAATGAAAAAAATGTTTCCATTCGCTAACTTGAGTTTAACATTCTTTTACCCTTTCCCGCTTGCAGACGTGTTTTGGAGCAATTTCAACAGATGACAATTTAAAACATTGTGGCTAATTTGTTTATCATGAGCAATTTCTCCTTTTGCCCTAATTTTTTTTAACTTTATTCAATAATTGTTCTTTCGTTTATATAGTTTCCATAATTTGGACTAAATGCAGGAAAAGGTAAAAATGTTCATATAATGCAAGTCCTAGCTTTGGATTGCATTTTGGATCACTTAGGTCAAGGTCATTGGTACAAAACATTTAACTGCTGAATTACTTGAGTTTTGCTCAAAATTCTATAATCAAGCATTGATATTAAATACAATTTAAGAAAATAGAAGAAAACAATGGCTAATGGTGAAATGGCTCATTATTACCATTTCTCTTTGTGCAACAATGTTTTGAAAAGTTGTTTTCCTACTTCCTAGTCAAAAATCATCTGTATGCTGGAAGGTGTAAAAGGACTCGGTGACGGCTTCAGATTGTACTACTGAACACACCTTTCTTATCATGAAATGGGTTAAGACACAACATGCATAATATTAGGGAAATGTTAATGAATTAACCCTTTCCCACATACAGTAATTTTGCAGCAGAAGACTTTGAAAAAATATAGATAAAAATATTGAAAATCTCACAAAATATAAGTTTTATTATTGAATTATTGATTTCTCCTTTTACCACAATGTTTTTAAAAGTTGTCATGCTGTTGATGCATCAAACAGTGTCTGCATGATGGAAAAGGTTTAAAAGAGCTGTTGTGTTATGGAAATGTGCTTTATACATGTATAATATATGTGTAAGTAAAGAACGTATTTGTAAAAAATACCTAGCTTTATTGAGCTCATTGTTTGATGTTTTGTTACTTTTCTTTCAAGCCCTTTACTGCATCTACTCATGCGTCAGTTTGTAATAAGCAGTGCCACAAGATCAGCGATCATTGTTTCAGATCCCAGCTAAGCCATTCATCATTCTTTCTTATGACTGACAAAAGTCATTGTGACTAGCCAAATTATTATTCCACCAATAGTCTTGTATGGAGTTGTATGGAGTACTGGTGTACTGGTGTAAGAGAGCTAAAAATCTCGTGATTCAGTCATTGTGATATAACTCAAACATTTTTATACGCCCGTTTTGAAAAAAACGGATCGTATTATAGTTTTACATGCAGCGTATGGGCGGGCGGGCGGGCGGCGTCCAGTATGTTGTCAGCTCAATAACTTTAGAAGCCTTTGTCCAATAATCACCAATCAGAATGTGTATTGGGATAATATCTCGGACAAGTTCGATAACTAGCCATATCACTTTAATCAATCGAGAGTTATCGCCCTTTAATTATAGAAATTGCCAAAAAATGGTCTTGTCAGCTCAATAACTTTAGAAGCCTTTGTCCAATCATCACCAATTTGACATCAATTTTGTCAGAATGTGTATTGGCATAATATCTCGGACAAGTTCGATAACTAGCCATATCGCTTTAGTCAATCTAGAGTTATCCCCATTTTATTAAAGAAATTACCTAAAATTGGGATTGTCAGCTCAATAACTTTAGAAGCCTTTGTCCAATCTTCACCAAGTTTATTTAGAATGTGTATTGGCATAATATCTCGGACAAGTTCGATAACTAGCCATATTGCTTTAGTCAATCGAGAGTTATCGCCCTTTAATTATAGAAATTGCCTAAAATTGGTCTTGTCGGCTCAATAACTTTAGAAGCCTTTGTCCAATCATCACCAAATTTGGTCAGAATGTGTATTGGCATAATATCTTGGACAAGTTCGATAACTTACCACGTTATCTTAGTCACTACACACTAATGTCCCTCGAAATGGCCAAAACTGTACTTACAGTGTCTGCTCTCTAAATTTGCCGGATGTACAACCAATTATCACTATACTTAATTGGTCTCAAAAAAACAGGACGGGCGTATTTTGTGACATTTGGCGCTCTTGTTTTTATGTATAAAAAAATCTGTGGCTCTGCAGATGACACGAGGATTTACGGCTGGGTTAAAAGTAGTACAATCAGTCTAGTCGATCGAAAGAATAGATAACACTTAGAATTTAAATTTATCATTTTGTTATACAGGTGAAAACATTTTAAGAAAAGCAGAATTTGCTCAAATTGTGGTAATTTCACCTTCCTCAATGCATCTGCTGCAAGGATAAAATATATAGGTAAGCTGGCTACATGTTGAAATGTTGCTGCGTTTGTATTCAACACTCCAGATGTTTAGACAAGAGTTGTGTCGAGTGAAAAGGGTCCTCTAATTATTTAGTTGGACAAGATTGCGCAAGCCAATATGGATATATACCGGTCGCCAAAGTCTTTCTCACACACAACACATCTGCAGCAGACTGATTTGAAAAATGTTGGTAAAGATATGGAAAACCTCTATCTATAACTGAAGTATAAATATTGGAAAGGGTTGAAAACATTGGGAGAAATTGATAAGAAGTCATCTGTTGCAGATGCACCAGAAAATGTCTGTATGTGGGAAAGGGTTAAAGTAAGTTTTCGAAAACAGCCACTCATTTATTTTGTTGGCGTGTATGTGACAAATAACCAATTTAAAAACATTTTTAGGGAAAGGGAAAACTTCTCATAATGAACCCTTTCTTGTATTGACATTCGACATATTAACCACAAACAACACAATTTTTAGCTGATAACTTCGAAAGCATCGATACAAAAATATAGAACTTTCTCCAAATGACTAGATAATTATTGCAAATAGTTGAAACATTGTGTCAAAATGAGAAGGTAATTGCCCCTCTTGCCATACTGTTGTCAAAAGTCTCCCAATGCAGTTGCGCAGAATTCCGTCTCTAAAATGGTTATGCTACGTTTACACTATGTCCAAGCAGCCCCGTTTCAGGCAACCGTGGACAAAACGTGACACACGTGAGGGGACGGGATTGGCAAACGTGACAGGCCGTGGATGCGGTGCCAGATTTTAAAAACTGTCAAAAGATTTGCGAGGAGAAACCTATTGAGCCGTAGTAAAACGGGGTGAACGCAACAAAATGTGACGGTACGTAATAGGCCGTAACACAACTTGGAGGCGGTCCGTAGTGGGACGGGAAGCATGTGTATTCCCCGTCATCTCACGGTCCTTTCAAGTTTTGTCACGTTCAATCACGGCGTGTGACGGTTTACGGGCCCGGGGCGTTGCGTTCTACTACGGTCTGACACAGCGCAACGGTCTAGGAGGGAGTATATGAAAGCCGAGGCAGACAGGGGAGTTTCATTCGAGTCTGAGCAATCGACGACACATTACTGCATATTCACTACGAAGAGAGAAGACCAAGCTTTAACGAAAGAAAACCAAGCTATTCCACCGAAGAATCCAAGGGTCATCACCAACTTATCGGAGAATGAGAAGGAGCTCACCATTTACTTCCTCCAGCAGAATCCCACGCTGTACTCCAAGTGGCTGGCTGGTTACAAAGACGCGGCGGCGAAAGACAGACTGTGGACCGAGCGAACACTTCATCCTTGTAGGCTTCCACGATGGCATTGCACACCTCGGGCACCATATGGCAGATGGCTGCTTTACTGCACCGGAACACATAGGAGAGTGACGAGTAATTGTTACCAGTGGTCAGATGTCTCAAAGTCACTGACAGCTTCAGTCCAGGTGTTAGAGCGGAGCGGAACTTCGTGTCTTGTGTCTCTCGATGGCTGGTATTACTCTGTCCGGGATCTCGTCGAAGAGCTCTGGAGGCATCCTCGGGTAGTTCTGGTAGGGGTTGACATCTTCGGTGCGGAGTTCTTTGGTGAGAAAGGTTGAAAAGTGGCCCAGCTGCTGCCTTCTGTTTTCCGATAACCATTCGCGCATCCCCATCGATCTTGGCCTTCTCATCCTCCTTCTTCGCCTTCTTCCTGATTGCTGCACTTTGGCGTTACCTCTCTGCAACTGCCTTCTTCTTGCTGACGCAAAGACGATGTATGCACCCAGCAAACAGGCAAACACAAAATCTTCTTCAGCTTGGGCATTCATGATATTGTCTCGTCAAAATCTCAGGATTCAATGACTGCTATTGTCTTTCTTTTTATACGTTTCATCCGTAGATGACAGAACGTGAAAAAACGTGTTAGACCTTGATCAGAACTTGAGAAACGTCAGGGACCCCATCAGAACGTGACGGGCCGGGATGAAACGTATTTGCATCCGTAGTAGACCGCGGGCCGAACCGTAGCCTCCACGACTCGGCCCCTTTTCCTCCCACGGCCCGTCACGGATATACCGTGATAGACCGCGAGAAAACGTGCAAAGACGTAACACGACTTGAATACAGAGGAAAAAATGGCCAAAGTCCCACGGCGCACTACGTTTCGGGCAAACGGGGCTGTCTTGGCCGCCGGGACCATCGTTTAAACGTAGCATTAGGAAATGACAAATAAAAGATACGAGCCCTTCCCTGTGAAAAGGTACAAGTTTGCATTTCTTAATATTGTAGGTTGAATCGGTATGTAGGCCTACATCTTCTTTGTTTAATCATTATCTACACAAGTTCAAATAATCTATTAACCAACTTATGTAAGTATTATATAAACAGTTTATTTCTTGATGAGACCACGGATGCACAGGCTGATCTAGATGTTCACTGTTCATAAAGGCAAATTGTACCTTTTACCAGGGACGTAGATAAGACCTTTGCAGACAATGCAGATTCAGATCTACGTCCCTGCTTTGACCAAGGAAAACCTGAAAAATCTATTTTTTTAAAAAAAAGATTATTTGTTGATTAATATTGAAAATATTGTGGCCAAAGGAGAATTGCTCATTACTTGCAGTTTTCCTTTTGCCACAATGTTTTAAAAAAATTGTCTGCTGCAATTACATCAAAATATGTCTGCAGGTGGACGGGCTCATATAGCCTTGACTCGTAGGTAAGTTATGCGTTAGAGGAGCGTTCTCATATATATAACAAATGCAGCAGACGACTAAACAATATCAAGTAAAAATCTTGAAAATCTCTATATACGGAGATATAATTACTGAAAAAGCTTGAAACATTGAGGCAAAAAGAGAAGATCTACTTCAGGAAACGCCGTGTAATAATCAATGCTTTTTTTTGTAAGGAGCTTTAGACACCATTAAAACGAACAAAAGACCGATCAAGAAATTGACGATATTAGCCGGTCCTATTATGATATATTTTCAAAAACAAATAGAGTTGTCGGCTGTTAAGTGTTAAAACTCGTCTGTGACAGTAAAATGGTGAGATAAGTCGTAGCCCAGCGTGTAAATAAATAGAAAATAAAACTCCTTATCACCTTCTCTTTCATTGTCGTTAACTCTTTTCCCACACACGCAGACACGCAGACACATCTGCCTTTTGCTACATCGTCCTCAACTCTTTTTGGTCTTCATGCTTTATGTATGGATATCTTTGTTTATATGTTTCCAAGCACATCTGCTTCAGATGTATGTGGAGATGGGTTAAATCGTATTATTTTGCAATATGAGTGTGTCGCGTCTAGCAATCTTTGGTCTTGTTTGCACTCCAGTGTGGCGCCACCTAAAGAATAAATGATTTACTTCCCCCTCGTTAAACTAAAACGGTGTTTTTTCCGCATCTAGGACTGTATTGCAAGCTCCACATCGTCTGATGCAAGTATTAACTATTATGGTTATAATTTCCTGACTATCATTTACTTGATTATTGACGTTGGTTAATAATGAAACTGGATAATCTATGTCAGACTGTAGTCGACCTTGTTCCCAATTCGTTATCGCAGAGACATATACAAACGTTTATATGTCTCTGGTTTTCCTAAATGGTTTTCTTGATAAAAGTTTAATCTGTATGACTCTTGGACCGGATTATACCGGCATATATGACCTGTCATTGTAATTCAACTTCTGTTTTTCTCTTCACAGAATTTTCGCCTTTGCAATAGTTAACCTATTTAATAACATAATTCTATCTTATCTGTCTGTTTAAGTCAAACTTAAACTATCACTCGACTTAAAAGACATCGAAACATACCCTTCGACGAATTTCTGATTGGCCACCATATAAAATATGATATTATGCGACATATTTAATCAATAAATCTAAAGTTTGGTTATTTTTGTTTTGTACACACCAATCTATCGATTTCCAGAAAGAAAACACGTATTTATGTACAAAATCATTCATGCGGAACGGTAGGTCCGAAAATAGCCTATGTGCTCGCGTTCCTCGTGCATGGTAGTTGTCGTATTTGGTAGGAATGTATTCTTCGTGGATTATCTTTTATGGAAAACATTAAATATGGCGAGAATGAGCATTGCAGAATGCGCTCAAGCCGTCGGAATGATTCGTGCCGGCAACCCCATCAGAAAGGCATGTTACGCGTCGTTATAACAATAACACGGGTGGTCAACCATACGATACCTGTGTAATACGTGATTTGATCCTGCAGTTTTTGTTTTCAGGGTGTCCATGTTAACTCTCTGTAGTAAGTTTGTTCCCGTGATCATATTTCAATGAATTTTGTTTTACATATATATTAGGAATAAATTGTATTAATTAAACTTATATTATGTTATTGGGATTCGCTATTCGCTTGAGATTATCCCTTATTGTCAGGATTTTCCGCCTGTCTGTCTGTTTGTATATCGACGCTCCACAGCCCAAACCAACGAGCTGATTTCGATGAAACTCGGTCAACATGTGCCATAGGTGCTAGGAGACTGCGCATTTGATTTTCGTTGCTATGGACCCACCCGTTGCTATGCAGTTAACAAAAAACCGCGTTTTAAGGGCTGAAATACGCAAAATACGAGGAAAACTTTTTTTTCGACCTAAGTTACACCAAAAATCTATCTCCTCCTACAGTTTTCAACGTGGAGACCTGAAACTTAGGTTGTGAATACTTCGAGATATTTAGAAAAAGCGTACATAGAATTGTTCGATTTAGTCCTCAATTTTCCTAATGGTAGCCCTTCAAAGATAGGGTATCGTTTTAGTGTCGTTTTTTACTTCAATCGCCCCTAGTGCCTATCATACTAGTTCATATATATACGCAAAGGCGAAACCCACGTCGCCTACCAGCTTGTTTGTATTTTTCTCCGAATACTTTTTAAAGGAAAACATTTGTTGCAAGTTGCGAAACATTTAGCTTTCATTGGCGAATTATTTGGCTCTCATTTCCAAAAAATGCCGAACACTTTTCAAATTTGGCGAAAACGACGGCGAAACGATTTGTTAACCCAGCGCAGGCCCTGCAAGTAGGTGGACAATGACAGCGTGTGCACATACCCGACTGCATCGTTACTGTTGGCAGATGGATGCCACAGGACCGATTATCGCTAGATGATTTTTATATCATTTTCACTTAATCTGATTACTTGTCAGACAGATAGAAAAACATTTCTATAACGAGCCGTTCCGAACATACACAAATTCCGCACGAAATTAAATTGAAACCGTTGTGGCAAAAAGAGAAATTGCTCACTATTTTTTTTCCCACAATGTTTACAAATGTATTTTGCAACTGGTACGTCAAAACGCGACTGCAAGAAAATGTCAACACCATAGTAATTGCAATATACGCTACTATGAGGGAATTCAAATACATGTTAGTTTGTTTATTGGGTTTTAGCGCCGTTTTCAAAATCATTTCTGTTATATCACGGCGACAGTACATTCATTCATGGTGCGTGTGTAAACAAACTAGTACTAGACTAAAACACGTGCCTTGCGCATCGGCACTCCACAATGACCGACTCTAAAATAAGCAAGTAAGTAATACATACTTATTATCATAGTGACATGTGTATTAACATCAACAAATGAATAATACAAAAAGTTATAATTAACACCATGCCCCCATGAGCTTATAAGTCTCTATCAAGATAAAAGGTTAACATTAAGGTTACTCCAGTAATAAGTCGAATGACATAAAATCGGTCACCCATCTTAATTGTCGCGCTTGTCTTCTGGAATTATACAAACAGAGGATACCTTGCAGCTTGAATAAACTCTTTCACTGCCGAATTTCACAAAGTCGACTCTTCCATGTTGAAAAGTTGACAACTCCATTTTTCGTCCAAAGGGAATTTGATTAAAATGAATGTCTAACTAGCAAACAATGACGATTTCAGGAGATACAGCTCGTTACGAGCTGTCTCACATGAATATGCATTGTTTGCAAATGTCTTTAATTGACTTTGGCAGAGAAAGGGTTAAGCAGCCCTTCCATAGGAAAAGGTACAAGTTTGCTTTCTGAACAGTGTAGATCCATCTCTACACTGTTCACGTATTACTTAAATAAGCGTGTTAGACATTTTTGTCAATTTGTCAAAACATGGACAGGACAGGCTGATTTGAACGTACACTTTACAGAAATTGCAACCTGTACCTTTTCGCAAAGACGGTCTCAAATTATATTTTCAACGAAGTCAAAATCCAAAATATGCTTTTTTCAGATTCAGAAAAAGTACCTTTGTACTATGCAATCGGTTGCTTACAAAATATACACCAAAAATGTAACACCTTGATATTAGGCAATTCAACTTTGATAGAGGGTTGACACATAATAAGTAAATGACATTTTAAGCAATTTTTAACTTTTCCTACGATATTTCCAAACGTTGTTTCGTGTACAGGTGTCGTTCCAATTTAAGAGTGTTTGGCTTTTGTTCACGAGTTTAAGAAACGTATATCGCCTGGTGCCTGGATGGGTGACCCGCGGTGGCGTAACTCTTTTAGCACCAGCAGCAATTTTGAGGGTTTTGAAAACAATACAGATTCATGTGAATCAGCTAGCAATGAGCTGTCTCACCTTCAATCTGCTTTGTTTGCCTATTAGTTATCAAAATATTTATAAATCAAAGCGCTGAAAGCGCTATTGGTATAGGGGCATATGTAAGTTGAAAATATATGGCATAGATAATATGGACAACCATTGTTGAAACACTAAACAATGACCTTTAAAACAAACCAAACCAAAAATGTGTGAAGCAAACAAAATAAATCAGGAAGGACAAAAGATTGACAAAAAACCGAGCAGCGATCCTTAATTAAAATATTTCCAGTTCAGAAATCACTCAAGATCCACAATGTATATTGTAATCATGCTGATAAATGAAAGACAATCGAAAGCATGCTAGAGTTATGTTTCTTTTTGCACTGCACATCTGTAGCTCTGAGTTCCCTATACACCAAGTCTTAAATTGATACAATGGACATCTATTGAGACAATAACCGAAGAAATGAACAAATGAGTTTACACCTAAAAAACCCAGATCAGATTTGTGTTCAAAATATTGTATCGATCTCCTAATCCCAATGTATACGTGTGACGACTTTGAAATTGATCCGCGAAACAGAAGTTTTGACCCATTCATGCAAACCGTAACGGACAGACAGACGGATGGATGAACACAAAGACGGACAGATAGTCAGTCGCTCCGGACAAAGTACACAGCTTGGGGAAGCACCCATTAACGAACAAGGGCATTTCACGGAACGCACGTGTTGCATGCGAAAGTCATATAATTAGTGAGAACATGGAAAGACAAAATTTTACACACTCCAAACGCAGTATGCTAAAGTTATGGTAATGGTGCACTGCAAATCTGTAGGTCATAAGTTACCTACAAACCAAGTTTGAAATGGATACAATGGAAATTAATTGAGACAATCGCTGAACTAAATAAGGAAAAATGGAGATAACTAAAATAAACAGACCAGAGTTATGTTTTCCTGATCACACGGTATAAGTGTGACCACTATGAAATAAATCATCTGCCATACAGTAACAACGTGTTGACCAATACATGCAATCCATGACGGACGGACGAATGCCCATTTAGGAAGACAGCCGGTCGGACGCCGGATTATACCTCCAAGCTTTACAGACAGAGACAACTCATAAAGCATTGATTAGAGAAGACTGGTTCGATGCGTCTCCGAAACTGGACCGTACAAGGTTAATTTACAAAAAACCTATTTAGACTACATTTCTAGTCTATTTGTCAACAGATACATCTAGGACTAGATTACACGTTGACGGACGTTGAGTCTTCAATAAACGCAAATGCATATACATTATAAATTTTGTCCCAAAATCGCTCGAAGCGCCTCAATTATAAAATACATAATGACCTTGCTGTTATAACTCGTGTGTATGTTGACATTTTCGGCCAAATTTCTGTCCGACGTTTGACAACAGCCAATGCGACATGCGTCATTCGTCTTTCACCAATGGGTTAAGTCTATGCGGAAAAGCAGCCAGTTGCTTGAGAAGATTGTTGTGTGGAGTACTGGTGTGAGAAAACCAGGAAATACATTTGTAGGTGAACTGGCCGCCGTGGTATTACTGCGGAAATGTTAAAAACGGCGTTAACCCCAATCAATCAATGTTGAAATTAACTTATCTCTAATTTGTAGATTTAATTTCTATTTCCTATTTTGAATAGTGATGAAAAGATTATGGAAAAAGACAAACTTGCTGATTATCATTCATCTGTTAAGGTGAGTCAAATGTGTCTAAAAGGGGAAAAGGTTAAAATAATAACTGTAGACAAATGTTTTCGTTATCTATGTTATAGAACAAAATTGATTCATGTTTCAAAGCATTGTTTGGAAAGCAGGAATTGCTCATTGTCAGCAATTGCTCCGTTTGCAAATACACTTTCAATATTCGTATGTACTAAGTAGCTATAACGGAAACGGTTCAACCCTTTCCCGCTTACAGTCGCTTGTTGACGCATGTGCAGCAGACGGCTGCAGAATTGTTTATCGTGACCCATTTCCTCCTTTTCCACAAAGGTTTCAACTATATATTTTCCCCCTTGATGTAAGGCAAAATTGCTCGTTATCATTTATCTCTAGCATGTTATTCAAAATGTGTCGAGTTAAAGAATGTCCATAGTAAAACGTTCAAATATGAAGAGAATTAGTTTGAAACGTGTTTGAAAGCATTGTGTGAAAAGGAGGAATTGCTCACTGTCAGCAATAGTTCCATTTTTAACAATATTTTCAATATTCGAACTGTTATAGTATCGAGGAAAGGGTTCCGCTTCCATGGGGGGATTTAACCAACTTTTCGCTTACAGACGCATGTGCAGCAGACTACAATCGAAAACATTGTGACAAAAGGAGAAATTGCTTATCGTAGGCAATTTCTACTTTTGCCACAATGGTTTCAACTCCTTTCAATAATTTTATTTACAGTGATTTGCTCATTTCTCTATATAAGTCGACTGTTGTAAACTAATGGGGTCACAGCACGGTCGACGTTACCTAACACCACTGACATTGAGGTCAATCATAGTTCAGAGTGTCTCTCCACGTTGGAACTATTTTGTCTTATTAATTAATGCAAGTGGAGGGTTTTTCGTGATTCGGTCGAACCAATAAAATCGTTGAAAAGGCAGATTATAACCAATCAAAACTTGATTTTGGCGTAGTAATTTAATTGTGGACTGTGGTTGCAGCCGTAATCCGACTTTTCGAAAGCAGGCTAGCAATGAGATAGTGGCGAAACGTCCCTATTCCAAAAACCATTACATGAACAATGGATTCGCCCAATTTTGAACATAGACGAGTCTAATTTTGGGTTTTCGGCACTGAAAGAGTTAGCTCCGTGAAGGCCTCAG
>JASEVX010000007.1:39878973-39891451 GCA_031761405.1 Serripes groenlandicus
ACAGTGACAGTGATCTTCTCTAGTTGATTATATGGTGTTTTGAGCCATTTTCCAGCCATTTTAACGTTATATCAGGGCGTTCCTGTGTAAGTTAACAGTAATACTAGTCCATTTATCATGACACCAGCCATTCAGTCGCAATGCTAACTCCTCAACCATGAACGCCAAGAAAGTAGAGCCATAAATTCCCTTTTCAAAGTATTTGGTACCGAGGCGGACGCTCTACCACTTTAAAACCTCCGAGGTGTATCAGAAATATTGACAAAACATATGTTTTCCGGCTTTATTTTTCGTTTTAGTTTGGTGGCTTTTACACAAATCTTTCCTTTAAAGCTTTAATGGATTTTGTGAGCAGCGAGATCCAAATTAACCTGCGCCGCTGCACAGTCTGATCAGGATCAAAGGCATCCTAGAAATGCTAGGCCGGATATGACATCAAGCTGGCTGTACATGTATGCAATTTGATTGCTATTGCTATTATTTTCAAAAACCCCGAGGGCCGGTTTTCTTTTGTCGTGGGTCCATTGTTGAAAAACCACCAGAAATACGTACAGGGTCAGGGTTGGTAATTTGGGGAGAAAAACTAGTCATAATAAACCGAGTATAAGTGGATAAACTGCATACTTTGAAGTAATTTGAAGACGTTCGTCGTAAATGGACACATTTGAGCTAGTGTTGAATGGTGCATTTTTTTTTTGTGAATGTAGAATAAGAGAATAAGATCGACCTGGCTCAGTATTGTTCTTAAATAGAAGAAATTGACCAAACAATTGAAGAAATTGACAGTCAATTTGAAGAAATGAACAGACAGTTTAAGGAAATTGACAGATAATTTGAAGAAATTGACAGATTCTTTCCTATGCAAACGATTTTGAAAAAAACTGTGGAACATCCCTTAATATGAAATATGAATTATCGAAAAGGGCTCTAGATGAAAAGATGCGAAAAAGTTGATGCCTCTGCTGCAGGCACTTGGTGTGTATTCAGGTATACCTATCACAATGAGCTCTCGGATAAGTTTTAGTTAATATTTATTATTTTATTGGTTAGATTCGCCTTCAAACTCAATTACACCCCTGCCCCACCACAGAAACTTGTATGCGGAGGCCATTCAAAGCATATATAAAGATTATCATTGTTTGTATTTGTGTGCCCCTATCAACAATCAACATATATAAGAGCATTTATGACAAGTGAAGTATAATATCCTCATTTGATCTCTGATCCGCTTTGCTGACGACCAGTGTATATTTACAAATCCAAATTTATCTATCACCAGATGTGTTGATTGATTAGGGTAAGTCATATCACTGCTGCCAGTTCACCAACTCATGTGTTTCCTGGCATTCTCAAACAAGTACTCCACACAACATTCTATATGCAACTGGCTTATTTTCCTCATAGACTGTAAGCCCTTTAGTGAATGACGCCGGCTTGTCACATTGACTTTTGTCAAACGTCGGAAAGAATGTTGGCTAAGCTTGGAATCGAACTCACCACCCCTGGATTTACAACACGAGTCGATACCGACTGAGCTACTGGAGCTCGGCCACTAGATTTGTAATTCTCGGCATATTGGTTGTTCTGCCGTTAAAACGTGGTTTAACCCTTGCCCACATGCAGACGTGTTTTGACTTATATGCAGTAGAAACTTTAAAGCAGGGTGGCAAAAGTAGAAATCACTCATAAGAACATAATTTTTATGTTGTCACCATGTTTTCATCTCCAGTCAATGATTATTATTTATTTTATAGAGATTTCCCTAAAATAAGCCTTATAAATCTGGGATATAACATAATAAACAGGTTATTGACAAAAAATGTCCAAGGTGCGGTTCTCGAGCGGACAAATATGATAACAAAATATACACAGACGTAAAATAATGATCATAATCAGTAATGGAAATGAGTAATCTTGCCAATCATTAGTCATAGTACGTTTACAGTGCTTTCATTAAGGAATAATTATAAGATTTGTGAATTCACAATCTTGGTAGAGGTCCACTAGATGATGCTACATACCAAATATATATATTTGGTATGTAGCATCATCTAGTAGACCTCTACCAAGATTGTTCAAATTATAGCCCTTAGGGTAAAAAATGACCCCTCCCCGGGGGTCACTTGTTTGACATAGACAGGAGAAAAACTTTCAAAATTGACTCCTCCCCAGGGGTCACTTGTTTTACTTAGACTCATATAGGAAAAAAACTTAAAAAGTCTTCTTGTCTAAAAGATATTTGGTATGTAGCATCAGCTAGTGAACCTCTACCAAGCTTGTTCAAATTATAGCTCTGGGGTAAAAAATGACCTCTCTCCGGGGGTCACTTGTTTTACATAGACTCATATACTTCTCTAAAAGTAGAAGGCCCAGGCCTTTGATATTTGGTATGTAGCATCATTGTGGACCTCTTCCAAGATTCTTCAAATTATAGCTCTAGGGTAAAAAATGACCCCTCCCCGGGGGTCACTTGTTCTCTATAGACTCATAGCGATTTATTTTTAAAAATCTTCTTGTCTAAAAGAAGAGGGCCCAACCTTTGATAACTTGTTTAACATAGATGGGGAATAAAATATAAAAATCTTCTTGTCTAAAAGATATTTGGTATGTAGCATCATCTAGTAGACCTCTACCAAGATTGTTCAAATTATAGCACTGGGGTCAAAAATGACCCAATCCCGGGGGTCACTTGTTTTTCATAGACTCATATAGGGAAAAAACTTTAAAAATCTTCTTGTCTAAAAGTAGAGGGCCCCATACTTTGATATTTGGTTTGTAGCATCATCTAGTGGACCTCTACAAAGATTGTTCAAATTATAGCCCTGGCGTATAAAATGACCCCATCCCGGGGATCACTTGTTTTACATAGACTCATATAATCGAAAAACTTTAAAAAACTTCTTGTCTAAAAGTAGAGGTCCCAGGCCTTTGAAATTGGGTATGAAGCATCATCTAGTGAACCTCTACCAGGATTGTTCAAATTATAGCCCTTGGGTCAAAAATGATCACTCCCCGGGGGTCACTTGTTTGACATAGATAGGGGAGAAACTTTAAAAATCTTCTCAAAGTTAATTATAGCCCTGGGGTCTATTGTTTTACAAAGACTCATATAGAGAAAAAACTTAAAAAATCTTCTTGTCTAAAAGTGGAGGCACCAGGCCTTTGATATTTGGTATGTAGCATCATCTAGTGGACCTCTACCAAGATTGTTTAAATTATAGCCATGGGGTCAAAAATGACCCCATCCCGGGAGTCCCTTTTTTACATAGACTCATTTAGGGGAAAAACTTAAAAAATCTTCTTGTCTAAAAGAAGAGGTCCCTGATCTTTGATATTTGGTATGTAGCATCATCTAGTGGACCTCTACCAAGATTGTTCAAATTATAGCCATGGGATAAAAATTGACCCCTCCCCGGGGGTCGCTTGTTTAACATAGATAGGGAAAATACTTTAAAAATCTTCTTGTTTAAAAGATATTTGGTATGTGGCCTTTGATATTGGGTACGAAGCATCATCTAGTGGACCTCTACCAGGATTGTTCAAATTATAGCCCTGGGGTCTATTTTTTTACATAGACTCATATAGAGAAAACACTTAAACAATCTTCTTGTCTAAAAGTAACGGCCCCAGGCCTTTGATATTTGGTAAAACCTCTACCAAGATTGTTCAAATTATAGCCCTTGGGTCAAAAATGATCCCTCCACGGGGGTCACTTGTTTGACATCGATAGGGGAAAAGCTTCTTGTCTCCAAGTAGAAGGCACAGGTCTTTGATATTTGGTATGTAGCATCATCTAGTGGACCTCTACCTAGATTGTTCAAACTATAGCCGTGGGGTCAAAATTGACCCCTCCCCAGAGGTCACTTGTTTTACATAGACTCATATAGGAAAAAAACATAAAAAGTTTTCTTGTCTAAAAGATATTTGGTATGTAGCAACATCTATTGGACCTCTACCAAGCTTGTTCAAATTATAGTCCTGGGGTCAAAAATGACCCTTCCCTGGGGGTCACTTGCTTTACATAGACTCATATACGTAAACAACTTTAAAAATCTTCTTGTCTAAAAGTAGAAGGCCAAGGCCTTTGATATTTGGTATGTAGCATCATTGTGGACCTCTATCACGATTATTCAAATTATAGCCCTGGGGTAAAAAATGACCCCTCCCCGTGGGTCACTTGTTCTCCATAGACTCATAGAGATTTTTTTTAAAATTCTTCTTGTCTACAAGAAGAGGTCCCAACCTTTGATATTTGGTATGTAGCATCATCTAGTAGACCTCTACCAAGATTGTATAAATTATAGCCATGGGGTAAAAAATGACCCCATCCCGGGGGTCCCTTGTTTTACAAAGACTCATTTAGGGGACAAACTTTAAAAATCTTCTTGTCTAAAAGTCGAGATATAGGACCATCATGGTCCTCTTGTTTATTTCTTCACTTGGTATAGTCTGATCTTATTCCTCAAATGTTGGTAAATTTTCCTGATTAATGTTTTCAATGATGTGTACATATTGTTTACTACAATTATCAAAGTTTGGTCAGGTTTTTGAAATACATGAACAAATCTTCGTTCGACAGTGCTGGTTTTTGTCATATTCTTGAAAATATGGACCATAATTCCTGTTCCCTCTTCCTTCTTTCCTCGTTTGATTGTTTACATTGGCTACGTCTAAAGGTGTTTCTACTTTTCCTACAGCAATATTTATAATCCTTCTTTTTTCGTCATATTCAATGCGCCTGTTTTAATAATGTTTTGTACAATTAAAATAGTTCACAGCATCTTTGAACGCTTTATTTTTCAGTTTACATTATTTATTGTACCATTTTTGTTTAAATTTATCGGATGACGTAAATTCACATATATATGAAGTATTGTTTTCAGGAATTACGTTTAAAGAATTAGTAGCACTTGTTCATGCACACTTTTGAAAGAAAATGCAATGGGAGCATGGTTGGAAAATGTCAATTTTACTACATTAAAGTATGCAAGTTGATCCATATCCCTCTCATTTGTCAATAAGTAATCTTCTACACTGTTACCGTTATACATAGTACACACGTGTATTTACCTATAGCCGCGTCATCGTATAATCTACCATTTACGATACAAACATCGGAAGATTTACATATATAAATCAATAAATCCCCGTATCGGTTTGATTTGTGATCCTGTGTGGCATGCAGAAGTGCTCCATTTTGTCTATTGACTATGTTTTTAAGAATTACATTGTTGGTTATGAAATCTATTTTCTTCCAGTACGTGCATTCATATCTACTGTAATAAAGAAGTGAATTCAGGTCCTCCTCCTTATTTGCAAATGATTTGCCTTCTTTTCATATATGTTTACTACACTGGCACAGGGTAAATTTGCGACAACTTGATAACTTGATATAATTGATATACAGGATTTTATAACAATATCAAAAAATTTGCCTTTTATATTATAGCTTAGTAATTTACTCAATAATCCGCCCTACCGAATCAAAGGTATTCTGGAAATCAACAAAGCAACAAAGTAGTTTCTTATTTTGGCGTTTACAAATTACTGCAAGAATGTGTAGAACAAACATGTGATCGGCATTTGAATGATTTTTCCTAAATCTTGCTTGATTTTCATTCAGCAAATCGTTACCTTCAAATGTATATATTCGTTTAATTACATCCCTTTATATAATGAAATATTTGAGGCTTTGCAGAAACATACAAGTTATAGAAGTGGTTTAATTTACCCGTAATAAACAATTATTTAAAAAATTCTATTTATATTATTTAAATATATGGTGAAACGCGTATATAATAATAATGAATATGAATGGAAGAAAATTAATTTAAATGATTGTATATTATTAAATAATACAAAACCACGCATCGAAATACATGTACAATGGAAACGCGATACTGCGAAGTCGACAGGGACCGAGAAATAACTGTTAAATAATTGATCAACTTCGTAATACATTTATACTGAAGTTTTTATTATTAACAGCATTCGAGTGAAAATTTCATATAAAGAAAACCGCACATTATTTGCACAATCTTTTTCTGTCTAGTGCCTGTTTAATACGGCTTATTTAGAACATGCACCTTTAATTTGGTCGATTCTGGACGAGGAACATACCGAAAAATACTCCAATGAGTTCTTTCGGACTTTTCAAACATTTCCTTATCATATACCATACTTGTTTGGAAACGGGTTTTCCCGTTTTGCACCATGTTGCAAAATGTTCAGAGTTATTTGTTAACAATTTAAATCTACCCCAATCAGACGGGATTTTGACTGCATTCTTAGCATTCTGTACTACCACTTCTGGGGAAAGGCATTCGTCTTTAGGATAAATAATTTTCACAAGCTGCTTTTTGCCTCTATCTATGAAATCGTAGAGGTCAACAGTCCTCAATTTTGCGTCCCATTTCCAATATCCAGCAAAGTCAGCTACGCCCTCTTCAAGGCCTAGGAAAATACCATGATGATAGTATTCAATGCTGCCATAGGTTGTTTTGACAGCAATTTGATCCCCCGGTTGTAATGTCCTGTAATTAGATGATAAAGAAAAGCTTACATTTTAAAGCAACGTTTTTTTTTCAAAACTATTTAAGTAGCTTATAATTTAGGTATCAATCGACTTTCATCTAAAACCGTGATGTGAAATTTTTGCCAATTAGTCGCAACTTAATGTTCATGAAACTTTTGAAATCTAGTGTGCTTTCGGATCAGATACACACGGTTCGACAGACAGTCTTATCTATATTTTTCAAAATACACTTTGACTGGCTTTTCTATAACACAGCTGTTTTAGGATACATATTTGATTCAGTTAACTAATATCAACACCAATAGCGCGACATTTTGATGGATAAAAAGTAGTACTGTTTTATTGGTCATTGTTAAATGAGGTTGAGGGTCAACTAAGATAGTCCCAACCTTGACCTTGTCCAATAATAAGTGACATCCATTACATAGATTATGGTAGTCAGATCTTGTTAACAAGATCAATTAACGTTATTGATCGGATGGATATGCCCGTGTTCATGACTCGTATCCGAACATTAAAGGGAAGGTAAAGGCGTATGGTGCCCGTTTGTCCTGCGAATCACGAGACTGTTAATAGTTATTTTTCAACTGAAGAGCAGCGTTTCTATGGCATCAAAAGACAGTGTGCGTTTATGGAAGACCACAGGAACTAAAAGTTGTTGAAACACCTACTGTTTATCGCATAATTTGCTCACCAGATCTAAAATAACTTTTTATATAATCAGACTTTGTCTTTTCTGAAAGTTCTGGTGCGATTTGAAAAGAATTCGGTACAAATTGTATTTGAGTGACCCTTTTTAGCCTGATTGCGTAGGTCGTAGGTCGACACTAAAACGTATGTTCAGAAAGTGTAGACCTGGCGCATAGGTCGTAGGTCGACACTAACATTTATGTTCAGAAAGTGCCGACCTGGCGCGTAGGTCGTAGATCGACACTCAAACTTATGTTAAGAAAGTGTTAACCTGGCGCGTATGTCGTAGATCGACACTCAAACTTATGTTCAGAAAGTGTTGAAATGGCAGTTAGGTCGTAGGTCAGCACTATCTGAGTGTAAATTTGAGTGTCAACCTACGGCCTACGCGCCAGGTAAACACTTTCTGAACATAAATATGAGTGTCAACCTACGACCTACGCGGCAGGTCAACACTTTCGTAATGTAAATTACAGGCCAGGTCGAATCTTTCTGAACATAAATTTGAGTGTCGACCTACTACCAACGCGCCAGGTCAACATTTTATGAACATAAATTTGAGTGTTGACCTACGACCTACGCGCCATGTCAACACTTTCTGAAAATAAGTTTGAATGTCGACCTACGACCTACGCTCCAGGTCAACACTATCTTAGTGTAAACTTGAGTGTCGACCTACAACCTACGCGCCAGGTCAACACTTGTTGACTGTTGACCTACGACCTACAGGCCAGGTCGAATCTTTCTGAACATAAATTTGAGTGTCGACCTACTACCAACGCGCCAGGTCAACATTTTATGAACATAAATTTGAGTGTTGACATACGACCTACGCGCCATGTCAACACTTTCTGAACATAAGTTTGAGTGTCGACCTACGACTTACACGCCAGGTCGACACTTTCTGAACATAAATTTGAGTGTCGACACCAACGCGCCAGGTGAGCACTTTATGACAGAAGATTGAGTGTCGACCTACGACCTACATCGCCAGGTCAACCTATCCTAAGGTAAATTTGTTTGTCAAACTACGACCTAAGCGCCAGCTGGTCAACACTTCTCGAACCAGTAAGTTTGACAGTGTCGATCTACGACTACGCGCCAGTCAACACTTTCTGAACATAAATTTGAGTGTCGGCTACGCCCTACGCGCTAAGTCGACCAAGATCTGAACAGAATTGATGTCAAACATACGACTCTAAGCGCTGATCAACACTTTCTGAACATAAGTATTGAGTGTCGGAACTACGACTCTACGCGCCAGGTCCAACATTGTGCTTAGTTAATCTGAGTGTCGACCTACGACCTACGAGACAGGTCCAACACTTGTCTGAACATACTTTCGTCTTGTCGACCTACGACCCGCGCCAGTCCGACACTTTCTGACATAAGTTCGAGTGTCGATCTACGACCTACGCACAGATCGACACTTTCTGACAACATTTTTGTGTCGACCTACGACCTACTGGCGCAGGTCAACACTTTCTGGAACATAGTTCGGAGTGACGCCTTACTACCTACGCGCAGGCAACACTATCTCTAGGGTAAATTTGAGTGTCAACCTTCGACCTACGCGCTAGGTCACACACTTTCTTGAACATAAGTTTGTGTGTGTCGACCTACGGTCTACTGCGCCAGGTCTACACTTTCTGATTAAATATTGAGTGTCGACGCTACGACCGTACATGCCAGGTCAACAATTTCTGTCATTAAGTTTGTGTGTTGACCTACGACCTCGCACCAGGGTCAACACTACTTAGTGTAACTTTGAGTGTCTACTCTACGACCTCACACGCAAGTCAACACTTTCGTAGTGTACATTTGAGCGTCGACCTCGACATAAGCGCCCAGGTCAACACTTTCTGAAGCATAAATATGAGTGTCAGACCTACGACCTCGCGGCAGGTCACACTATCGTAATGTAAATTTGAGTGTCGACTACGACATATTGCGCTAGGTCAACACTTTCTGACCACGAAATTTGAGAGTCGATCTACGACTTACGCGCAGGTCAACACTATCTGAACATATGTTTGAGTGTCGACCTAGACCTACGTCGCACAGGTCAACACTTTCAGACAAAATTTTGAGTGTCGACTCTACGACTTACGCACCAGGGGCGGACACTTTCTGACATAAATTGTTTTGTGGCACCTACGACCCTTCGCGCCATGTAACCAGCTTTCTGACATAAGTGTGAGTGTAGCCCTACTACCACGCGCCAAGTGCAACACTATCTTAGTGGTAAATTTGAGTGTCGACTTCGACCTACGCGCTAGTACAACACTGCTGAACCGAAAATTGGAGTGTCAACCTACGACCTACGCGCAGGTCAAACAGTTCTGACATAGGTTTGAGTGTCGATCTTTGACCTACGCGCCAGGTCAACACTATCTTAGTCTACATTTGACTGTCGACCTACGACCTACCCGCCAGGTCAACACTTCTGAACAAACGTGGTGTCGCCTTACGACCTACGCACCAGGTCGAACTATCTTATTGTAAACATGAGTGTCGACAACGACCTACGTCGCCAGGTACACACTTTCAGAACATAAGTTTGAGTGTCGACGCTAAGACCCTACACGCCAGGTTAACACTTTCTGAATATAAATTTGAGTGTCGACAGACGACCTACACGCCAGGTCGATACTTTCTGAACACTAAATTTGAATGTCGACCCACTACCAACGCGCCAGGTCAACACTTTATGAACAGAAGTTTTGAGTGTCGATCTACGATCTACACGCCAGGTCCACTCTATCTCAGAGTTAAATTTGATTGTCAACCTACGACTATGCGCCAGGGTCAAACACTTTCTGAACATAAATTTGAGTGTCGACCTACGACCTACGACGCCAGGGGTCAACACGTTTCTGAACATAAGTAGTGAGTGTCGACCCCAGCGACCTACGCACCAGAGTCCGACACTTTCTGAACATTAGTTTGGAGTGTCGATCTACGACCTACGACGACGTACGCACCAAATCAACAGCCAGTCAACACTTCTTAAGATAAGTTTGGAATGTCGACATTACGACCTATGCACCAGGTCGGACACTATCTTAGTGTAAATGTGTGTGTCGACCTACGCCTACGCGCCAGGTCAACACTATCTGAAATAAGTTTGAGTGACACACCATACGACCTAGCCACCAGGTCACACTATCTGACATAAATTTTGAGTGTCGACCTACGACCAACGAGCGCACGGTCAACACTTCTAACATAGAGTGTGAGTTTCGAGCTCCGACCTACGCGCTAGGTCAAACTTTCCTGACATATGTGTTGAGTGTCGACCTACTGACCTATGCGCCAGGTCACACTTTCTGACATCAGATTTGAGTGTCCGACCTACCGACCTACGCGCCAGGTCAATCACTTTCTGAAACATAAGTTTGAGTCTCGACCAACGACCTACGCGCCAGGTCAACACTACCTCTAAAGTGTAAATTTGAGTGCTCGACCTACGATCTACGCGGCCAGTCAACATTTCTGAACATAAGTCTGTGCGTGACTACGACCTACGCACCAGGTCGAAACTATCTTAGTGTAAAATCTTGAGAGTCAACCATACGACCTACGCGCCAGTCAACACTTTCTGAACATAAATTTGAGTGTCGACCTACGAACCTACACCGCCAGGTCAACACTCTTTCTGAACATAATCTTGATGCGACCTAACACTACGCGCAGATCAACACTTCTGACATAAGAGTTGAGTAGATGACCTACGACCTACGCACCCAGTGTCTACACTATCTTATTGTAAATTTGACTGTCGACCTACGACCTACGCGACCAGGTCAACACTTTCTGAACATAGATTAGGAGTGGCGACCTACGACCTACGCGCCCAGGTCAACACTTTCTGAACATAAGTTTGGAGTCCTCGACACGACTACGGCGCCAGGTCAACACTATCTACGTGTACAAATGTGAGTGTCGCCTACGAGTCTACGGCGCCAGGTCAACACTTTCTGACAAAGTTGCTGTCGACTACGACTACGCACACAGGTCGACACTATCTTAGTGTAATTGCAGTAGTCAACTCTACGACCTACGCGCCAGGTCAACACTTCTGAACATAAATTTGAGTGTCGACCTACGACCTACACGCCAGGTCAATCACGTCTGACACTAAACTGATGTCGACCTAAGACCTAGCCGCCAGATCAACACTTTCTGCACATAAGTTTGAGTGTTGACCTACGACCTCGACACCAGGTCATACACTATCTTATTGTAAATTTGACTGTCAACCTATGACCTACGAGCCAGGTCAACACTATCCTTGAGTTTAAATTTGATGTCGACCTACGACCTACTGCATCAGGTCAACACTTTCTGACATAAATTTGAGTGTAGGACCTAGCACCTACGCGCCAGTCACACTATCTTAGTGTAAAATTGAGTGATCCCTCCTAGCGAGTTGTCATCACGCTCTTGATTAATTCTCTCCATACTAAGTCGTTACACATACGCTACATAGCTATCCCTCAGGTGTGTCGATCAGGGCCACGCTATCCTCTGTTTTTGGAGATGCAATACTAAAATAGTTTGTATTAATAGATTGCATACTCTGCAATGCTCAGTTCGGTTCAGTACATCAATAAATACGGAAGGACAATGTACCTGTCATGAATCTACCTGTTCGGATTTCCGTAGAGCTATAGAGGTTATATGATAATTCAAAAACAAGTATTATGTGACCGAATGATAGACATTCGGACATATGAGGGGTCAATTAATTTTCATAAGACCAACAGGATTTATGATCTTGAATAGTAATCTTGCTGATGCAATCTTATCTTAGTCCTGTCATAGTGGGATTATGTTTAGGTACCTATTTATACATGCACTTCGCATGTCCTCTTAACCGATCTACAAATCTATCTCATTATTTTCAGTACTTTGATTTTCATTTATTGATAATATCGTTATTCGCTAACCTAAAATTGCCTACTGAAAGTCAGGTTCATATGAAAACGCCAAAGAATAAATAAATTCAAAGGGATTGGGGGGGGTTTTGGAAAGTAAAAAGTAAAACATGGATACAATAGGTGTAAAGGGTTACGAAAATATGACTAAGTGGTCAATATTCAGTTAACTATACACAATCAAAAAAAGAAACTGTTTTAATTTCATAGAAATTTATATTGAATTTGTTCGAGGTTTAAAGCATAACACCTCTCAAATCAGAAATAGAAGATGAGCGAACAGATCAACACGATTGACTAAAGCCTAGACTCT
>JASEVX010000007.1:39891651-39906651 GCA_031761405.1 Serripes groenlandicus
CACAGGTGTGTATCTAAAACTGTTGATTCCCCGGTTTGTTAGTATTTTCCCCGCTCGGTATCATATTAATAGACCCTAAACGTGTGTCCATCACCAGGCAGATAACTGCACAGCTCATTATAGTTGTACCTTGTTAGCACAAACACAAAACCTGACTATACAATGATATATTATGAATCTCGATGTGTTTATAGTGTCCACACATGAAAACAACATGAACGTAGTAGCCTATAGGGTTACAATAGATTTACGATTATATAGATTGCAGCTTAACCGCTACAAACATAATACAGTTTAAACATAGTTAGTTCTGTTCCGGAACATCATGAGACCCTTTGCTCAAAAACAAACTCGGATATAGGTACTCCCTGGGCCTCCCCACGGGCCCTGTTAACCCTTCTCCGAACGGCGCTGAAACGGTTGGCGGTGGGTTCCCGCCATTATCCATTGTTTGGAGTTCACTTCCTTGTGAACCGCTTCGTCCCGCACCTTTGTCATCCATTTACTTAAACAATTTGGCAGACAGTTAATTAAATCGCTACATTTTCATTTTTAACAACATATTAAGCCTTATATGACTAACCACTATGGCACTACCCAGGCTAACGTAATACAAACCGCTACGCGACAAACTTACTTCATTGTTAATGTCACATCGTATTTTATCTAAATACATTATTTCTGACAACAAACCCGGCAGAGCCTTCCGGACAAACCCTGCAGAGCCTTCCGGAAAGGCTCATACATGGTTTTATTTAAATAAGTCGCAATTGCTCATTGTAAATTCTAACTATTTTAAATAACTTACATTATCCCATCGCACGTTTTGGGTAAAGTTCACCGACCTTAGATCAAATGTGTTGATCATAGTTGCAGGGGTAACTCCTACAACATACGGTGCTGCAAGTGTGAAATACTCTATGGATGCAGTGCATTCCTGTTTGAGCTCCATTAAGTCAATAGGTGATTTATTTTCAACTTTCGTATGCTGATCAATTCATATCAAATCGAAATGTAAATCCACCCTAGAAATAATTATCCAATTGTTTTGAACTAAATGGTAAGCGATAGGTAAGTTTACCATGGTTACCGAAGTAACACAATGTTTATTTGACACAGTTGTTGTAAATAAATTAATGATACACGATTTACCTTTTACTACTGTGTATATTGGGCTTTGAATCCCACATAATTTGACCTCATTTTGACTACTCGTATCGAGTTCATGGTCTGTTAGCAGAACATATTTTTGCCTTGCTTTATCGATAAGAAACCCATTTGATTATAATGTGTAAATGGCGGCGGGTCAACAGCCTTTTCTTGCTGTGCATGATAAAGTGGTTTCGGAGATATAATTGGTACAGGTAGATATACCTCGAATTGGTCGTCAAGCCTTATCATTGGTATTGACAGCACACTCATTATTTTCCCCTCTACAAACACCGTTGTGCTCGTTATAGTCTATAACTTTACGGTTGTTCAACTGGTACGATATGGTCTGAATTTAATGGGAGGTTGGATACCTGTATACATTTTCATTCGTAAACCTGTGTCTGCACATATTCCTCTATTTGTACGCATCATTTAATGATCTGTTGTCTGTATATCGGCGGCGTATCAAGGTTAACGAGCTCAGTATTCGGAGAAACGACTCGCTGTCGGATAATGGGATCGTTTAAGTAGACTTATCAACAGAGCAGACATTAATGGCATTAATAGGGTTTATTGTAGCTGCAGGTGTTCCGCGTTTCAAAGATAATGTCTTGCCAGTAGTGTTTACCAATAAGACTGGTAATTTACAGTTCCAGTAAAGTTTAACAACAGCATTAGTGATAAGCAATCCGGGCTCGTTTCCATTGTAACCCTTTTCAAATAAGGATATTTCGTAATTTTGCCAAACGGGAAATTCCGAATGTTTGCGCACCTTACAATAACAAACATGGGCTGTTTGTGGAAGGATCTTTATTTTCGATTTCGTGCGAGCTATTGAAGCCACATGTATATCATCGGCCAACGGTACATACGTATTATGCACACGTATACACCCGAGATCGTGATACACGCGTACGCCACGTGATTGTAACCAATCTATGCCCAAAATAACATTTCGGTTGAGATACCTTACGACATAAAACTTTTGACTCATTTTCAATCCGCCTATCAAGAATTCTATTTCCGCAAAACCGTCTACATGAAGAGGACTATTAGTAGCCAAATTAAGACTATGCTTACGTAGTTTAGGTTTTATTTTTAGATAATCATGTACGCGTCGGTGAATAAGGGATACCTCTGCACTAGAATCAAGTAAACCTCTGTATTTCTGATTCCCAAACTTAAGAAGAAGTGAATTTAAGCCTACCCTAGCAGAATTAATAAAAATAGTATTTTAGTTCTGTTTGTACAGCCAACTTCCCCCACCGGCTCCTAAATGTGGGAAGTATTTGCGTTTAAATGTTGGCCCGACTTATGGATTCCCGCAGACCCATTGCTATTTTTCCACATTCTCGAGCATAGTGGCCAGGCTCTCCGCAGTGATAACAGATAACGCTTTTTCTGTATCAGCCCTTATCTTGTCTGATTTGCGCAAGATTAACTTGCCCATCATGTTTCCGCGCTCTACAATCTGCAATGAGGTGACCTACCTTGTGACAGTAATTACACTTAATGTTCTGTCTATAGTGATCTACCTCCATCGGGACGGCCTCATCAACTTGATGATTTCCGCCGGCGCCCGGCGCGTGACCCGTTCGCAATTGAAATCTCCTACGGAGATTCTGTTCTCGCGTAGCTATCGTAACCGCGTTCTGATAGAGTTGTGGGTTTTCCCTCATTATTTTCATTTTAAGAGAATCTTCCCTGAGCCCATCAATAAAATACCCCACAAGTTGTCTTTGTATAGCGTTTTGATCCTGTCCCTCAAAAGCTTCTTCCCCCATATTTAACATACGCTCGGCATAAACCTGTACCGTTTCCCTCTTTTTTTTGCCTAATGTTTCTCAAAATCAGCAAAGCATGCTGAGAATCTACTACTTCTCCAAACCGCGTTTTTAACTCCACCTTAATTTGATCCCAGGTGTGATCAGCATTCTGTTCAATATATCGTTTGATGAAATCACTAACAGGGCCTATGCTTGCCTGATACGCTATATATTTAACCCTTTCATTAGGTATTCCTGTTAACGTGCCAACATTTTCAATACTTTTAATCCATTCTTTAAATTCTTTTGGATTACTACCATCAAATAGATAGTAGATAAATAGTAGACGTTTGACAAAAGCTAAACGAAAGGCGTCATTCGTGTGTCACCAATGGGCTAACAGTCGATGTGGAAAAGTCGTGGCCGGGATCATGATAAGTGAATTGTCGCCTTGATATAACTGAAATGACGTTAAAACCGACATAAAATCAGATTTTAACCATAATAAGAAGCATTAATCACTACCATATCAGGAAATATGTAAGTGTGTAAACAATTATTGTTTTTTACTCCCAGTCATACACTAATTCTGCATGGTAAATTATGTTGCACGCAAATGAATATTTCAGTATGTTATGTTTCATGTCACGAAGGCTGGACTGTCAAACGAGTGATTTACCGATCAAAACATTTAAGAAATGTAGATTACCTCAGTTGTGTTACAAAGTCAGCGTTGATTGGATAATCACTCATAATGTTGCAGTTAACACCTGTAACAGGTCCGTCTAACGTAATAGATTGAATATAGTTGATACAATGCAGATTGAATATTCCATCTGCGTATTAAATGGTCGCTATTACGTGAACATTACTGATAACAAAGTGTAGAGAATGACACCTGTGCAATTTTGAACAATTTAATGTGCCGTCCTGCCAGAAAATCAAATTGTGGACTATGCGTAAAGTATCTACCCGAATCAGCCTAACCATGCCGCGCAGGTTAACCTGGACAGACACTTTTCACCTCCCGTGGATTTTCTGTTTCAAGAATCATAACTCTATACCTCTATCTCTCTTAGACGGAATGTGTCGATCCGGATTAGCCTGCGCGGACTAGCTAACGTTGCAACCCTGTCGGCATGCTAAGGAGATTACCTCTGTGATGTGTGCATACGTCTATGAACAAATTAAAGCATTAGTTGGATAGAATTGAAGGGGAATCAACTTGTTCTAGTTATATTTGGATAGAATTGAAGGGGAATCAACTTGTTGTAGTTATATTTCAAAGATTCATCCCACTTAGTAGAAATTATACACATCCATCATAATAGTACAACCTGTTGTACATGGACTTCGAGGGTTTTGCGAATAGCAATGATCCATACCAGACTATTCAACTTGGTCAGGATCAACCATGTAAACCATCTTGTCGTACAAACATCCAGGATCAACAATGTAACCATCTTGTCATACAAACAATCAGGATAAACCATGTAAACCATCTTGTTGTACAAACAACCAAGATCAACAATGTAAACCATCTTGTCGTACAAACAACCAGGATCAACCATGTAAACCATTTTGTCGTACAAACAACCAGTATCAATTATGTAAACCATATTGTCGTACAATCAACCAGGATCAACCATGTAAACCATCTTGTCATACAGACAACCAGGATCAATCATGTAAATCATCTTATCGTACAAACATCCAGGATCAACCATGTAAACCATCTTATCGTACAAGCAACTAGGATCAACCATGTATAACATCTTGTCGTACAAACAACTAGGATCAACCATGTAAACCATATTGTCGTACAAACAACCAGGATCAACTAAAATCAACCATGTAAAACATCTCGTCGTACAAACAACTAGGATCAACCATGTAAACCATCTTATCGTACAAACAACCAGGATCAACCATGTAAACCATCTTGCTGTACAAACAACCAGGATCAATCATGTTAACCATCTTGTTTTACAAACATCCAGGATCAACGATGTAAACCATATCGTCGTACAAACAACTATGATCTACCATGTAAATCATCTTATCGTACAAACAACCAGGATCAACCATGTAAACCATCTTGTCGTACAAACAACCAGGATCAACCATGCAAACCATCTTGTTGTACAAACAACCAGGACCAACCATGTAAACCATCTTGTCGTAGAAACAACTAGGATCAACCATGTAAATCCTCTTATCGTACAAACATCAAGGATCAATCATGTAAACCATCTTATCGTACAAACAACCAGGATAAATCATGTAAATCATCTTATCGTACAGACTACCAGGATCAACCATGTAAATCATCTTATCGTACAATCAACCAGGATCAACCATGTAAATCATCTTGTCCTACAAACATCCAGGATCAATTATGTAAACCATCTTGTTGTACAAACAACCAGGATCAATCATGTAAACCATCTTATCGTACAAACAACCAGGATCAACCATGTAAATCATCTTATCGTACAATCAACCAGGATCAACCATGTAAATCATCTTATCGTACAATCGACCAGGATCAACCATGTAAATCATCTTATCGTACAAACAACCAGGATCAACCATGTAAACCATCTTATCATACAAACATCCAGGATCAACCATGTACACTATCTTATCATACAAACATCCAGGATCAACCATGTAAACCATCTTATCATACAAAGATCCAATATCAATTATGTAAACCATCTTATCGTACAAATAACCAGGATCAACCATGTTAATCATCTTATCGAACAAACAACAAGGATCAATCATGTTAATCATATTATCGTACAAACAACCAGGATCAACCATGTAAACCATCTTATCAAACAAACATCCAGGATCAACCATGTACACTATCTTAGCATACAAACATCCAGGATCAACCATGTTAACCATCTTATCATACACACAACCAGGATCAACAATGTAAACCATCTTGTCGTACAAACAACCAGGATCAACCATGTAAACCATTTTGTCTTACAAACAACTAGGATCAACCATGCAAAACATCTTGTCGTACAAACATCCAGGATCGACCATGTAAACCATCTTGTCGTACAGACAATCAGGATCAACCATGTAAATCATCTTGTCGTACAAACATCCAGGATCAACCATGTAAACCATCTTGTCGTACTAACATCTAGGATAAACCATGTAAACCATGTTGTCGTACACACAACCAGGATCAATCATGTTAACCATATTGTCGTAGAATCATCCAGGATCAACCATTTAAACCATCTTGTCGTACAAACAATCAGGATCAACCATGTAAATCATCTTGTCGTACGAACATCCAGGATCAACCATGTAAACCATCTTGTCGTACTAACATCTAGGATCAACCATGTAAACCATCTTGTCGTACACACAACCAGGATCAATCATGTTAACCATCTTGTCGTAGAATCACCCAGGATCAACCATGTAAACCATCTTGTCGTACAAACAACCAGGATCAACCATGTAAACCATCTTGTCGTACAAACATCCAGGATCAACCATGTAAACCATCTTGTTTTACAAACATCCAGGATCAATCATGTTAACCATATTGTTGTACACACATCCAGGATCAACCATGTAGCCCGCTTGTTGTACAAACATCTAGGATCAACCATATTAACCATCTTGCCATACATTCAACTAGGATCAACCATGTAAACCATCTTGTCGTACAAACATCCAGGATCAATCATGTAAACCATCTTGTTTGTACAAACATCCAGGATCAACCATGTAAACCATCTTGTCGTACAAACAACTAGGATCTACCATGTAAATCATCTTGTCGACAAACAACTAGGATCTACCATGTAAACCATCTTGTCGTACAAACAAGTAGGATCTACCATGTAAATCATATTATCGTACAAACAAACAGGAAGCGTCTTGAAAACAAATAAGGGCAAACATAATATACATGTATGAAATGCAAGGCAATACATTTAAAAAGCGATTGGAATGTGTGTTTTCACATGATGTAGTCAAATGGTGAAATATGATCATCTACCACACATGTTCAATGAGTAAAAGAAAAGCAAGATAAGACACTCGGACCATGCTAGTCTTACATTGCCCAGTAAAGCCTTCATAAAAGCAATTGGTTTAAACAAATATCATTCTATTATATATATGCATCTAGATCTGTATCCATATGCAGACAAATCTGCAGCAAATGACATTTGAAAAAGAAATTAACAAAAGGAGAAATTTAGATATTTTTTTTTAAATATAATCTTTATGAGATAGTATTTGAACTTGAATAAGAAAATAGGCATGCGTTATCTATATTAAAACATTTCCTAAACTGGTCTCCGAGTCTTTGTCGGTCAACCATTTTCCCACATGCAGGCACGTTGTGATAAACATTGTGGGAAATTGCTAAGACAGAGCAATTCGTCCTTTAGCTTGGATGTTAAACAACTAGTAAATAGTTCTTCCTCATTTATAGATATTTACTTTGTTTAGCTTGGGTATCTCAGTCGAATGATGCAATAGCTTTGTAAGTTGTTAGAAAGTGTAAAGGGGTCTTTATGAATGTTATCTCGATTTGTTTAAACTCTTCCCCACACATAGATGCTTTCTGACGCCTCTGCAATAGACGGCTTTTGAAAAATTGTGACAAAAAAAGAAATCCATTTGCCTTAATCTTTTTACTCCATTCAATAGTTATACTTTCATTTATAGAGATGTTCCATATTTCTGAGTAGACATTTTCAACGTTGTTGTATGTGGGAAAGGGTTAACGAAATGGGTGTGTTTTTCCATTATAGTAAATTTTCTAACTGGATTTCTTTGTCATCTAAAAAGCGTCACTGTTACAACGTTATCATCAAGTTAAGGAGTATCCAGAGTATCTTAACCCTTCCCACTTATGACAAATCTACAGCAGACGACTTTGAAAATATCTACTAAAACATATGGACAAATTATATAATTGTAGATCCAATTACTGAAAAAGAAAATATAAACAATGTTGCAAAAGGAGCAATTGATCGTTTTGAGGTTAACACACCGAGCCCCAGTAAACCAATCAAATCACAGCTTTTACTAGCACTCTGGGTATTATGACAATCGGATACACCCCTGATTTTAACGGAAGAATAAAGCGTAGGTGGTATCCTGATATCGTTGTATTTGACTGGTTTTGGTGTAAGTAAGTGCGTGTTTAAAGCAGAAATACATTTCACATGACGTAGACCAGCTACATCTAAAGTAGCTGAAGTTGAGTTGATAGATTGGCGAGAATGAGCTACAAAACTGTTTCACTGAACGAAGAGTTGATTTTACTATTGTATCAGTCTCTCATAATCGTTGTAATGTCTAGGTATATTGCGGCGTCAACATACACGTGAAATGTACAAATACGAGAAAGAAGCCAATTGACGCTTGAATATTGCCTTTTGTTTTGTTTTAGCTTAATGTCATTCCGGTTTATTGAACAGACAATACTCTTTTAATTAAACTCGTTTACGTCCAGTCATATCGAAGCAAAACAGTAGTTTAAACATATTTTATTGCCATATAAAATGATTTAACATTATACAATGCACAGGTATATCATATACTAGTATAGGCAAAAGGGTCTGGCCACAAGTTCTCACAACATTAGATACGGCTATTCCAAGCAAAACAGTAGCTCGCAACGTAAGTAAAAAGGAACTTTCCTTTCGCAAGTTGTGTTTGATTCAACATTCGCTATCGGGAACAACAGTTCGGTTAACGACAGTGTAGCACTTCACTGAACGGAAAGCTGCTGTGTGTATGCATTCAGAGCATTGGGATGGTATGTCGTTAAAGAACTACTTGCCAAAATGGATTAACAACTTCCAATATACAACATATCTGCAGTAGACGTCTTTGAACAAAGTATCGAATTAGTATTGGATAGAGTTGAAAACATTGTGGAAAGATAAGAAATGGTTAATGAGCAATTTCTCCTTTTATTAGCATGTTTCAAAAGTCATCTACGTCTTTTGAAACATGCTAATAAAAGGAGAAATTGCTCATTAAGCGTCTATATGTTTGAAAGTGTCTTAACCACCAGGTTTATCGGCACCGGAATTTTTCTTTGGGAAATTCTGCAACCACGTTTACATGCAAAAGAACCCCACCCCCTTTCCCACAAAAGACGCATATTCAGCATACTATTTTTGAAACATCGAGGCAAAAGGAGAGGTTGCTCGTTTTGAGCAATTTTACACTTTGTCACAATGTTTTCAGTGGTCGTCTGCTGCAGTGGCTTCAGGAGTCATCTGTTTATGGGAAAGGGTTAAGGATGTAGAAAAAAATAGTGCAACAGCTTGTCAATCTCATTAAACTAATCTGTTCAATATGTTTCTTTTGCTCACTGACTGATCCGGCCCGACACATTCCGTCTCAGGGGAATAGAGGTATATCTAGAATAATGATTCCTGAAATAGAAAATCCACAGGAGGCGAAAAGTGTCTATCCAGGTAAGCCTGCGCGGTATGCTGAGGCTGATCCGAGTCCACAATGTTGGTTTTCTCACGGGACGGTTCAAATGTGTCGCGTCTAGCGATCTTTGGTCTCGTTTGCACTCCTTAGGTGCTTCACATAAAGATAACATGTGTATGGGCATAAGAACATTTTGATTTACTACCCCCTCGTTAAACTAAAACGTTTTTTTCGTTCGCATCTAAGACTGTATTGCAAGCCCCACAATATTTAATCTGATGCAAGTTTTACATATTATGGTCATTATTTCCTAACTATCATTTACTTGATTATCGACGTTGGTTAATAATGAAACTAGATAATCTATGTCAGACGTTCCCCATTTGTTTTCTTAAATGATTGTCTTGATAATCAAAGCGCCAATGGCACTGTAGTGGCGATCGTATGGAAAATCCTGCAAAGTAACAAGCAGTATATCTTGCGAAGACTCTGGTGCGGGTATATTTGAGAATGTATCAATCCTGCATCTTTTGACAGTAGAATAATGTTAGTTTGCCAGAATGTTGTCTTGGTGATTTTTTAGTTATTTAGTACCTTCACATTGCATGATTGAGGGTTGTCAGAGACATATAAATACAGTGTATTTATATGTCTCTGAGGTTGTTAAACTGCTTCGAATAATGTGAGTGCAAAAACAAACACAAAACATGCTCAAAAAGCACAATTTCACTATTTGCCAAACTGTTCAATTTATAAAAATATAGGCATATATTATAATGATCGATCTCCAAACTAAATTAGGCTACACTTTCAGCATTGATTGCTAATTGACTCTAGAACGTGCAGACGTGTATACTTAACGTGTGTACACACTGACATCGTGTGTCCTTTAAACCTTTGTAAACCAGTCTTATCATCTAGACGTTTTCATATATTTAAACAACTACAAAATAAAGCGTTTATACTATTGAGATTACAAGCTCTTCTGGTTTTTGGTCTCGCGAGCTATTTATAGAACCTTTTGGAATTTCCAGATTTGAGTATCATCAGAGTTATTTGCCGTTATTTGCAAGGCGGAACGCGCAATGATATTTATTATCTGCCCAATCATGACGAAGATAATATTTACATGTTTTAACTCTATGTAGATAATGTCTCGATAAAACTCAAATATTAGTAACAATCTGGTACCAAAGTAGCACTGACATAATTATTATTAATCACGTCTCTGCATCAATGATGGAACTATAACGGATGTGAGTAAATAAGTTTGCAGTAAGGAAAAAAAATATCAACCGATTGTTCAAAACCGACTATGTAAATATTTTTCGTTGTTGTTGTTTCTGTTAGCGTTGTGGCGATTGTCAAACCAATCGCCACAACAATTAATCTCGATATGACTCTTGGACCGGAATATACCGGTATTTATGACCTGTCATCACACAATTCAACTTCTGTTTTACTCTTCACAGAATTTTCGCCTTTGCAATTGTTTACCAACTTAATAACATAATTCTATCTTATCTGTCTTTTTTAGTCAAACTTTAACTATCACTTGATTTAAAAGACATCGAAACATATATCTATAAATTTGATTTTCGATTAATAATCGTATTTAAAGAGGAAAACAAAGAAAACAATTTGTTGCAAGTTGCGAAATATTTGGCTTCACTTTGCGAATAATTTCCAATAAGTGGCGAAAACTGTTCAAATTTGACGAAAACGATGGCGAAAATATTTTTTAATCCAGCGCAGGCCCTGCAAGTAGGTGGATAATGACGGCGTGTGCACAGATTCAACTTCATCGTCACATTTTTTGTTTTCGATGAGTCGAGAGTTTTAATTATACCGTTGTGGAAAAAAAGAAAATTGCTGACTATGAGAACTCTCTCCTTTTGTCACAATGTTTAAGAATGTGTTCTGCAACTGATACGTCAAAACGCGTCTGCAAGTCGCAAAAGGTTAACAACACAGTATGTGCAATATTCGCTACTACTCATATGCATTTGGTATATAAACGAGAACTGTATACTAGAATAATGTGTACACATTTTATTAAGTAAGTAAGTTTGTTTATTGGGGTTTTACGCCGTTTTCAACATAAGTTATATCACGGCGACAGAACATTCATTCATGGTCCGTGGGTAAACAAACTAGTACTAGGCTAGGAAAAACTTGCATTGTCCATCGGCACTCCACCATGACCGCCTCTAAAATAAGCAAGTAAGTAATACATATTAATTATCATAGTGACATGTGTATTAACATCAACAAATGAATAATACAAACAGTAATAATTAACTTCATGCCCCCATGAGCTTATAAGTCACTATCAAGATAAAAGGTTAACATTTAGATTACTCCAGTAATAAGTCGAACGACGTAAACTCGGTCACCCATCTACATCTTCTGAAATTACACAAGCAAAGGAAACTTTCACTGCCGAATTTCACAAAGTCGACTCTTCCATGTTGAGAATTGGACCAATCCATTTTTCGTCCAACAGGGAATTTGTTAAATTAAAAGTCTAGGTGACAAACAGTGACGATTTCGGGATTTCTCACCTGAATCTGCATTGTTTACAGCGGTCTTTAGTTGCATTTGGCAGCGAAAGGGTTAAGAAACGTCAATATCAGCACTCCGATGGGAAAAGGTACAGGTTTGCTTTTCTGAACAGTGTATATCCATGTCTACACTGTTCACGTTTTACTGTGACATAAGCTTGTTAGACGTTTTTGTTAACTCGTGTATATTTCGATAAGACCTCCGTGAAGGACCCGGGTTGGTACACGTTGCAAGAGAACTATTGAACTAGGATAATAGTCTAGCGTTAGCCGACCTAGCAAAGGAATTATATGGCTACATTCTTACATAATTAAATACATCGACAATGATTTGTTGTTTTCCAGAAGTGTCTACCGTAATTGGCAAATCGACTCGCTGGGGCAAGACGAATTTGTTAGATTTATGGCCGGTTTTCTGTCCTCAAATAACACATTATCCCCCCCCCCCCCCCCCCCCCACCCCGATGTCTCGTCGAAATCTCAGGGCACAATGATTGCTATTGCTTGGGAGTCTTTCTTTTTATACCGTGGGCACAAACGTGCTCCAAAGCCCGATTAGTGCCTGGATGGGTGACCCGCGGTGGCATAACTTTTTCAGCGCCAGCGGAAATTTTGAGGGTTTTGAAAACAATACAGATTTATGTGAATCAGCTCGCAATAAGCTGTCTCACCTGCAATCTGCATTGTTTGCCTATTATTTATCAAAATATTCCAAAACAACATAACATGAAAAATGGATTCGCCCAATTTTGAACATGGACGAGTCTAATTTTGGGAATTCGGCACTGAAATAGTTAGCTCCGTGAAGGACCCGTTCGGTACACGTTGCAAGAGAACTATTGACATAGGATAATAGTCTAGTGTTAGCCGACCTAGCAAAGGAATTATATGGCTACATTCTTACATAATTAAATACGTTGACAATGATTTGTTGTTTTCCAGAAATGTCCACCGTAATTGGCAAATCGACTCGCTGGGGCAACACGAATTTTCTAGATTTATGGCCGTTATCTGTCCTCAAATAACACATTAACCTTCCTTTCCCACAAACAACAGAAATGCAGCAGACGCATTTGAAAACATTCAGGCAAATGTATGAAAACTCTCCGTAAAATAAAGTTTAAAAAATAAAAAACTATTTTGAGTTGAAACTATTTTGACAAAATATGAAATTGCTCATGATGAGCAATTTCTTCTTTTGCCAAAAAGTTTTTAAAAGTCTTCTGCTTCAGAAGCGTCAAATTGTGTCTACATATGTAAAAGGTATAGTAAAGGGTTAAGCCGCAACTTTTAACTTTCTTGCAAACCGACCTAACTATATATCGTAACATCGTATAGTTATTGCTTCATGGAGGTAACAATTTGTCTAGATTGTGACAAACAAAAAGAAATAAAGATACGGTGACGCTCAATCAGGATGTTTAAACACAGGCGTCCGTATTTCTATTACAGCGAAAAATTACACAATACCTCATTAAAATACTCAAAAAGTCTCTCTATATTGTCTATACGCTTTGATTAAAATTATCGTAATGGTAATTTGGGGAATCCCGCACGTGTTACTATGAATAGCCCCTCTATACGTCCATATAGTGTAATAATAATGACAAGGTGTGCAACGGCATTTTACCCCCTCGCTCGATTCGGGCTATAATTTCCGCAGAAAAACCTCAAAAAACGACCTGGTCCCAGGTAGAGACAGGTTCATAAATGATTTTTCTCGTGATCCACCACATCAATATTTGCCAACCGACAAATACACTGGCGTTTTTAAGCTTAATGTTCATTATATTTGGAAATTTGCAGTTGTCCTTACCGCCATGCGCTGACGTCACAATAATCACGTTCCGCAGCGAATATTTAACGCGAAATGACGCGCTTTTTTAGAATATTGTACCGGAGCAATGTTTGTTGGGGTTGGCATTTAATCATTTTTCTTCCAAAAAAAATATTATTCATAACAAATACGGTATTTATTTGTACGTTTTCGAAAGGAGTATAAAAAATAATTTTTAAACCGTGTTTTAAATCGTTGTTTGATTAATCTGTCGCTGCGGAATGTTGCAAATTGTGACGTCAGCGCATGGCGGTAAGAACAACTGCAGATTTCCAAATATAATGAACATTAAGCTTAAAAACGCCAGCGTATTTGTCGGTTGGCAAATATTGATGTGGTGGATCACGAAAAAAATCATTTATGAACCTGTCTTAACCTGGGACCAGGTCGTTTTAGACGTTTTTCTGTGGAAATTATTGCCCTAATCGAGCAATGGGGGTAAAACGCCGTTGCAAACCTTGTCATTATTATTACACTATATGGACTTATAGAGGGGCTATTTATAGTAACACGAGCAGGATTCCCCAAATTACCATTACGATCATTTTAATCAAAGCGTATAGACAATGTAGAGATACTTTTTGTGTATTTTAACGAGGTATAATTGTGTGATTTTCCGCATTTTTTGCTGTAATAGAAATTCGGACGCCTGTGGTTTAAATCGCCGCAGATGGTCAGGTAAAATCGAAAACCAAGTATGTGGGTATGAAACATTTGTCAACAGTTCAATCTAGACATATTTGAATACGACAACAACACTAATACTGCAACTACTACTACTTCTACTACTACTACTACTACTACTACTACTACTACTACTACTACTACTACTACTTCTACTACTACTACTACTACTGATACTACTACTACTACTACTACTACTACTACTACTACTACTGCTACTACTACTACTACTACTACTACTACTACTACAACTACTACTACTACTACTATTTCTACTACTACTACTTCTTCTACTACTACTACTACTACTACTACTACTACTACTACTACTACTACTTCTACGACAACTACTAATACTACTACAACAGTAACTACTACTAATACTACCACTACAACTACTACTACTACTACTACTACTACTACTACTACTACTACTACTACTACTACTACTACTACTACTACTACTACTACTACTACTACTACTACTACTACTACTACTACTGTAACTACTACAACTACTACTTATACTGATTCAACTACTACTACTACT
>JASEVX010000007.1:39916651-40031395 GCA_031761405.1 Serripes groenlandicus
TTTTCCAGCTCAAACCATGAACACCAAAAAAGGAAAGCCATTAATTCCTTTTTCAAAGTACAGAGGCGAACGCTCTTACAGTTTAAAACCACCGAGGTGTATCAGAAATATTGACATAACATATGTTTTCCGGCTTTTTATTTCGTTTTAGTTTGGCGGCTTTTACATCATTTGGCAATGACACGACTAGCCAGCCAGTCGCTTATGTAAACATGGCGCGACCAGGTACGGGCTCTGTACTGACTGACCGAATCGATACCAATTATCATTCAATCCGGGTCAACAACAGAGTGGTTATACGAATATTCAGAGCGTAGGACGCACCAACTCTAATATTCATCCGTCTAGCTCCGGGAATGGGAATTATCGGTCGGAGAAATTCTTCCGTTTTCCCCAAAGGGAACTGTGAACTTCACTAAGAAGACACTCTTTCCCAATACCAACCACCGGTCCATTCTATGGATCCGGTCGGTAATAGACGGGAATACCAAGCCTACCGGGGTTCAGCAATACCCAATCGTGGGATTTCACTTACCCGGAGGGACACCTATATAGTAGGCAGTCCTTAGAAAGGCAACCCCTGGACCAGAATACACTAATTCATTCTGGGAAAGGGAGGTCCATGTCTGAGTCAGATGTAGATCAACCGGTTGTAAGACCAGTTAGGCTATGTCGGAGGATTAGATACTCTTCCAGCTCTTCGTGTTAAGAAGATGAGGGAAGTCAGTCGCTTTCAGATAACGACTCCTTAGACTCTAAGCTCCTCTTTGGTGGAAGGATAGCTGCGGGACTGTGTCTGATGCGTCAGAACAGTCCAGAAGTCTTTCGGCGAGCGCAGTTAATACATTTGCACAGGGCCAGAAACACTCTGCGTCTTCTGCGGTTAAGAAGCCTTACCCTGCAAAGAGCATAAACGGGAAGTTAAGGCGTTTACGCCGAGACAACCGATTTACACAGGTCATACGTCGGCTAACCGAAGGCCCCTTACCAAGGGGCTAAGAATCGGCAGCCTTCTAAGTACAGCACAACCCCTAGGCATCAGCCCTAGGGATGCGCACCTTTCTATGATCGTCCCACGGCCGGAGATTACAGTCGGGTCCGCCTGTTATTTTTCATAGAGGAATGGGAAAGTGTCACAGAGGATCGTTGGATCTTATCTGTGATACAGGAAGGGTATCCAATTCCCTTCATTTCTTCTCCTCCTTTGACAAGTGTGCCTATCGACATGTCGTCACGTCATCCGGCCATGTCAAAAGTGATTTCATCGCTTCTGTAAAGAAGGCCATAGAGAGGGTTCTCAACCCCAATTATCGGGGTTGATACAACCGTCTTTTCCTCGTCCCGAAGGAAGACGATCGGTGGAGACCGGTTATAGATTTATCAGCTCTAAATCTATTGATTTCGGTCGAGAAGTTCAAAATGAAGTCGACCCGCTCCATCCGAATAACTATTCGGGAAGGCGACTGGGCGATCTCTCTATACCTCACAGACGCCTATTACCACATTCCGATCTCCGAAGTACTTTCGTGTTGTGGTAAATGACAAGGACCAGAGGATATTCACTTTGTGAACTCTGAGACAGGGAGGTCAAGACCATCTCATACGTGAGCTCGACCCGATGGTTGATTTCATACGATCTCATACGATCTCATTCTTCTTCGGAAAAGGGATCAATTCCTCGGTCATGACTCCTTCATAGGATTCCATGTCGAATCGGACACTGACCTTCCGGTTCAGAACCGGCTATAGTCAATCCTCATGTCTTCGGGGAAAACCCACGAACCCGTTTTGTCTGACAAATAAAGACATATCGGGATCACTGCCCCATATGATGATGAAACAATTTAGATCTGGACTCTAAATAAGTTATCATTGGCGGAAGGTTACTGCATTCACTGCGGCCATAAGGCACATTTCGGCGTAGGCGGAAACATCGTTTAAACAGGGACAGAAACGTACAGCGACTTCTGCAAGGGCATTCTTAGAAGCCAACCTGTGAAGACGCAAAGAGACAGACTAAGTTCGAGCCTATCGTTACGGGAGCTAAGTTGGCATACAACCAAGTAGAGCACTGTCCCTAATCCGCAGCGATAGGGAAGCACTCCTCTCTATTAAATCTTCTAACAAAGAATGATATAGAGGGGGTATCAACCTTCCATTCGGGGTTGCTACAACTGTCTTTCTTCTTGTTCCTAAGAAAGACAGCCAGTGAAGACCGGTAGTAGACTTATCGACTCAGTTCGCGGCTAGTACGGTCGAGTAATAGAATGGAACATTCCGTTTCACCAAGATCACAATCCGGAACGGCTGTCTGGGCGAATTGTTAGACCTAACAGACGCCTATTACCACGTACCGATTGTTTTGTCATCGAGGAGTTACCGTCGATTCATTGTAAACGGGGATGTGTTCCTTTCAAACACTTCACTTCGATTACCTGCGTTCGGAATTATTTCCCAAAACAGGCAAGTCGGATCTGATTCCCTCCATAGACTCGTTGAAGGATGTTCCTCTTCGATCTGGCCCTTCGGATAGACTCGATTCGCTATATGCGAATCCGATTCGTTTTCTGGTTCGGGATCAGTAAGTAAGGGAAACAGCCCGATACATGCTTCATACCACACCCGAATTGTTTGCAAATATCGGGGCAGTGCGTTACAACTACAGGGCTTAACAGCCTACGGCATGTGATCAATAGAGTAGACAACTCATATTCTACTCATTCGGCAGTGGACGATCAGAATTCGCAAAGGAATAATAATAATTACTCCCCGAGGTGATAATGAGTCAACTTCCGGTTTCAGTTCTGAAAATAATTCTGAAAAGTGAAGATGATATTAGAAACACTTCACTGGCCCAGAGACCGTGGTTATACGTCCTGCTGGCCTGCCTATCGACATAACCGTTACATCTTCCTTAGATATAGACAGTTCTTACCGATTGATGTTAATAAGGTAGGTCAATCTCTCTGAACGTTCGTCGACGGCTACCGCTTCTTAAGTTTTACTGAGAATTATAAATTCGTATTGCTTGGCGAACACTAACAGGGAAGTGAGTTCTTTGCTTTCAGAAACGAATTACATTAAGTTCCACAGACTGATGGTTAGAATAAGAAAAACCCAATTGTAGGAGTTTAACTCCAAAATAGGATTTGTATTGCGTCCTCTGATCGCTTACAAGAGCTCCATACGAAACTCTTGAATCGACGTCTTTAAAGTTCCTTACTTATAAAACCGTCTTTTTATTAGCTTTAACTACAGATCGTCTCTTAAGAAACCGGGCGTATCAGATTCAATGAATCTGATGGCTCCTTACTCTACTGTGTCAACAAGGGTTTCTGGCTAAGAACCAGTTGCAGTCGGTTCTTCCTGATCCGATTCAGTTTCTACTAATTCAGTCATTCTGCGATCTGTGGTCCTTCGGATTCCGACAGATCCCTTGTCCTGTCAGAACTCTTAAATATTATCTTAAGAGAGTTGAAGGGAATAGGGGTCGGAGAAAGAGGTTATTTATCCCTCTTAAAGGTCGTTAAGATATATCAGCAGCTTCTTTTTCTCGCTGGATATCCATTACGATTAAATTAGCGTACAAGATTTGTTCTCTTTTCGGCGGATACGCCCGCATGAAGTTAGAGCACTTTCGGCAAGTTGGACTTTTTTCGAACAATACTCCCCTTGAAGAATTCTTCGCGCGTCAGTTCGGAAAACTCAGTCAACTTCTTCATCTTTCTACTTGCGTTCTATGTCTGGTCAGACAGAGAACTTGTACTCTCTGGGCTCGTTGGTTGCGTCACAGCGAGTTGTCCGCTAAATTACTCCCAACATATCAATGAAGTGAACACTGATTGAAATTAATCAATCCCTGCTCTTACCTTATACTGTTGGGTTCATAGTACTTTGTAAATAAATTAGAAAATAATACACTACAAGGTGCTGCTACCTGGTACGACAGTAAGTATTGGCCGAACCTCCCGTCCGATGCTACAAAGTCATCAGGTATTAAATGACTGGTAATGTATTTTTGACATAAACATGAAGTTTTTCAAAGTAAAACATATTTTTATAAAATACTTATAAGTCATTTATAGAGTCCCGCCTCCCATCCCCGCGTCGTCCCCCAACACTTAATGTTGAAATAAAAGTGACCAGATATCACGTGCTTTCCCGCTCTTACGGGCGACCGTGTATATCACATGTACGTGAGGAATACGCAAGGCGAGTTCTTTTTCTGGATGAATTAAGGGTGTAGAGATTATATATCCCGGTTAAGGTGTCTCTTAGCTCGACTAGTGAAGCAGAATTCGATGGATTTTCGCAATCGGACTCTGCTGTCAAGGGGAGTGATCAGAAGGTAAGATCTATTAAATCACTCTTTACAACCGGCCCCCCCTCAGCTTCGGCTGGTTCTTCACGGGACACGGGGGAACGGATGTTAGCGTCGGGTGTCAGTTCTTCCGAACGGAAACTTCCGACGCTAGGTGTTAGGGCTGATCCTTCGGGAGACGCCATAGGCCATTATAAGGGAAACCTTGTTGATTGGCCGTTGCTAACACCACACTCTGCGGTAAAACATTCTTCGGAATCCGGCAGCGTGCCAAATCTCGTCTCCGGACATAATTTGGAGACAGGGGATAGAGCAGTTGAAATACTACCTACCTCTAGTCAACCGGGAATTGCTTCCGAGCAAAACGCTTATGACACCGGGCAACCGGTCACTCATTACGCCGTGGCGCGTCCGGTCACCGGGAAACCGGGTAGTCATGGAGACATGACGCGACCGGGAACCGCTCAGTCATTTAACTATGACGTGACCGGGCAACCGGTCAGACAGTTAAACATGATTCCGGTCACCGGGAATTTAGTTGACAATGAAATTGGCCAGTCATTTACTAAAGATTGGTCCAATCAGATGGTTAGTCACCCGTCTATGACGCGTCCGGGCACCAGTCAACCGGGTACCGGGCAACCAGGTACCGGGCAACCAGGTACCGGGCAACCAGGTACCGGGCAACCAGGTACCGGGCAACCAGGTACCGGGCAACCAGGTACCGGGCAACCAGGTACGGGGCAGATGGGCCCAGTGTTTCACGACCGAATAGATACAAGGTATCATTCGTTCGCGGCACAACCGGAATACATGGATTTACAGAACACTGGACAGTATGTACCAAGTTCATATATCCAACCTCCTAACAGTGGTTATAGGGACTATCATACGGAGAAATACTACCGTTCTCCTAGGGAGACAGTGTATTATTCTAGAGAGAACTCTCCACCCCTATACCATGCGCCGTTACACAAGGTGAAACGGCTGTATGATAGGCAGGTAAACCAAGCCTACCGGGATACTAAAATTCCAGCTCATGAGAATTTACGACTCCCGGAAAGACATCTCTCGAAGAGACAGTCTTTGGAAAGGCGAACCCCCATTCAGGATAGTTATGTTTATCCGATAAAGGGTATGTCGAGACCGTCCCATACGGTTAGTTCGGCCCCGACAATCGACCCTGTGCGACCTCTCTCTGCTGCGGAGAGAAGGGCCATTTCACAGGATCGACATCAGAACATAGAATCGGAAGAATCTATGTGTGATTCGGAAATTGACCAACCGGTTGAAAGACCGGTTAGAGACAATTTATCACGTCGTAGGGTCCGACAAGATTCCAGTTCTTCGTCTGACGAAGAATTGGAAAGTCAGCACATTACAATGGACGAGCCAGCTGTAGAACGTTGGTCACTACAGCAGGCCATTGAGGAAGTATTTAGGGTTGTTCCTAGTACTTTTTGCCCTAAGGTTGACGCTCCCCCTCGTCGTAAAAACCTTTCAAGTTTGGAAGAACTGAATGCGGAGACTACAACTCCACAGCAGTTACTTCCACAGGCAAACAACCTGGGCAGATTGTTGGACCGATTGCAGTCCACCAGATCGTTGGTTACTATTGAACCAGCCTGGTCAGTCCCACTGGCCATTTCTAAGGAATGGGTGTCTCCGAAAGTGTATGTAGCTTCTAAGGAGTACTTTCCTGTTAAAGTGCCAACCTTAGACGGAGTTGCGGCTATACTGGGACTGTCTGCACCCACATCAATAAAAGGGGGAGAGGTTAACGCAAAACTTATTGAGAGATGGGAGGCAAGAGCGCGTCTGGGAGTCATGGTGTCATGTTACTAAAAGAGGAGAACGTCTCTAGCAGAGGGGCTAGCAGAATTCTTGAGGCTTTTGATACGGGTAATCGGCATTTAATGGCTCTGAACGCCACAGAAATGCTGTCCGTAAGGAGAGATGCGACGCTAGTCAAATCTTCTCCGTTACTTCAAACCAGCAAGGACAGTCTTAGAGCTGCTCCTTTAGCCTCAAACATTCTCTTTGGTGGAAGGGTAGCTGCGGTGACGGTATCTGATGCGTCAGAACATTCTAGACGCTTATCGGCGAGCGCAGCTAATGCTTTTTCGCAGAGTAATAAACACTCTGCACCGTCGGCGAAATGGGGCAAACCTAGGAAGCCTCCGGCGAAGAAGCAAAAACAGGAAGTTAAGGCGTTGCCGCCTAAACAACCTCCTTCCACGGGCCAGAAGTTTGTTAAACCAAAGCCCCGTTATACGGGAGCTAAGCCAAAACAGACTTCGAGGTATGGTACAGCACCTAGGCCGCAGCCCTAGGGATACGTACCTCTCTATGATCATCCCGAGGCCGGAGATAGCAGTAGGAGGACGTCTGTCATTTTTCGTGGAGGAATGGGAGAGTATCACAGAGGATCGTTGGATCTTATCTGTGATACAAGAAGGGTATCTGATTCCCTTCGTTTCCCCTCCTCCCATGACAAGCGTTCCTATCGAACTGTCATCACGCCATCCAGCCATGTCAGAAGTGATTTCGTCACTTCTGAAAAAGAAGGCCATAGAGAGGGTTCTCAACCCCAATACTCGGGGTTTCTACAGCCGTCTCTTTCTCGTTCCGAAGAAGGACGGTCGGTGGAGACCGGTGATAGATTTATCAGCCCTGAATCTATTAATACCGGTCGAGAAATTCAAGATGGAGTCGGCCCGCTCCATCAGAATGGCTATTCGGAAAGACGACGGGGCGGTCTCTTTAGACCTGACAGACGCATATTACCATATTCCGATCGCTTCCTCGTCGAGGAAATACCTTCGGTTTGTGGTTAATGGGGAAGTGTTCCAATTCAGGGCACTTCCCTTCGGCCTCAAGTCCGCTCCGCGAGTGTTCACGAAGGTTATACATGCTGTGGGAGCGTTTCTACGTATGAACGGTCCCCAACTCCTTCAATACTTCGACGACTGGCTACTCCACAGAACAGAACGTGTAATTCTAATTCACGATCTGTCTCTAGCTTGGCGGACTATTCTGCGATTGGGTCTTATTCCCAATACGCAGAAGTCGGACTTAGTTCCGTCAAAGAGGTTTACGTTCGTGGGGATGACGTTTCTCACCGACCTAGCGGTGATTCGGGTCCCGCCGGACAGAGTCGATTCTCTTTGCCAGAAGATCAGAATCAATCTGGATCAGGTTTCGGTAACAGCCCGATCCATGCTGTCACTTCTGGGATCGCTAAGTGCAGCAGCCGACCTAGTCAGTCTAGGCAGGCTCCACATGAGACCCCTTCAGTTTCTTTTTCTGTCCCGGTGGCGTCCATCTGTGGACTCACTGGAACAGGAGGTAGCTCTGACGGATTTCTTCAAGTCACACCTTCGCTGGTGGCTAAATCCGTCAATCTATCTACAAGGGGTGCCCTTGATCACAGCACCTCCAGATCTGTACCTCTTTACATATGCCAGTGCTGTGGGTTGGGGAGCTCATTTAGAGCCGCAGGGCTTAACAGCCCAGGGCATGTGGACAGCGGAGGAACGTTGTTTTCACATAAACAACTTAGAATTGAGAGCAGTCCTGCTAGCTCTCAAACAGTTCTCTGCCTCCGTTGCGAACACAACTGTTTTGTTGTCGATGGACAATACTACTGTTGTGTCCTACATTCGCAGGCAAGGAGGAACGCACTCCCATCTACTCTTTCTGGAGACATGGAAGTTACTCCTTTGGTGCCAGGAGACGTCGTTAGTAATAGTAGTAAAACACGTCCCCGGCCATCTAAATGTCTTAGCAGACAGTCTGTCCCGCCAAAACAAAATTCTTCCGGCGGAATGGACACTGAATCAGAGTGTAGTAAACTCAGTATTCATGCGGATCGGGACACCCCTGGTGGATCTTTTCGCCACCAGAGTCAATCATCGGCTGCCACTCTATGTGTCACCGATGTACGATCCTGCAGCTTGGGCAGTGGACGCACTGACTCTCGATTGGAACCGTCTATTCGGGTATGCGTTCCCCCCGTTCATTCTGGTCCCGATCGTACTACAAAAGGTTCTTCGTTCTCAACAGTGCAGAATCCTGTTGATAGCGCCATTTTGGCCCCAGAGGTCGTGGTTCAACGACCTCCTGGCCTGCCTTTCGGCACAACCGATACGTCTTCCTCTACAAGACGACGTTCTGTTTCAGCAACCGGGTCGGTGGCTTCACCCAAACCCGGCAATGCTACACCTTCACGCTTGGACATTATCAAGCGTTCGATCCGAGAGAGAAACTTTTCTCGAAAAGTTGCCTCTCGCATCGCTCAGTCTAGAAGGAGGTCTACTAGAATCGTCTATGATTCCAAGTGGACGGTCTTCTCAGATTGGTGTCGTGCTAGGTCGATCAATCCTGAGTGTCCCTCTATAACCAGGATTGCCGACTTTCTACTTTTTCTTTTTGAAGAAAAAGATCTAGCAGTTAGCACGATTAAGGGTTATCGTTCTATGCTATCGAATACGCTTAAGTTCAAAGGGGGAGAGCGAATTGGTTCTAATCCATTTCTCTCGGAACTTATGCGATCATTCGAGCTAGATAAACCTATTTTTAGGAGTTTAACTCCAAAATGGGATTTATCGTGCGTTCTTTGGTCTCTTACAAAGGCGCCTTACGAACCTCTATCTTCTGCGTCGTTGAAGTTCTTAACATATAAAACTGTTTTTCTTCTTGCCTTTGCAACCGCTCGTCGTAGAAGTAAACTACACGCTCTTTCTGTAGAAACAGGGTTTATCAGGTTCAATGAATCTGATGACTCATTAACTCTACTGTGTCAACCGGGTTTTCTAGCAAAGAACCAGTTGCCGTCGGTTCTTCCGAAACCAATCACGGTTCCCAGTCTTTCTGGAAACTGTGGTCCATCGGACTCCGACAGACTTCTTTGTCCCGTCAGAGCTCTTAAGTTTTATCTTAAGAGAGTTGAGGGGAAAAGGGGCCGTAGGAAGAGGTTGTTTCTCCCTCTTATAGGTTGTAAGGATATCTCAGCGGCGTCTATTTCCCGCTGGATAGCCTGTACAATAACATTAGCTTACAAAGATCTATCAGCTCGATATCTCTCGTTTCTACGGATACGTCCGCATGAGATTAGAACTCTCTCGGCTAGTTGGGCTTTCTCCAACAATGTACCTTTGGAAGATATTCTTCGTGTCGCGGTATGGAAGTCGCAGTCTACGTTTTCAACCTTTTATCTGCGCTCCATGTCTGCACAAACTGAAAACCTGTTCTCTCTGGGACCACTAGTGGCTTCTCAGCGAGTTATATGCTAATTTTGTTAAACACAACAATAAAGTACATGAAGATTGAAATTCTGTTCAATCCGTTCTCCTACTTTTACAGGCGGTTGTGTTCAATAGTACTTCATAATTAAATATAAAAATGCATGGTACTACATTACCTGTAAGGACTGGAAGTGTTGGCCGATCCTCCCGACCTATGCTGAAAAGTCATCAGGTATTAAATGACTGGTAATGTATTTTTGACATAAAAATGAAGTTTTTTAAAGTAAAACATATTTTTATTAGAAAATACTTACCAGTCATTTCAGATTCCCACCTCCCATCCCCGCGTCGTCAACCAACACTTACTGTAAACTAAAAGTGAAAAGTTGGCCACGTGCAGCGGTGTTTACCGCCAACCGTGTATATCACACAGGGCGTGAGGAAAACGCTAAACGCGTTCTTTTTTCTGGATGAATTAGGGTATGGAGATTATATATATATTATAAACAAATATTTCCTTTAGCCTCTTTAGGGATTTTGTGAGCAGCGAGATTCAAATTAACCTGCGCCGATGCACAGTCTGATCAGGATCATACCTGTCCAAAGGCATCCTAGATATTCTAGACCGGATATGACATAAAGCTGAAAAACCATCGGAAATATGTACAGGGTCAGGATTTGTAGTTTGGGGAAAATAAACTTGTCAAAATAAACCGAGTGTAAAAGGATAAACTGCATATTTTGCAGTATTTTGAAGACGTCCGTCGTAAATGGACACATTTTAGCTGATGTTGAATGGTGCTTTGTATTTGTGAATGTATAATAGGGACACCCACGCTGATCGACCTGGTTCAGTATTGGTTCTTAAATAGAAGAAATTGATAGACAAATTGAATGAATTAACAGACAGTTTGAGGAAATTGACAGACAATTTGAAGACATTTACAGACAAATTAAAATAATTAACAGACAGTTTGAGGACATTGACAGAACATTGGCAGAAATTGACAGATTCTTTCCTATGCAAACGATTTTGAAAACAATTATGGAACAGATGCGAAAAAGTCGATGCCTCTGCTGCAGGTACTTGGTGTGTATTCAGGTATACCTAACATAATGAGTTATCGGATACGTTTTAGTTAATATTTATTATTGTATTGGTTGGTTTCGGCTAGAGACCTCCAAGCTCAATTACACCCCGCCCCACCCCAGACACTTAAACGAATTAAATACAAGAAGAATTTTGATACAAAGCATCAAAGACGCCGCGCATGATTTTGAAGCATGACTTAAAGGAAGCAGATGCAGTTCAATACATTTAAATAACCTGTGCAAACAGACAGGATGTAAATATTTCGAAAAAGAAGGTCAAGTGTCCCTTTATTTTAAACAAGAAGGCCAAGATGTGCCTATATAGCTCACCTGGCTACCATAGCTTATATAAAAAGGTTACCAAGAGCAGAAAGGGTCAATATTGACGTAGGGATTAAACGTTTTATATGCTATGATCTATGTGATATTCAGCATGTGAAGTTTAGTCGTGAAATGACAAGTTAAGTCCTGAAACCATTTGGTTTACTGTTTGCTTAACATTCACTACTATAATGTGTCATACAAGCTGAAGTTTCTCAAGTTTTTTCTTTTTACCAATAAACTGTTTTAAATCCTCTAACTAGATCAATTAGATAAAAAACAACATAGGTGCTTAAATATTAACATATATTAAGGCTTATTGCATCTAGTTATAAGTTAAGTGTGACACAAGCTTTGGGAGGAGAGGGGGAATTCTATTCTCCTTCCAGTTTAACAGAAGTATGATAGCAAAAACGGGAGTATATAAACAAAAAATACGAAGTAAATTAAAGATATTTATGATCAAGATTGAGCATTATGAATGTTCACATGTATAGTTTACATATAGCAAGAATTATTAAGTTTGTTTTGTTTGTTTCTTATGTCAGTTTAATCGTTTTGAACATGCAAGAAGAAAAATAAACAAAAGAAAATGGTCAAGTCAGTTCCCCAAGAGCAAAGAGCGAAAACCAGTTGGTACGAATCGTTCATCTCGAACGAACCATGAAAAACAGAATACGAATCCAATGAATTTTAGAAAGCGGATAAAATCGTGAAAACAGCGAAGTATTCATAACGGAAGGAAGCAGAGACAACTTTTAAAATTACTCTATGGGAACCGATGACACCTTGTCGTCTACTAGATAAGAATGACAAAAATCGCCAAGCGATGACATGCTTCATTTACAAATAATAGAATGGGTCACGTTACGGCCCTGCCTATTGCATAGTTGGGTTAACGTTGTTTTTACATTTTCTAGAATTATACTGTAATATGTAGTAATTAAAATGAATCATCATTGATTTTTTAAAGATCACCCATTTATTCAAAAATCTCAATATTGTAAATAGGCAAAAACATCGCCAGAAACTTATATCTGAGCTTTGATTGAATCGGGTCGTAAACCAAACTATAAAATATGCGTAGCCTAGTAAGTTAGGGGAAAGTTATAAAATACCCGTTGCATGTGTCTAAAGTTTTGTTATAACGGTAGAAGACATACGTATGTTGTATCTTGATGTTTCTTAAATCATTTTATACACTTTATTTATTCATAAAGGTTTTTTTTTTTTTCAAACATATAACCGAGTTTTTCTTAACAATTATAATGTTGGTTGCTCCCATTTCGATTACGTCACTCCATGGTACAAACTTAAAACCTATCCCATACTTCCACGCGGCGTCAACGACCAAACTTGCAGAGGCCATTCAAAGTATATATATATTCATTATTTTTATTATTGTGCCAGGCCCCTATGATTCAAAGTAGTCATGAGGTTTGCTCCAGGACAATCAACATATATATATATGGGCATTTATGACACGTGAAGTATAATATCCTATCACACACATTTGTTTTAGCTGTGTTGATTGATTGGGGTAAGTCATATCACGGCTGCCAGTTCACCAACTCATGTGTTTCCTGGCATTCTCACACCAGTACTCCACACACCATTATATATGTAACTGGCTGCTTTTCAACATATACTGTATATTTCTGTTTTCCTTTCCACGTTGGTTTCAAATTCGTCAGATTTGCTGGAAAGCGTTAATGTCGATTTTGTCAGGCCTATGAGTAGTCACTCTGAGGAATATCAATGTTGAAGTAATATTCCGTATATGTTTTATTGTCGCTACTGGGCGATGAAAAATCATACATGTATATTTACGCAATGATTAGAAATGAACCTTTAGACTACATTGACCGCCGATTACAATTGATTATAAAATGATAAGCTGAACAAATTTAAGTATGATATGATAAGTTCAATGTTCGAACATGTACACGTTGATAACTTATCTGTGCAAAAGAAAACCTTATGCAAGCGACGATTTACACGTATCTTGAGAAAACCCGAAACAGCGATATAATAAATATGTACTTTGTAACTGTATCTACTGTTATCCTGACACCAGCGAGCCAGTCGTAATGATAATCCCACAACCCTGAGCTCCAAGGATGGAATGCCATTACTACCATTTTTAAAGTCTTTGGTATGATCCGGCCGGGGATTGAACCCGCGACCTCCTACACCGGGACGGTTACCATGTGTTGCAATCTAGGAATGTTTGACCATTTGTGTAAGTTAAACATCAGTCTCACTAGGAATACTACCAACTGACAATCTTAATCTTGTCCTCTTGTACAGCTTGACAGTGCAGTGATTACTAACCGTTCTTTTAACGATTTTAATCGGCTGGAGCTCTCCAATGATGCAAGGTAAACACTTCGCGACCAGTCGGGAAATGCATCTCTAATCTTATTTCCGCAACCATAATTTTAAATATTCTGCATCCGAACGCCGCGTGGTCAGGGATCGGTCAACCACAACTAGTGAGCAATGGGTTCTCGAATTGTCGTCACCCACTTTGCAAGCGCTCGACCACATTCTTACGTTATTACAATTATATTATTTAACGATCGTCGGCAGCCAACCAAGTCTGTAATTGTCAAATAATCTGCGACAAGTCGCGTATAATTCGCCGACCGGCTGGTGACAGTTTTACAAACGGTTGCTGACAATCGGATATGCTCGCTACAAGTCAAAGTTGTCGATGTTCGCCACAATATTTAAGTTGTCATATGTGTGAAAGGCGATTTAGAAAATTCTTGTGATTTATTCGATTTATAGTTAACTAGATAGACACATTTTCTCAATGAACATAGCTGCCTCCATGTTGAAGTTGCTCTTCATCCGCATCAGGTGCGGGAGGTCGCGGGTTACTTCTTCGTGCGGATCATACCAAAGACTTTAAAAATGGAAGTAATGGTTTTCCCTACGTGGCGCTCAGGCTGTAGGGATAATCATTACGACTGACTCGCTGGTGCCAGGATAAATGTACTAGTAGAACTTGTAACTTAACCAGGACACACCTTGATATTAAAATGTTGACAGCGTAACACAACATACAAACAAATAAAATGAATATGTTTTGGATTCTAAAAATCGAGCATTGCTATCTGACGTACAGCTCTTGTCTTTTGTAGAAGCAATGTAGTTGAAAGCAGAACAAAGTTTGGTTTGCGCCTAAGTAAACAAATAACCATACACAACACATCGAATGCTACACTTAAATAACTAAATCTCATTCCCCCAGGATGACTTTATTGATTGATTGTATTTAGCGCCGATTTTAACAAAATTTCACTGATTCAGTTATATCAGGGCTTTTCCGGGGTTAGTTAACAGTTATACTGGTCCATTTATCCTGACACTAGCCAGTCAGTCGCAATGCTAACACCTCAACCATGAACGCCAAGACAGGAGAGCCATTAAATCCGTTTTAAAAGTATTTGGTACCGAGGCGGATGCTCTACCACTATAAAACCATCGAGATGTATCAGAAATATTGACAAATATGTTTTCCGGCTTTATATTTCGTTTTAGTTTGGCGGCTTTTACACAAATATTTAGCGCCGGATATGACCTAAATCTGACTGTACATGTATGCAATTTGATTGCTATTGCTATTATTTTCAAAAAACCCGAGGGTCGGATTTCTTGTGTCGTGGGTCCAGTGTTGAAAAACCAACTGAAATACGTATAGGGTCAGGGTTGGTAATTTGGGGGAAATAAACTAGTCATAATAAACCGAGTGTAAGTGGATCAATTTCATACTTTGCAGTAATTTGAAGACGTTCGTCGTAAATGGACATATTTAAGCTAGTGTTGAATGGTGCATTTTATTTGTGAATGTAGAATAAGATCGACCGGGCTCCGTATTGTTCTTAAATAGAAGAAATTGACAGACAATTTGAAGAAATTAACAGACAGTTTGAGGATATTGACAGACAATTGGAAGAAATTGACAGATCTTTTCCTATGCAACCGATTTTGAAAACAACTATGGAACATCCCTTAATATGAAATATGAATGATTGAAAACGGCTAGATGAAAAGATGCGAAAAAGTCGATGCCTCTGCTGCAGGTACTTGGTGTGTATTCAGGTATACCTAACACAATGAGCTCTCGGATACGTTTAAGTTAATATTCATTATTTCATTGGTTGGATTCGGCTAGAGACCTCCAAACTCAATTACATCCCCGTCCCACCCCAGACACTTAAACGAATTAAATACGACCATACTTGCACTTGTATGCGGAGGCCATTCAAAGCAAATATATATATTCATTATTTTTATTATTGTGCCAGGCCCCTATGATTCAAAGAAGTCATGAAGTTTGCTCCAGGACAATCAACATATATAAGGGCATTTATGACAAGTGAAGTATAATATCCTATCACACACTTTTGTTCTACTTTGCTGATGTTTCCGTTATACCTGGCGACCAGTGTAGATTTACAAATACAAATTTATCTATCACTAGATGTGTTGATTTATAGATTGTTTTCAACAAATTTTCAGTTATATCACGGCTGCCAGTTCACCTATTCATGTGCTCTTGGCATTCTCACACCAGTACTCCAAACAACATTCTTCTGGTTTTTTTTCACATAGATTGTAAAGACATAGGTGGAAGACGAATGACGCTTTGACTGTTGTCAAAAGTCGGAAAGAATGCTTTTCCACATAGACTGTAAGCCCATTAGTGAATGACGCCGGCTTGTCACAGTGACTTGTGTCAAACGTCGGAAAGAAGTTTGGCTGAGCTTGAAATCGAACTCACCACCCCTGGATTTACAGCCCGAGTCACTACCGACTGAGCTACCGGGGCTCGGCCACTAGATTTGTAAATCTCGGCATATTGGTTGGTCTGTTAGAAGGCAGTTAAAAAGTGGTTAAATCCTTTCCCACATGCAGACATATTTTGACTTATATGCAGCAGAAACTTTAAAACAGGGTGTCAAAAGGAGAAATAACTCATAATGAACGTATTTTTCATGTTGTCACCATGTTTTCATCTCCATTCAATGATTATTATTTATTTTATAGAGATTTCCCTAAAATAAGCCTTATGAATCTTGGATATAACATATTAAACAGGTTATTGACACAAACGTCCAAGGTGCGGTACATTTTCCTTGAATAAGGTACCGGCAGTGAAAACCGGGATGGTGGGACACTTTAATAAACAGTGTTAGATCATTGACGAATACGTGATATGCCACAATAGTCATAACATCACTCTTGTCAAAACATCCTTGTAGATAGTTTGTAATTCTAAAGATAAATACTGTAGAATTACGCTACACTACATGTCCGGCACAAATGACCACAAATTGGAATAAACTCAGGTTGTGATACGGATATTTTAAACCGATCGCAATGGATGGCCAGGTATTTCCAGGGGCGGCAAAGGTATCAGTCAAGATCTATTAGATTGTTGTTTCTAAAACGAGTATCTAGCTCCCACAAATTAACTTTCTCCCCTTTTAGCGAGATACTGTGTTCGTCTCTTTCCCGTAATATAACCTTTATATATCGTTTAATTTAGTCGTAAACTCTGTCAGAATAGGAAAAGATAGAGCATAATGTTGAATAACGCGTCAAGGGCGATGAGCAATAAACATGTATATTTACACAATGATGAGAAATTAATCTCGGACCGACGTTAACAACTAATTATAAAATGATAAGCTGCAAAATTTGAATCGAGATAAATTAAATTGATTAAAAAAAAAGAAGGAATTTAAGCCTATAGCAATCTAACACATATAAAGCTCAACAACACCATAACACATAGAGCTCAATTTATGTAGAGAGAACGAAAAGTGTAGTCTTACTTTGCCAAGATTTAGGTTAAAGATAAGTTTTTTGGGTGAAATCTTGGCTGGCCACGTTTGACATTATATCAGCAAGTATGGGGGAGCCAGGGCAATATTAGTTTTTATATTTCCAGCTCTCAGACATCTTAGCTTTTAGGCTTTGAAGCCTATTTTTAGACTTTAGCTACGGATTATGAGAAGTCAAGTAAAACCGTGCCCTGAAGTGTCAATGTTTGTAACAGCAACTTATTCTAGGCGCTTTATACTGTCAATATTTGTAACAGCAACTTATCCTAGGCGCTTTATACAACAAAGCTGTCAATACTTGTGACAGCAACATATTCTAGGCACGTTAAACGACAAAGCTGTCAATATTTGTAACAACAACTTATCCTAGGCGCGTTATACATCACAGCTTTCAATATTTGTAACAAGAAGAATTTTGATGCAAAGCATCAAAGACGCCGCGCATGATTTTGAAGCATGACTTAAAGGAAGCAGATGCAGTTCAGTACATTTAAATAACCTGTGCAAGCAGACAGGATGTAAATATTTCGAACAAGAAGGCCAAATGTCCCTTTATTTTAAACAAGAAGGCCAAGATGTGCTTATATTGCTCACCTGGCTACCATAGTATAAATAAAAAGGTAACCAAGAACAGAAAGGGTCAATATTGACGTAGGGTTTAAACGTCTTATATGCTACGATCTATGTGATATTCAGCATGTTTAGTCGTGAAATGACAAGTTTAATCCTGAAACCATTTGGTTTACGGTTTGCTTAACATTCACTGCAACTATAATATGTCATACAAGCTGAAGTTTCTCATTTTGTTTACCAATAAACTGTTTTAAATCCTCTAACTAGATTCATTAGATAAAAAACCATAGGTGCTTAAATATTAACATATATTAAGGTTTATTGCCTCTAATTATAAGTTAAGTATGACACAAGCTTTGACAGGAGAGGTGAAAGTCTATTCTCCTTCCAGTTTAGCAGAAGTATGATAGCAAAAACGGGAGTATATAAACAAAAAATACGAAGTAATTAAAAAAAGAAAGAAAGATATTTATGATCAAGATTGAACATTATGAAAGTTTACATGTATAGTCAACATATAGCAATAATTATTAAGTCTGTTTTGTTTGTTTGTAAATGTCACTTTAATCGTTTTGAACATGCCAGTAGAAAACTGAAAAATAAACAAAAGAAAATGGTCGAGTCAGTTCCCCAAGAGCAAAGAGCGAAACCCAGTTGGTACGAATCGTTCATCCCGAACGAAACATGAAAAACCGGGTACGAATCCAATGAATTTTTGAAATCGGATAAAATCGTGAAAACAGCGAAGTATTCATAACGGAAGGAAGCAGAGACAACTTAATTACTCTATGGGAACCGATGACACCTTGTCGTCTTTTAAATAAGAATGACCAAAATCGCCAAGCGATGACATGCTGCATTTACAAATAATAGAACGGGTCACGTTACGGCCATGCCTATTGCATAGTTGGGTTAACGTTGTTTTTACAGTTTCTAGATTTATATTGTAATATGTAGTAATTAAAATGAATCATCATTGATTTTTTAAAGATTACCCATTTACTTAAAAATATCAATATTGTAAATGGGTAAAAACATCGACAGTAACTATTTTCTGAACATTGATGAATCGGGTCGTAAACCAAACTATAAAAAATGCGTAGCCTAGTATGTTAGGGGAAAGTTATTAAATACCTTTTACATGTGTCTAAAGTTTTGTAATAACGGTAGAAGACATACGTATTTTGTATCTTGCTGTTTCTTAAATCATTTTATACAATTTATTTATTCATAATTTTTGTTAACAATAATAATATTGGTTGCTCCCTTTTCGATTACGTCACCCTATGGAACAAAATTAAAACCTTTCCCATACTGACGCCGCGCATCCACGCGGCGTCAACAACGATATATCCTAGGTGCGTTATACGACAACGCTGTCAAGGTTTGTACCAGTAAGTTATCTATGTCGTGTTAAACGACAAAGTTTTCAATGTTTGTACCAGCAAGTTATCTTTGCCGCGTTAAACGACAAAGTTGTCAATGTTTGTACCAGCAAGTTATCTTTGCCGCATTAAATGACAAAGTTGTCAATGTTTGTAACAGCAAGTTATCTTTGCCGCGTTAAACGATAACGCTGTCAATGTTTGTACCAGCAAGTTATCTTTGCCGCGTTAAACGACAAAGATGTCAGTCAATGTTTGTACCAGCAAGTTATCTTTGCCGCGTTAAACGATAACGATGTCAATGTTTGTACCAGCAAGTTATCTTTGCCGCGTTAAACGACAAAGATGTCAGTCAATGTTTGTACCAGCAAGTTATCTTTGCCGCGTTAAACGACAAAGTTGTCAATGTTTGTACCATCAAGTTATCATTGACGTGTTAAACGACAACGCTTTCAATGTTTGTACCAGCAAGTTATCTTTGCCGCGTTAAACGACAAAGTTGTCAATGTTTGTAACAGCAAGTTATCTTTGCTGCGTTAAACGACAAAGTTGTCAATGTTTTTAACAGCAAGTTATCCTTGCCGCGCTGTCAATTTTTTTAACATAACATAACTGTAATTAATCTCTTGGTACATGCATAGTTGTACAACATGAAGTTATGATTGAGTACACAATAAAAAAGTCAAATGAAATATTGTCACGTGATCACATATTTATGTTATCCAAAGTGAATCTTGTTGATGGATGTACTCAATTATCTATGGGTATTCTGCTTATGAGGGACAGTGACACTGTGTATCCATAGATGAGCATGTACACAGACAATGTTAAGAGGGGGTGTACATTTGAGGGAAAATCTCATTTAATAACTATCAGTTTCTAACTTTGGGAAAACAGAAAAAAAATCAAAAAGGAGACAACATTTCTCTCTTTTAGCAATGCTTTCCGTTATTACTAAGAGATACAAAGTTGTGTTTTCATGTTTCTAATACTTATCCTTTTGTACGTCATTTGTTGTTATTCAAGGGTACTGCAACAGGGGGAAATGTAAATGTACATATTAACGAGTGGACAAATATGATAACAAAATATACACAGACGTAAAATAATGATTACGAATTTCTTGATCCATTATACATGTATAGCCTTTCGTGTATATTATGGATCAAATTCAACGATCGGTCCAAACATAATGGGTGACGTTATTGTGTGTTGAGCTAAACAGTCAAACAGAGCACAGCTCGCATGAGTTGTCAATGTTTGTAAACATCATATTCTCCTGGGTGCAGAATATGAAAAGCCGACCAATGCTTGTAACAACAACTTATCCTAGGTGCAGAAGAGGACAACACCGGTCAATGTAAACAATCTGTTTCATGTATGTATTATTTAATTAACACATGCAACATGTATACGATATTGTGGAAAAGGAATAGTTCTACATGTTGGATACCTGGGAAAACTTATTGTATAATTGTCTTTTTACATTTTTAGAACACAGTAAAGCTGAAGAAGCCAAACACCTGGCCTGCTAAACAATATTGCACTAATGCAAACAAAAGCGATGTGTGACTTTGTAGAGTTTCGCTGATAACGCGGAGATGTCAATAAATAATGCTCACACAAATTCAAACAGATAGACGTAACCTTGTCTTTATCTTCAATCTTCGAACATGAACAATTTGATAACTTATCTGTGCAAAATAAGAGGTTCACCCGCATAGTCAAGTAGACCTTATGCAATCGACGATGTACATGCATCTTGTTGAGAAATAACGAAACTCCCAAAATGATGTACTTTATAACTGTATTTACCAGAAAATTTCAATAACTGTGTCTTTCAATTCTGCATCATTATACCCCTTTAGGACTTCGAATACACTGTTTTGCATGCAACCCTATAACAACGTAACTACTGAGATAATTGCTATGTAACTCTTATAATGTCTAAGGGATTATTAGACAAATACTCTGACTTAGTACCAGAACAATGAAGTGCAATCTAGGAAATTATTGTCATTTCATGTGAGTTAAACCTCTTTCCGACTAGGATTATGACCAAGTGGTGATCTCAATCATCGACTTGAACTTAAAATACCTCATTTACAGCTTGCCAAGGTTTACCGACCGTTCTCTATACCATTTTACTCGGCTTAAGGAAAGCTCTTCGAAACAAGTCGGGAAATTTGAAAAATCTTGGAAGAGGGTCCCCCAAGAAACATTTGTGCATATTAATTTTTAAATCGGGCCAGTACTTTTGGACAAGAAGATTTTTAAAGTTTTGGCAATTTTCCCCTTTTCTGATGCCGCGGCAGCCAAAGTTCTTCTTGGAATTAAATTCTTTGAACAACTTTATTAGAGGACCACATAAGGAACATTCCTGTGAAGTTATTTTGAAATCAGTTTATTGGTTTAGTAGGTGAAGTAATTTGTAGGAAATTGTAAACAGACGGACGGACGAACGTACATACGACGACGACGGTTACCGGACGGTGAGTGATCACAAAAACTCACATCGCACTTCGTGCTTAGGTGAACAAAAAAAATAAACGGCTAAATCCATTGTGAAACCACGAGGTGTGCTTAGCAGAACCTATCCAGATAACAGTTGCGCATATGTATGTCAAATTGTAGTATATCGATTGACCCCCATACTGTGTGTACAATATTTTGCCTTAGTCATTCAATATATTGACATAACACAGTTAGAGTTTTGGGATAGGTAAATCCATGTCCTAATGTAATCTGTAGTAAGCCCCTTGCGGTGAGCACTTTCAGTGCTTTGATTAGCTTAATCGTACTTGTAGACCAGCAGCGAGGAAATGATTTACTATCAAGTATATAATTAAGCAATAATTTAAAAAAGTTTCATAAACTATCTATATTTTTCTTAAAATACTTATTTTAAACATGTAAAAGTTCTGTAAACTCTGGTATTGGAGTAATATACATAGTTTGATATCATCACTAGATGAGTAGAAATAATGATATACCTCGATACCATGTGTAAATTAAGGCATCCATTGCTTTGCTTCTAATTTCTTGTACAGAGATACAATGTATTAAGCAGTGTAGAGCTTCATTATTGTAAAATGACCCACATTTACTGCAGAGTTTATTAGCATTATAACTGCCCAGAGCAAAAATAATGTTAATGATATTTCTGCAGTGTCGTTTATATTTGTATTTGCATTTACTTATATGCCAAAATATGCTTTCACAGAAAGCTGGATGAATTTTGGCAAATAAGTAAAGGTCCGGATCACTGTTAACTCTATACAACCAGTGCTCAGTGAAAAATGCATTAACAGTCTGTTTTATTGTACTTTTCCATTGTAATAAGAAAACAAATAATTAGTAAGCCCATAACTTTTAAGTATGAAGAAAATATCTGAAAAATAACCAGCCTGGGTACAGTTTGACAAGCAGAAACTACACAGCCGTTTTATAAAAAATACCTTAATAATGTTATTAGGATTCAGAATGCAGAGTTGACCAAACAAGTTAAACTTACGTTTATCAATAATGCATTCCATATTTAATATTGTTAACATTGTAAGACAATATCAGTTCTTGCAAATTTGTCTATGCCTTGAATTCATTTTAAGCAAAGTCTATGACATCTCTCTAGCTGAAGCAATTCTGATGAGTTTAAGGAAAATAGTATTTCACAACCAAAAAGTCCCACAGAAAGAACTATGGTGTCATACATCTTTTTACATGTAAAGGGTTTCACAAAGGGGTGAAACCATTTTTAATTCAGACAAATTCTAAACAGAGACATAAATGATCCTCTAATCTTTGAACAGATATCTTTAACAATTTCGGCATTAGACATATACTTATTGCAAACAACACGTAAGTGAGTATAGTTTACAGTTTCATGTAAAGTGTGGCATCCGATTGACCATTTTCTAGTAGAATTTGAATAATCATGTTTGGTTTCGTTAAAAATAATGACAGAACATTTCTGTGGATTATACTCGAATAGCCACTTTTTAGAATATAAATGACAAATATTTAATAATCGATCAAGACCTTTCTTTGACAAATTGAGTAAAACCGTATCATCAGCTGAGGTAATGCATGGTATATTAGTATCATGCATGACAAGACCGTACCGACTATTATCTAACGTACAGAGTAGTCCATTTATAAAACAAAGGTAGAAAAATGGTGAGCTCAGCTCCCCTTGTCTGGTCCCGACCGTCACGCTAAATGGATCTAATTTATATCCTCTGAACAGAACATATGATTCAGACTCATCATACAAACTAATTACAGACTTAAGGGTAGCAGTACTTACTTCCATTTCATGAAGTTTAAGGAACAGTCCATTGTGCCAAACCTTATCGAATGCTTTTTTAATATCTAAGAAGCAGGCAAACAGTTTGCTTCCATTTACTCTTGCATGGCAGATATATTCTTTCAGTAAGAAGGATGTCATTGTACAGCTCACACCCTTTTGAAATCCAAACTGTAAAGGGTTTAAGCTGACATTGATATCTGATTTGACAACATCTAAAAGTAAGGCCTCGTATAGTTTTAAAATAGCAGACGACAGAGTAATAGCTTTATAATTGTTTGGGTAATCCTTCCTCTTGTTACCACCTTTAAACAGTGTAACAATAAGACCAAATTTCATTTTTTTAGGAATATAGAAAAATTTAAACATGTAATTGTACAGTTTCAGCAAAAAAGATTGAAGCGCTTTACCCCCTTATATATATTCTCAAATGTGGGTAAATTTTCCTGATCTATGTTTTCAAGATTGTGTACATATTGTTTACTACCATTATCCCGGTTTTCGTCTTTAAGATTGGCCAGGTTTGTGAAATACTTGAAACAATCTTCGTTCGATATTGTATCGCCAGTGCTGGTTTTTGTCCTTTTCCTGAAAATGGACCAACATTACTGTGGTCTCTTTTTTCCTTCTCACCTCGTGTTTAATTGTTTACATTGGCTACGTCTAAAGGTGTTTCTACTTTTCCTACAGCTATATTTATAAGCCGTTTTTTCCCAGCATCTTTATTTGAAGGCATTATATTTCAGTTTACATTCATCATTGTACCATTTTTGTTTAAATTTATCGGATGACGAAAATTTACATGTACTATGTTTAACATTTTTACAAAAATATTTATTACCCTTTTCATTTAGATATGACGTAAACCATCAACTATTGTATCAGTATTTGAATCTTTCGCTATTTCATACTTCACTTTCTCCTCTAGTATATGAATTTCTGAGTTTACGTCTTCAATAAATGAGGTATTTTTTTCAGGATTTACGTTTGAAGAATTCGTAGCACTTTTTTCATGCAAAATTTCGAAAGAAAATGCAATGGGATTATGGTTGGAAAATATTAAATTTATTATTAAATTTTACTTCATAGATCCATATCCCTCTCATTTGTCGCCGAGCCTCGGTAGCTCAGTCGGTAGCGACGCGGGCTGTCACTCCAGGGGTTTGAGTTCAAATACCGGCTCGGCCAACTTTCTTTCCGACGATTGACAAAAGTCAATGCGACATGCGTCATTCGTCTTCCACCAATGGGCTAAGTCTATGTGGAAAAGCAGCCAGTTACTTGGGAAGATTGTTGTGTGGAGTACTGGTGTGAGAAAACCAGGAAATGCATGAGTAGGTGAACTGGCCGCCGTGATATAACTGAGAAATTGTTAAAAACGGCGTTAAACCCCAATCAATCAACCCTCTCATTTGTCAATAGATAATCTACTACACTGTTACCGTTATACATATAGTACACGTGTTTTTATCTATAGCCGCGTCATCGTATAATCTACCATCTACAATACAAACATCTGACGATTTACATAAATCAATCAATAAATCCCCGTATCGGTTTGATTTGTGATCCTGTGTGGCACGCAGAAGTGCTCCATTTTGTCTATTGACTATGTTCTCAAGGATTAAATTGTTGGTCATGAAGTTTATTTTTTCCAGTACGTGCATTCATATCTCCTGTAATAAAGAAGTTTGCAAAAAATACGGTACCGTCAACAAAGAGGATAACTAGCAGTTTGAGATACATGTGGATTGATTCATCAGATATTATAACACCTTTATTAGTTCTACTCGATACAATATGCTCTACGTCGTTTTTAACAATATCAAACATTTTGCCTTTTATATTATAGCTTAGTAGTTTACTCAATAATACGGCACGCCCACCGAATAAAAGGCATTCTTGAAATCAACAAAGCAACAAAAGAGTTTTTTATTTTGGTGTTTACAAATTTCTGCAAGAATGTGTAGAACAAAGATGTGATCGGCAGTTGAATGATTTTTCCTAAATCCTGCTTGATTTTCATTCAGCAAATCGTTACCTTCAAATGTATATATTCGTTTAATTGCATTCCTTTATATAATGAAATAGTTGAGGCTTTGCAGAAACATACAAGTTATAGGATTGGTTTAATTTGCACGTACACACAATTATTTAAAAACTTCAAGGGTGTTTAGATCCATAAACAAAGTTCAACATTAAAAATGTCTCGTTTGAAAATAGCGTTACTTAACCAAATTATATTTTATATAAAGAAACTTAAAACTGCCGCACTCGATTCCTCTCTTAAAATTTAAAAATAAACATGTACAATGGAAACGCGATACTGCGAAGTCGACAGGGACCGAGGAAATACAGTTAAATAATTGATCAACTTCGTAATACATTTATACTGAAGTTTTTATTGTTAACAGAATTTGAGTGACAATTTCATATAAAGAAAACCGCACATTATCTTTTCTGTCTAGTGCCTGTTTATGTGTGTCGGTTTAATACGGCTTATTTAGAACATGCACCTTTAATTTGGTCGATACTGGGCGAGCAACATGCCGAAACATATTTCAATAATTGTTCCGGATTTTCCAAACATTTCTCTATCATATACCATAGTTGTTTGGAAACGGGTTTTCCCGTTTTGCACCATGTTGCAAAATGTTCACAGTTATTTGTAAAGAATTCAAACTTTTTCCAAGCAGACGGGATTTCGACTGCCTTCTTAGCATTCTGTACTACCACTTCTGCGGAAAGGCATTTGTCTTTAGGATAAATAATTTTCACAAGCTGTTTGTTGCCATAATTTATGAATTCGTAGAGGTCAACAGTCCTCAATGATGAGGCCCATGTCGAACTTACTTCAAAGTCAGCCACGCCCTCTTCAATACCTAGGAAAATACCATGATGATAGTATTCAATGCTGCCATAGGTTGCTTTGACAGCAATTTGATCCCCCGGTTGTAATGTCCTGTAATTAGATGATAAAGAAAAGCTTACATTTTAAAGCAACTTATTTTTTCAAAATTATTTAAGTAGTTTATAATTTAGGTATCAATCGACCTTCATCTAAAACTGTGATGTGAACTTTTTGCCAATTAGTCGCAACTTAATGTTTATGAAACTTTTGAAATCTAGTGTGCTTTCGGAACAGATACACATGGTTCGACAGACAGTCTTATCTACATTTTTCAAAATACGCTTTGAATGGCTTTTCTATAACACAGCTGTTTTTAGAATACATATATGATTCAGTTAACTAATATCATCACCAATAGCGCGACATTTTGATGGATAAAAAGTAGTACTGTTTTATTGATCATTGTTAAATGAGGTTGAGGGTCAACTCAGATAGTCCCAACCTTGACCTTGTCCAATAATAAGTGACGGTCAGATCTTGTTAACAAGTTAATTTATCGTTATTGATCGGAATGACATGCCCGTGTTCATGACTCGTATCCGAACATTAAAGGAAAGGCGTATGGTGCTCGTGTCCTGCGAATCACAAGAATGTTAATAGTCATTTTTCAACTGAAGAGAGTGTCAGAACGTATAGCGTTTTTATGGCATCAAAAGACAGTGTGCATTTATGGAAGACCACAGGAACTAAAAGTTGTTGAAACACCTACTGTTTAACGCATAATTTGCTCACCAGATCTAAAATGGTTTTTATATAATCCCACTTTGTCTTTTCTGAAAGTTCTGGTGTGATTTGAAAATAATTCGGCACAAATTGTATTTGAGTGACCCTTTTTAGCCTGATTGATCAAAAGATTCAGATACATTTAATATGGCCACAATTGGCTGAGGTCAGTTTCCCTTATTTGTATGAAGTATACACCTGGGGCGCGTAGGTCGTAGGTCGACACTCAAACTAATGTTCAGCAAGTGTTGACCTGGCGCGTAGGTCGTAGGTCGAGACTCAAATTCATGTTCAGAAAGTGTTGACCTGGCGCGTAGGTCGTAGGTCGACACTCAAATTTACACTAAGATAGTGTTGACCTGGAGGGTAGGTCGTAGGTCGACACTCAAATTTACACTAAGATAGTGTTGACCTGGAGCGTAGGTCGTAGGTCGACACTCAAATATACACTAAGATAGTGTTGACCTGGCGCGTAGGTCGTAGGTCGACACTCAAATTTACACTAAGATAGTGTTGATATGGGTCGTAGGTCGACACTCAAATATACACTAAGATAGTGTTGTCCTGGCGCGTAGGTCGTAGGTCGACACTCAAATTTACACTAAGATAGTGTTGATATGGGTCGTAGGTCGACACTCAAACTTATGTTCAGAAAGTTTTGACCTGGCGCGTAGGTCGTAGGTCGACACTCACATTTACACTAAGATAGTGTTGATCTGGGTCGTAGGTCGACACTCAAACTTATGTTCAGATAGTGTTGATCTTGCGCGTAGGTCGTAGGTCGACACTCAAATTTATGTTCAGAAAGTGTCGACCTGGCGCATAGGTCGTAGGTCGACATTAACATTTACACTAAAATAGTTCTGTCCTGGCGCGTAGGTAGTAGGTCGACACTCAAACTTATGTTTAGAAAGTGTTGACCTGGCGTAGGTCGTAAGTTGACACAAAAAATGTATTTTCAGAAAGTGTCGATCTGGCGCGTAGGACGTAGCACAGGCGTCCGAATTTCTATTACAGCAAAAAATGCGAAAAATCACACAATACCTCGTTAAAATACTAAAGAAGTCTCTATCTATTGTCTATACGCATCATAATGATTGTAATGGTAATTTTGGGAATCCCGCATGTGTTACTATAAATAGCCCCCTCTATACGTCCATATAGTGTAATAATAATGACCAAAAGAACACGTACTATACTTTCTACGCGCCAGGTCAACACTTTCTGAACATAAATTTGAGTGTCAACCTACGACCTTCGCGCCAGGTCAACACTTTCTGAACATAAGTTTGAGTGTCGACCTACGACCTACGCGTCAGGTCGACACTTTCTGAACATAAATTTGATTGTCGAGCTACGACCTACGCGCCAGATCGACACTTTCTGAACATTAGTTTGAGTGTCGACCTACGACCTACGCGCCAGATCGACACTTTCTGAACTTTCATTTGAATACCGACGTAAGACCTACGCGCCAGGTCAACACTATCTTAGTGTAAATTTGAGTGTATACCTACGCGCAAGGTCAACACTTTCTGAACATAAGTTTGAGTGTCGACCTACGACCTACGCGCCAGGTCGACACATTCTGAACATAAATTTGAGTGTCGACCTACGACCCACGCGCTAGGACAACACTTTCTGAACATAAGTTTGTGTGTCGACCTACGACCTACGCGCCAGGTCAACATTATCTTAGAGTCAATTTGAGTGTCAACCTACGACCTATGCGCCAGGTCAACACGTTCTGAACATAACTTTGAGTGTCGACCTTCGACCTTCGCGCCAGGTCAACAGTTTCTGAACATTAGTTTGAGTGTCGACCTACGACCTACGCGCCAGGACAACACTATCTTAGTGTCAATTTGAGTCTCAACCTACGACCTATGTGCCAGGTCAACACTTTCTGAACATAACTTTGAGTGTCGACCTACGACCTTCGCGCCAGGTCAACAGTTTCTGAACATTAGTTTGAGTGTCGACCTACGTCCAACGCGCCAGGTCAACACTTTTTGAACATAAGTTTGTGTGTCGACCTACGACCTACGCGCCAGGTCAACATTATCTTAGAGTCAATTTGAGTGTCAACCTACGACCTATGCGCCAGGTCAACACGTTCTGAACATAACTTTGAGTGTCGAACTACGACCTTCGCGCCAGGTCAACAGTTTCTGAACATTAGTTTGAGTGTCGACCTACGACCTACGCGCCAGGTCAACACTATCTTAGTGTCAATTTGAGTGTCAACCTACGACCTATGCGCCAGGTCAACACGTTCTGAACATAACTTTGAGTGTCGACCTACGACCTTCGCGCCAGGTCAACAGTTTCTGAACATTAGTTTGAGTGTCGACCTACGTCCAACGCGCCAGGTCAACACTTTTTGAACATAAGTTTTGGTGTCGACCTACGACCTACGCGCCAGGTCAACACTATCTTATGTAAATTTGAGTGTCGACCTACGACCTACGCGCCAGGTCAACACTTTCTGAACATAAATTTGAGTGTCAAACTACGACCTACGCGACAGGTCAACACTTTCTGAACATATGTTTGACTGTCGACCTACGACCTACGCGCCAGGTCGACACTTTCTGAACATAAATTAGAGTGTCGAGCTACGACCTACGCGCCAGGTCGACACTTTCTGAACATAAGTTTGAGTGTCGACCTACAACCTACGCGCCAGATCGACATTTTCTGAACATAAGTTTGAGTGTCGACCTACAACCTACGCGCCAGATCGACACATTCTGAACATGATTTTGAGTGTCGACGTAATCTTAGTGTAAATGAGTGTCGACCTACGACCTACATGTACGCGACATGTCAACACTTTCTGAACATATGTTTGAGTGTCGACCTACGACCTACGCGCCAGGTCGACACTTTCTGAACATAAATTAGAGTGTCGAGCTACGACCTACGCGCCAGGTCGACACTTTCTGAACATAAGTTTGAGTGTCGACCTACAACCTACGCGCCAGATCGACATTTTCCGAACATAAGTTTGAGTGTCGACCTACAACCTACGCGCCAGGTCGACACTTTCTGAACATAAGTTTGAGTGTCGACCTACGACGTACGCGCCAGATCGACACATTCTGAACATGATTTTGAGTGTCGACGTAATCTTAGTGTAAATGAGTGTCGACTTACGACCTACATGTACGCGCCAGGTCAACAGTTTCTGAACATAAATTTGAGTGTCGACCTAAGACCTACGCGCCAGGTCAACACTTTCTAAACAGAAGTTTTAATGTTGACCTACGACTTACGCGCCAGGTAGGCCCTTTCTGAACATAAATTTAAGTGTCTACCTATGACCTACGCACCAGGCCAACACTATTTTAGTATAAATATGACTGCCGACCTACGACCTACGCGCCAGGTCAATACTTTCTGAACATTAATTTGAGTGTCGACCAGCGCGCAAGGTCAACACTTTCTAAACATAAGTTTGAGTGTCGACCTACGACCTACGCGCCAGGTCGACACTTTCTGAACATAAATTTGAATGTCGACCTACGACCTACGCGCCAGGTCAACACTTTCTGAACATAAGTTTGAGTGTCGATCTACGACCTACGCACCAGGTTGACACTTTCTGAACATAAGTTTGAGTGTCGACCTACGACCTACGCGCCAGATCGACACTTTCTGAACATAAGTTTGAGTGTCGCTCTTGTACCAACGCGCCAGGTCAGAACTAGTTTAGTGTAAATTTGAATGTCGACCTACGACCTACGCACCAGGTCAACAGTTTCTGAACATAAATTTGAGTGTCGACCTACGACCTATGCGCCAGGTCAAAACTTTCTGAACATAAATTTGAGTGTCGATCTACGACCTACGCCCCAGATCAACACTATCTTAGTGTAAATTTGAGTGTCGACCTTCGATCTACGCGCCAGGGCAACACTATCGTAGTGTAAATTTGAGTGTAGACCTACGACCTACGCTACAGGTCAACACTATCTTATTTTAAATGTGAGTGTCGACCTACGACGTACGCGCCAGGTCAACACTTTCTGAACATACATTTGAGTGTCGATCTACGACCTACGCGCCATATCAACACTTACTGAACATAAGTTTGAGTTTCGACCTGCGACCTACGCGCCAGGTCGACACTTTCTGAACATAAGTTTGAGTGTCGACCTACGACCTACGCGCCAGGTCAACACTATCTTAGTGTAAATTTGAGTGTTGACCTACGACCTACGCGCCAGGTTAACACTTTCTGAACATACGTTTGAGTGTCGACCTACGACCTACGCGCCAGGTCAACACTTTCTGAACATAAGTTTGAGTGTCGACCTACGACCTACGCGCCAGGTCAACACTTTCTGAACATAAATTTGAGTGTCGCCCTACTACCTACGCGCCAGGTCAACACTATCTTAGTGTAAATTTGAATGTCGGCCTACGACCTACGTGGCAGGTCAACACTTTCTGAACATAATTTTGTGTGTCGACCCACGACCTACGCGCCAGGATAACACTTTCTGAACATAAATTTGAATGTCGACCTACGACCTATGCGCCAGGTCAACACTATCTTCATGTAAATGTGAGTGTCGACCTACGCGCCAGGTCAACACTATCTTAGTGTAAATTTGAATGTCGGCCTACGAACTACGTGGCAGGTCAACACTTTCTGAACATAATTTTGTGTGTCGACCTACGACCTACGCGCCAGGATAACACTTTCTGAACATACATTTGAATGTCGACCTACGACCTATGCGCCAGGTCAACACTATCTTCGTGTAAATTTGAGTGTCGACCTACGACCTACGCGCCAGGTCAACACTATCTTAGTGTAAATTTGAGTGTCGACCTACGACCTACGCGCCAGGCCAACACTATCCTTGTGTAAATTTGAGTGTCGACCTACGACCTACGCGCCAGGTCAACACTTTCTGAACATACATTTGAGTGTCGACCTACGACCTACGCGCCAGGTCAACACTTTCTGAACACAAGTTTGAGTGTCGACCTGCGACCTACGCGCCAGGTCTTCACTTTCTGAACATAAATTTGAGTGTCGACCTACGACCTCCGGCTAGTATAACACTTTTTGAACACAAGTTTGAATGTCGACCTGCGACCTACGTGCCAGGTCTTCACTTTCTGAACATAAATTTGAGTGTCGACCTACGACCTCCGGTTAGTTCAACACTTTTTGAACCTAAGTTTGATTGTCGACCTAGACCTACGCGCCAGGTCAACACTATCGTAGTGTAAATTTGAGTGTCGACCTACGACCTACGCGCAAGGTCAACACTTTCTGAACATAAGTTTGAGTGTCGACCTACGACCTACGCGTCAGGTCAATACTTTCTGAACATAAATGTGAATTTTGACCGACGACTTACACGCCAGGTCAACACTTTCTGAACATTAGTTTGAGTGTCAACCTACGACCTACGCGCCAAGTCAACACTATCTTAGTTTAAATTTGAGTGTCGAACTACGACCTACGAGCCAGGTTAACACTATCTTAGTATAAATTTGAATGTCGACCTACGAGCTTCGACCAACGTGCTAACTTCACACACCTAATGAATAATTGTTTGTTTCATTGTATTAAAGAAATCTTGATAATTCACTGAAAGACAAATTGTTTTATTTCTTTTATCCTTAAAATGAGATTTCTGATAAGTGCAGAGATATTAGACCTATAACTTGTGCAGAGTGCAGTTTATTTCTCGTATGGAGCTATCGAATCACACGAAAGTTGGAGTTATGCTGGGTAATGTTAGGCACTACGTAGTGCTTCATTAAACTGGATATTTAGGGTTGTTAAATAACAGTAGCATTGACGAAAAGACATTTTAACTTATTTTTGTGGCGATTGTGGTAACATTAGCCTTCTTCGTGTCTGGAGACAGGGATTATTATTGCGCGAGACATACCGTCCATTGAGGAATGACGTTGTAAGCAGGTGCCCGTTAGGTCACCCGACGTTTGGTTGGCAAAACAACCTTCATTATAAATAGAGTGTGAATGGAATTTTGATATAATGGGAGGGAAATCAGAAATCATTACATTATTCTAAGATTATATGTTGAATATAGTACAAATACATTTATTTAACACTTTTCAAATTAAAATCCTACTATAAAGTTATATTTTGTAACCGAATTGGAGATAAATCGATTTTTTTTTATTTAATCGATAGTTATATAGAGTTGCTGAGATGTTTTCTTAAAATAGTTCATAAAATTGAAAATAACTGATAATAAATTAATAATACAAATGGTATTAATGCTGAGCGCGAGGGTAAACAACGTCACCAAACAACAACATAGTAATACTTGATCATGCTCGGCCCATACGTTTAAGAAGAAGAAGCAGGCATCACCTGCTTGTGTCGGAATTCTCATACATAAACCTTCTAACACAAGTAACAAACAGGATAGCGTCCGTATGTGAGGAAGGTTTAAGAAAGAGAAGTCAGACGAACATGTTCCTTTCTTTCTTGAGCAAACCTGTTTTTAAAGACCATCCATTGGAAGAGAACAATCAGGTGGTCTTGAACCCTTTCCCACATACAACAAATCTGCATCAGACGACTTTGGGAATATCAGGCAAAACCACGGAAAAGCTCTATAAAATGTAGGTAATTACTAAAAATAATTGAAAAATTGTGGCAAAAGAAAGAATTGCTCGTTTTAAAAAGTTGTCTGCTGCAGAGGCGTCATAAAGCATCTGTATTTGGGAAAGGTTGATTAAAGTGTCATTTGTGCAGAAATTGAGTAATTGGGAAATAAAAAGAATGGTTGCTATAGACAAGATATTGCTAAACAAGGCCTAACTTTAGCACAGGTTTGACTGTATATGAGAATAATTTCAGGGACAGACTCACTTTCAAGTCAACTTTCTCCAGTTATGCTAGAGCTATATCCCCTTAATTAGTGAAATTTAGTTTTATAGTATATGTCTAATCTCTAACTGGAGCACTCCTAACCCAACCCAGGGTTAACATTCTTTCTCCGACGTTTGACAAAAGTCACTGTGACAAGCGGCATTCGTCTTCAACCAATGGACTAACAGTCTTTGTGGTAAAGCAGCGAGTTGCTTGGAACAAATGCTTTGTGGAGTAGTCATTACTGTTGTGAGAAAGCCAGAAAACACATTATAGAATATAATGCTACAACAAATTTATCAATAGGTGCCGCTCTTCCTTTGCAAATTTGTTGATTGTTGGAAAGGGTTGTTCAATAGCCTGTTGTTTATTGATTGCTGATAACCATTTAACTGTCTGAAATCACTTGTTGTCGAGTCCGTTTTGGTGAGCTCGACATATGAGTATCTCCATGGCGGTTCGGTGAGTGTATCCGTGAGTCCATGAATATGTCTGTTCGACCCGCATCTTCACCATGCATAATAGGATTTCTAAGAAAATTGGCACAAAAGTGCACCATGTTGAGGTGGTGTCTCGTGCACACAATTCAGGCGGCCTGTACCTCAACTGTTAAGGTCACTCGTAGAGGTTAAAGGTCAACATGAGTACTGTTTGATTGGACTGACTTCTTCGGCCCGGACATTGTCAACAGTTTAGGGGTTTGTTGAGACACTTTGCTGGTAAGAATCAACAGCTTTCATTTCATTTACGTTTTCTGGACCCATTACCTACTATGTCATCACTAAGGTGTCAGAAGGTGATATATTAGGATGATCTTGGTCCTGTTGGCTTTAATATCTGCATGTGGATACATGTACTCCGAGATACTGCTTGTTACTTTGCAGGATTTTCTACACGATGGCCACTACAGTGCCTTCGGCGCTTTGATTGAGGATATTTATTGTCGTATATAGTCTGTTTAAATAAAGTCTTAAAGATGATGCTAGATAATGTTGACAGTGCGTAATATTGTTGCTTTTTCAATATCAATGATTCATTTCATTTCATGGAAACTCTTCAAAGTTGAAAATATTATTGCTAGATGGGTGTTCCAGCTATTATCTAACGAAAAGGAAAATGTTCCTGTTGCCAAAGTGGTTTCTCAAAATGTTGTCACATGTGATGAAACCTATGTACACTATTTTAAACCAATGGTGAAAGGTTGGGAACTAAATATTGGCAACCAAATACTGCAAAATGCTAAAAACCACAGGACGCAATTTCAGTGCAAAAGTTGGTCGAAGCGTAAACCTCTAGAAGCTTTCGTATTTTTCTCTAGCGAAGGCATAGCAATACAGACACCAGCCAATAAAATGTGTATCTGGAAGGTACTACCGTGATAATGTATAATCAAAGTACTAAATGTACTGAAATTCGGGGGATGTTGGCTCTAGAGTGTTAACAAGATTTCCTTCAATTTGACATAGTGACCTACTTTTTTACCCAACATATCCCATGTTAGAACTTGACCTAGATATCATCAAGAGAAACATTCTGATAAAGTTTTAATATGCTCAAGCTAAAAATGCCGTATCCAGAGTGTTAACAAGATTTCCCTTCAATTTGGCCTAGTGACCTAGATTTTAAGCCTGCATGACCTATATTCAAACTTGACCTAGATATCATTTAGATAGAATTCTGACCAAATTTCAAGCCGCTGTAGCCAAAAAAGATGCTTCTACAGAGTTAACAAGATTTTCCTTCAATTTGGCCTAGTGATCTAGTTTCTGACCCAATGTGACCAAAATTTCGAAATACTGAAGCAAATATTGCGGTCTCTGGAGTGTTAACAAGCTTTCTCTTTAACTTGACCTACTGACCTATTTTTTGAACCATTATGACCCATGTTCTAACTTGACCTACATATCATCAAGTCAAACATTCTGATAAAGATTCAACATGCTCAAGTTGAAAATAAGGCCTCCAAAGTGTTAACAATATTTCCATATTCGAACTCGGCCTAGATATCATTTAGATAAACATTCTGACGAAATTTCAAGCTGCCTTAGTAAAAAATGCGGCTAATACAGCGTTAACAAGATTTTCCTTCAATTTGGCCTAGTGACCTAGTTGAACCAATATTACCCTTATTTAAACTTGACCTAGAAATCATTAATACAAAAATTGCGGCCTCTACAGTGTTAACAAGCTTTTCCTTTAATTTGACCTAGTGACCTACTTTTTAACCCGACATGACTCATGTTCGAACTTGACTTACATCATCAAAACAAACATTCTGATAAAGTTTCAACCTTCTCAAGTTGAAAATGTGGCCTCTAGAGTGTTAACAAGATTTTCCTTCAATTTGACCTAGTGTTTTTGACTCTTATGTTACAAAAGAAGTTTTTCAAGATGATTATTTCGAAATTCTAGGTATTGAAACTTTTAACTTCATGTATCATTGTACCCTTTCTCCATTACAGAAATATAATTAACTGATCTGCAAAAGACGATGGATAATGAGCAATTTAGCCATTTTCACACCATGTTTCATCACTAGTCAATACTTATTGTTTCATTTAATATTATATAGTTCTCTTATGTTTGTTCTGCTGTAGATTTGATCTGCGTGATAAATATATCCATGGATTCATAGAAAAGTCATTCACACACCACACCCATTCATACAATACTGTGTTTGTTATATGTGTGTTTGTCTGTGTGTCATCTACTAGCGTTATTTCAAATATAAGAACGTTAAGTGTCCATTGTTTTGGAAATATATTACTTACTATTACGTAATGGTCACTTTAATATTGTTTGCCAATCTTTCTTTCCGATATTATTTACTTTGGTAATACGTTAACAACCTCAAATGGGATTGGATAAATATGTTATTAGATAGAAATGTTCCGTCAGAGACTCTATGATATCTCATCCTAATCCACTGTGAAATTTCAACAAAACCTTACAGAAAGTTCCTTTGGTGGTCCTCTTTCAAATTTGTTAAAAGATATGTAAAGACATCTTTTGTTGCTGCATCAGAAGGAAGGGAGTAACATGCATAATTTGTAAAATCAAACTGTTCAAAGATTTAATATCATAACAAATGTTCTTTACTGCTAAGTTTCATTTACACTACTAGCAGTTTCAATCACGCTCTTGATTACTTTTCTCCGATATAAATAGTTACACATATGCTTCATAGCTATCCCACAGGTGATAGATTCAGGGTCACGCTTGCCCTCTGTTTTGGAGATGCAAACTAAAATAGATTGTATTAATAGATTGCATACTCTTAATGCATCAGTTGGTTCAGTACAGTCAATAAATAGGAAGACAATGGATTTCCGTAGAGCTATTTGGTAATATGATAATTAAAAAGAAGTATTCTGTGGACTGTGACCGAATGATATATTCGGAGTTGGGGTCAGTTAATTTTCATAAGACCAACAAGAATTTATGAGCTTGGAAATAGTTTATTATTGCCTGATGCATCATTACTTGTCTGTCATGGTGGGGATTTGTTTTAGATAAATATTTATATATGCACTTCTGCATCCCCTCTTAACCGGTTACAATTCTACCTTAAGTACTTTCAGTACTTTGATTTCATTTATTGATATTATCGTTATTCGCTAAACCAAAATGCCAACTGAAAGTCAAGTTCATATGAAAACGCCAAATATTAAATAAATTCAAAGATGTTGAAAGTACAAAGAAAACATGGATAATAGTGTGTGAAGGATTATGACAAATGATAAGGGTCAATATTCAGTTAAATTTGTTTGGGTAACTGCATGCACAATACAAAAGAAACTGTTTTTAATTCATAGCAATTTATATTAAATTTGTTTGGGGTTTAAAGCATAAAAATCTTCAAATCAGGAAATAGAAGATGAGTGAAATTATCAACACCAATTAACTACAAGTCGAATTTTGATGCAAAGCATCAAAGATGCCGCGCATGCTTATGAAGCATGACTTAAAGGAAGCAGATGCAGTTCAGTACATGTAAATAACGTGTTAACAGACAGGATGTAAATGTTTCGAAAAAGAAGGCCAAATGTTCCTTTATTTTAAACAAGAAGACGAAGATGTGCCTACTTTGTTCGACTGGCTACCATAGCTTATTATAAAAGGTTACAAATAGCAGAAAGGGTCAGTTTTAACGTTAGGGAGGGACGTTTTATATCATTAGTCGTAAAATGTCAAGTTTAGTCCTAAAACCATATGGTTTACAGTTTGCTTAACATTGACTGCAACTACATGTATAATGTGTCACAGAAGCTGAAGTTTCTTAATTTGTTACCAATAAACGGTTAAAAATCTGCCAATGGGATTAACTACCCGAGTCTAACGCTCGAAATGTCCTATAGCCTTTGTACTCGAGAGTTAACTTCCTTCTTAAATAGTCGATTGTATAAGCAAATTAAAGAAAATATCAAAATCGAGCATTTATGAAATTAAGAGAAAAGTTCACATGTATAGTCAACATATAGCAAGAACACAATGGACAGAATGAACAAACTGTTTGGGGAGGAACGTTTTAAGATTAGAAATTCAACAGAAATTGTTGCCCATTGTTTTGGAAATATATTACTTACTATTACGTAATGGTCACTTTAATATTCAAAGATTAATATAGCAAAAACGTCCCCCGAATTTTGGGCCGTAAACCAAACAATTGAAAAAAACGTATCCTAGGAGCTCGTCAGGGTCGTTAATCGAACTATTAAAAAATGCGTAGTCTAGGAAGTTAAGGAAAAGTTATTAAATACAAATTAAATGTGTCTACAGATTTGAAATAACGGTAGAAGACATACATATTTTGCTTATTTTTGTTTCTTAAATCAGTCAATCAAATTTATTGATTCATAAAGGTTGCTTTTTTCAAACATATAATAGAGTTTTTTCTGAACAATAATAATGTTGGTTGCTCCCTTTTTGATAACGTCACCCCTTGGTACAAAATTAAAACCTATCCCATACTGACGTCGCGATTAACCTAGACTCTTACACACGAATGTTTGTTTGTTTACTTCCGTCTTGACGAAAGTCGATACCGCTTTCTCACTGAATGAATGATACATTGTTATGTGCTTGAGTGCCTGCATAAATGTAACAGTACATGGAATTGTCCCTCAACAGTAGATCAATTAGGAATTATTTCCCTTGTTTATTGTAATGCGCAGTAACCTCTCCACAATTTAGAGTTTTTTTGATATGTTTAGTGATGGACGCTCTACCACTGAGGCGGTCTGACAATTGGTACCACTAAAAAGCTAGCTGGCGGTCATCCGTTCATATTATAACTCGATTGCTGTGCCGAACCCCGGTAGCTCAGTCGCTAGCTGTCAATCCAGAGGTTATGAGCTCGAACCCCAAATCGGCAAACATTCTGTCAGACGTTTGACAAAAGCAAAAGTAGTATATAATATTTTTCAATAGCGCTATTTTAGTGTTTAATTTTCTGAATACTGTCATTAAGTAAGCAAGTTAATTGCTCTACTTTATTGATAATTATACCGAGCCCCGGTAGCTCAGTCGGGAGCGACGCGGGCTGTCAATTCAGGGGCTGTGAGTTTGAATCCCGGCTCGGCCAAACTTTCTTTCCGGCGATTCCGTTCGTCTTCCACCAGTGGGCTAAGTCTATATGGAAAAGCAACCAGTTGCTTGGGAAGATTGTTGTGTGGAATACTTGTGTGAGAAAACCAGGAAATGCATGAGTAGGTGTAAGGGCCGCCGTGATATAACGGAGACATTGTTAAAAACGACATTAAATTCCAATCAATTATTGATAATTGTGTCAATACATCAGTTATAAGTGAAAGTAGATATGAAGACACTTGAAGAACAGTATACCAGTGGACGATTGATAGAGTGATTTAGTTTAAATATGTCATGTTATTTAATAAATAGAATACTGCCTAATCGTAATAAACTGTCTTAAACTTTCGGAGAAGATTATTCTTTATGGGAGGGGCAAGTGTAAGAACCATGAATTGTGACTGTTTGTAGTAAAATATTACAGGTCATGATTATTAACATTGTCAATGTATAAATACAATTAATATGCCATTCCATAGTTGTTTCTACATTAGTTAAATCGTCATATCATTGTATATTGCCATTATAAATCACTGAAAAACTATTCGTTAACTTAAGCTTACCTGTCTTTCCAAAACTAAGTTCAATACATTGCCATTTCTGAGTAAATCCGTTGCTTGTAAAGCTCAATTTAATGTTAATAATGTCAGAGTGTATCACTAAGATGTGTATAAAAGTTATTTACAAGTCTCAATGCATATAATAGTTGATGACAATTCATGAAAACCGCGTATTACGTGAACACGTTGCCTGAATTTAACTATCACATTGATAGCGGCCATTTGAGAAGCTCAACGATTGTTGTCGTTGTTGTTTCCTGAAGGTCGCTAAGGATTCGCTTCAAATACATGATTTTCTAAAACTATTTAAATTTGTTGTTAATCTTGTACAGAGAGTATTTATTTATTTGAGGATTTGACTTTGTGTCGTTTCGTCGGGGCACTATTTGTTCAGGGTCGATTAGGCGAAAGGAATGTCCGATCCTGACATCATGATTTCCTGAACTGTTTGTTTAATCAGTTGATTGCTGAGGAATCGGTCGATGTGCCGTTTGAGACTAACACAGTTATCACGTACATGTACTGTAATATTGTTAAATATATTTGTGTAATACATTTTGTTCTTTTCCCCACGTTGTCAGCCTGTTTACACCATTTTTACTATGGAGCTCATGAATTTACATATAATCTACTACACGTTTCTGATTGGTCCGCTCCCATACTTAGCGCATCATGACGTGATTTGATTGGTTGAATCTGTTTGTTGTCAGGATTGAATACTATAAATAAAGGTGTAAACAGTTTGCAGCAGCGGAATTTTTAATATTACTTTGTCAATGAAACCTGACCATCTAGGTATTATAAAAACTTGAAACTTTAAATAAATACAAGACTTCAGAGTTAATTTTGGTTACTAGATTGGCGAGCATATGAGCTAAAAACTGTTTCACTGAACGCAGTGATGATTTTACTATTGTATCTGTCTCTCATAATCGTTGTAATATCTTGTTAAGTTGTCTCGTCTACATACGCGTGAAACACATACGAACAAAGAAGACCTTTGACACTTGAATACAAGAGAAAGTTGATGCAACGCATCAATGTCGCCGGATATTCATAGTGCAGTTATGCATAACACTAACATTATAGTAGTTGAATAAACAGTTATCAACTGAGGGGCATATTGGAACATCAGGGGTGGGGTCAAGTGAAAATGTATCATAACTTATATTGTTTTGTCAACGAAGTGAATGATAATTGAAGCCTTTCATTGTTTATGATCAATCTCCATTCCAAAGTAGGTTGACTAGACACACAACCAACTAATTATTGATCATAAACAGTAATGGAAATGAGAAATCTTGCCAATCATTAGTCTTAGTATGTATACAGTGCGTTCATTAAGGAATAATTATAAGATTTGTGAATTCCACATACACTTTTCAAGATGTTTGTCAGAATATTTGAATTTTATTATTTTTCAATAAAACCACAAAACAGACAATTTAGGATTTGCATGCAATAGCACATCATTTTACCTTTCCTCTATTACAGTCAACAGTGGACACCTTTGCAACAATATACTTTTAAAACAATGAGTTAAGGGTTAAATCGCTGAGTTTTCTCTTTTTCTCAAAATGATATTAGCTTGGCATCCTAATTATATCATACTTTAATAATTGTTGAAATGTAGTCCAATATTTATAAATTAGACCACATTCGAAATATAATATCAACTAAACAGTTAAATCTCATTGAAATTGTTGTATAATTTAAACTTAATTTCGAACATAAACTGAGCCCTACAACATGTTAATTTATTTTAATTCTTTCCTTCCTTTTTTATAATGAAAATAACAAAACTACTCATGTTTTAAAATTATATTATGATGAGCGCCCTTGTGTCAATGATCCATAACAATATGCAGATCGGAAGCAATATGCCTTTAGGGAATTAAATGACACATTTAAAATTGTCAAGGACGAAATAATTTTGTACGAAAGACCCGATTCTTTCTTATTCGCAGAGGTGTCGTTCTTGAAACTCTCTTTATAGGCAGAGAGTGTTCGTTCAAAGTAATTTTTCTATTAAAACTAGTTTTTATCTCGGTTTGTTCTTTTCTTCATTTGTTTCGAACCAAATAAACATTTTAAATCACCTACGATTTACTATTTGTAAGTGAGTGTAAAGAGACGGCTCTCTGCAAAGGAGATTGATCTACGCAGTTGGTATTCGCGAGTCACGCTTCAAGCAGGTGCGCGTATGTAAACAAATTAGACCGCTTCTGCCCGGCGACTAATAACTTTTTTGTTTCAACTTATTGTCATTTAAATTTATTGAACAGACAATACTCTTATCTAAATCTGTTTGTGTTCAGTTTTATAGAAGCAAAACAGTAGCCCGCTACGTTAGTAAAATGTAACTCTCTTTTCGTAAGTTGTGATTCAACATTCGCTATTGGGAACAACAGTTCGGTTAACGACTACGTAGCGTACCCTTTTCTGAACGGAAAGCTGATGCCTGTATGCATTCAGAGCATTGGTATGATATGTCGTTTAAGAACTATTTGCCAAAATAGATTAACAACTTCCAATATACAACATATCTGGAGCAGACGTCTTTGAACACATTATCGAATTAGTATTGGATAGAGTTGAAAACATTGTGGAAAGATAAGAAATGGTAAATGAGCAATTTCTTCTTTTATTAAGATGTTTCAGAAGCCATCTGCGTTAACATGCGCCTGTATTTTGGTAAAGATTAAATGGCTGATGTAAAAATGTTGCCATTACGAATAAACCGATTATGACCCAACGCACACGCGACCATAACTAAATATCAATTATGTATTGTTTTCACATTCTATGTACTCAGTTATCTAAGTGTGACATCGCTTTCTTAAAATTGTTAGGACTATCGTAAATAGCTTATTTGTTTTGTCAATTCTCTTTGTATTTTTGATTATCCAAAGAGAAAGTTCGTTCCGAGAAGAGACAAGAGAATATTGTTTTAAGAATCCTCAGAAAGCAGATCATTAAAAGGCAAGTTGTCATTTGTCTCAAGTAAAAAGTTTATTTCATTAATATAACGAACGCCGTTGCTCCCATCGTCACGTCGAACCCCAATAGTAAATGTAATTTCATTCGATTATAAAGCAAATTAGTTAAGCTGCAACCTTTCCGTTAAACAGCCGTATTTTGACGAAGCCATAACATATTGCTTCTAAAACGATTGCCGTAAAAGGTGAAAAGGATCTCATTTATAGAGATTCAACACAGTTGTCCCTTAATATTCTTAATGTCGTCTACTGCATATTTGTTTTAGATCTGAAGGGGTTTACACTGGATCGCTTTTGGAGAAATGGTCCGACTCATAAATCATGTCACACAAGACTGATATGCCGGCCTTTTCATCCAACGACGACCTTTTCCCGTATATAACAAATCTTTGGCATACGACTTTAAAAAGATATTGACGAAAACATGAATAATCTCTCCAAATGAAAGTATAGTTATTGAACAGAGATGCCACAATGCTTTCAAAACGCCGTTTGCTGCAGAGCCGTCAGAAAGCATCTATATGTGAGAAAGGATTTCAACACTCGATGTCTGCTTCATGGACACGTAAGCAGAGTACTCCCGCCGTTCAAACCCTTGACATTTGGCACAAGAGCAGACGCTCTACCTCTGCATCATTGTATTCCTGCCCTGCCCTTCCGTGAATTATGTCGAGAGTCTCAATTATTTCGCTGGGTACCGCACAACTATTGAATCTAGGTTGCGTCGAGCGAAATGGGGTCTTATTCACTCTTTAATTTGGCATAATTTAAAGTTACATTGGTGCATATCCAGTGGGACTATTTAGCAGAAGATGCATGATAAAATGTATGACATATGGGCGGATAGTCAAAGATCACATGAGACTTAACTTTTTGCAAGTGTTTTGTAAAATTGCAGTGTGTTTCATGTCGCTTTCAACAATTTCCAAGTTATTTCATGGCATTCACTCCCTGAGTAAGTGACCAGTACTAATGGTCCATTTATCCTAGCACCAACCTGTCAGTCAGTCGTTGTGCCAACCCCATAATATTATGCACCAATAACAGGGAGCTTAAAGTTGTTGGTATGATCCAGTTGAGGATCGAACCGGCTACCTCCCGCACCCGAGACAACGTCTTCGAGGTCATCGTGTCTTTTACCAAATGCGTTATCATTTCCAGTTAGACCCGTTTGCACAAAATATAAAGTTTTATTATTGAAGATAGTAGAACATATTGTTGAAAAATGAGTATTTGCTCATAATGAGCAATTTCTCCTTTTACCACAATGTTTTTAAAAGTTGTCATGCTGTTGATGCATCAAACAGTGTCTGCATGATGGAAAAGGTTTAAAAGAGCTGTTGTGTTATTGTGCTTTATACATGTATCATATATGTATAAGTAAAGAACGTATTTGTATAAAATACCTAGCTTTATTGAGCTCATTGTTTGATGTTTTGTTACTTTTCTTACAAGCCCTTTACTTCATCTACTCATGGCGTCAGTTTGTAATAAGCAGTGCCACAAGATCAGCGATCAGTGTTTCAGATCCCAGCTAAGCCATTCATCATTCTTTCTTATAACTGACAAAATTCTTTGTCTGATGTTTAACCTGTTGTTCTTACCATCTGGGCCGAGCCCCCGTAGCTCAGTCGGTAGCGACCCAGGCTGTCAATACAGGGGTTGTGAGTTCGAATCACATCTTTGCCAACATTCTTTTCGACGTTTGACAAACTGTGACAAGCGTCATTCGTATTCCACCAATGGGCCAACAGTCTATGTGGAAAACAGCCAGTTGCTTTGAAATTATGTTGTGTCGTGTACTGGTGTGAATGAATGAATGAATGTATATTGTTTTATGGCGCATCGACAGCTAAGGTCATTTAGCGCGCAATTAAATTTAATTATTCATGATCCCTGGGTAAACAAACCAGTACTAGGCTAGAAAATGTGCCTTGCCCAAGGGCACTCCACCATGACCGTAGTGCCGCGACTGGGGATCGAACCCGGGACACCCGGTTTTTGTACTGATGTGAGAAAATCGGGAAACATGAGAAGATGAACTGGCCGCCGTGATATGACTTTAAAATTGTTGAAAACTGCTTTTAACCCCAATCAATCAATCTGATGTTGTTCTTACCATCTGGTGCGTCATATCGTGTCTGCGTGTGGGAAAGAGTAAGGATAATGTGACTTTGACCTTTAACCTCAACAAGATGGGTTATATGATAATCTTTACCAAGATTAATTCTAAGAAGTCTACAATGTTTGAAGATCCAAAGACAAACGGTCCATTTTTTAGATCACCTAGAGCCAAAGGCTCAAGGTTAGCTATTCTGATCACTCTGTGTCCGTCGTCCGTCGTTAACTTTTAGCTTTAAACATCGTCTCCTCCTGAACCGCAAGAACAATTTCCACCAAACATCACAGGAATGTTTCTTTGGTGGTCCTCTTTCAAAATTGTTCAAAGATTTAAATTCCATTGAGAACTTTGGTTGCTGCGGCATCAGAAAGGGGACAAAATGTCCAAACTTTAAACATCTTCTCCTCCGAATCTGCCTGTCAGATTCAAATATAATTTGGTAGAAATGTTCCTTGGGTGACCCTCTAGAAAAATTGTTCAAGCCATACTGATTGGTCAAAAAACATGGCAGTCAGGCGGCATCAGAAAAGGGGAAAAATGACAAAATTTGAAAATTCCATTTTTATGAAAGTGCTTGTCTGATTTTAAGAAAATATAATACGAATCTAACTTTAATGATCCTCTATTTAATTTGTTTAAGCCGTTTTGATGGGTTACACAATCATAGCAACCAGGCGTCATCACAAAAGGGGTAAATTGAACTTTTAGCTACAAATGACAACCAACTCCTACCATTCCAATATACCAATTTCCACAAAACATCACAGGAATGTTTCTTTGGTGGTCCTCTTTCAAATTTGTTCAAAGATTTAAATTCCATTGAGAACTTTGGTTGCTGCGGCATCAGAAAGTGAGAAAAATACCCAAATTTTAAAATCCTTTTCCTCCATAATCTGCTTGTGCGATTGCAAGATAATTTGGTAGAAATGTTCCTTAAGTGACCCTCTAAATAAACTATTGAAGCCATATTGATTTTGTTGAAAAACAGGGCAGCAAGGCGGCATCAGGAAAGGTGCAAAATGACAAAAACTTTATAATTCCATTCTTATTAAAGTTCTTGTTAGATTTCAAGATATAAATGGCCTTTACTGATAAGCTGTTTCTTGAGAAGTGTCCACTCCTTGCAGTTTCATTTCCACTCCTTGATCAAATTTTCCCAGATATTTGCAGTTAAATATTTGCTACTAATTTACTATCAATTAGGTGATCGATTTAGGGCCATCTTGGCCCTCTTGTTTATGTATAACAAATCCCGTGGCTCTGCAAATGTCACGAGGATTTACGGCTAGTACTGTTGATCTAGTTGATCGAAAGAATAGATAACACTTAGAAAATTAAATTTATCATTTTGTTATACAGGTGAAAACATTTAAAGAAAAGCAGAATTTGCTCAAATTGTGGTAATTTCAAGAGTTGTGTCGAGTAATCATTTAGTTAGATAAGACTGCACAGATGCGCAGGCCAATATGGAGATATACCGGTCGCCAAAGTCTTAACCCTTTCCCACACACAACATATCTGCAGCAGACTGATTTGAAAAATGTTGGTAAAGATATAGAAAATCTCTATCTATAACTGAAGTATAAATATATTGGATAGGATTTAAAACATTGTGACAAAAGGATAAGTTTATCAAAAGTCATCTGTTGCAGATGTGCCAAAAAATGTCTGTATGTGGGAAAGGGTTAAAATAGGTGTATATGTGGCAAATAACCAATTTAAAACATTGTTAGGGAAAGGGGAAAATTCTCATAATGAACTCTTTCTTGTATTGATTTGCGACATTTTAACCACTTACAACAAAATCTTCAGCAGATAACTTTGAAAGCATCGATGCAAAAATGAAGAACGTTCTCCAAATGACTGGATCATTATTGAAAAGAGTTGAAACATTGTGTCAATATGAGAAGGCAATTGCTCCTCTTGCCATACTGTTGTCAAAAGTCTCCCAAACGGGATGCCGTGCGATGACGTTTAATCACGGCGTGTGACGGTTTACAGGCCCGGCGCGTTGCGTTCTACTACGGTCTGACACGTTAAATTACGGCGCGTCCCGGCGTGTGACGGTTTACGGGCCCGGCGCGTTGCGTTCTACTACGGTCTGACACGGCGCGCACGGTCTAGGAGGGAGTATATAAAAGCCGGGGCAGGCAGGGGAGTTTCATTCGAGTCTGAGCAATCGACGACACATTACAAAGCCCCCCCTCCCCCCCCCCCCCCCCCCCCCCGGCTGGTTACAAAGACGCGGCGGCGAAAGACAGACTGTGGATGGGCTTTCAAGATGGCCTTGCACACTTCTGGCACCATGTGTCAAATGGCTGCTTTACTGCACCGGAACACATAGGAGAGTGACGAGTAATTGTCACCAGTGGCCAGATGTCTCAAAGTCACTGACAGCTTCAGTCCAGGTGTTAGGGCAGAGCGTAACTTCGTGTCTTGTGTCTCTCGATGGCTGGTATTACTCTTTCCGGGATCTCGTCGAAGAGCTCTGGAGGCATTCTCGGGTAATTCTGGTAGGCATTGACATCTTCGGTGCGGAGTTCTCTGGTGAGAAGTGGCCCAGCTGCTGCCTTCTGTTTTCCGATAACCATTCGCGTATCCCCATCGATATTGGCATTCTCACCCGCCTTCTTCGCCTTCTTCCTGATTGCAGCACTCTGGCGTTACCTCTCTGCAACTGCCTTCTTCCTGTTGACGCAAATACTGGATGTAAGCACCCAGCAAACAGCAAACACAAAATCTTCTTCAGCTTGGGCATTCATGATGATGTCTCGTCGAAATCTCAGGATACAATGATTGCTATTGCTTGGGAGTCTTTCTTTTTATACCGTGGGCACAAACGTGCTCCAAAGCCCGATTAGTGCCTGGATGGGTGACCCGCGGTGGCATAACTTTTTCAGCGCCAGCGGAAATTTTGAGGGTTTTGAAAACAATACAGATTTATGTGAATTAGCTCGCAATAAGATGTCTCACCTGCAATCTGCATTGTTTGCCTATTAGTTATCAAAATATTCCAAAACAACATAACATGAAAAATGGATTCACTCAATTTTGAACATGGACGAGTCTAATTTTGGGAATTCGGCACTGAAATAGTTAGCTCCGTGAAGGACCCGTTCGGTACACGTTGCAAGAGAACTATTGACATAGGATAATAGTCTAGTGTTAGCCGACCTAGCAAAGGAATTATATGGCTACATTCTTACATAATTAAATACGTTGACAATGATTTGTTGTTTTCCAGAAATGTCCACCGTAATTGGCAAATCGACTCGCTGGGGCAACACGAATTTTCTAGATTTATGGCCGTTATCTGTCCTCAAATAACACATTATCCTTCCTTTCCCACAAACAACAGATATGCAGCAGACGCATTTGAAAACATTCAGGCAAATGTATGAAAACTCTCCGTAAAATAAAGTTTAAAAAATAAAAAACTATTTTGAGTTGAAACTATTTTGACAAAATATGAAATTGCTCATAATGAGCAATTACTTCTTTTGCCAAAAAGTTTTTAAAAGTCGTCTGCTTCAGAAGCGTCAAATTGTGTCTACATATGTAAAAGGTATAGTAAAGGGTTAAGCCGCAACTTTTATCTTTCTTGCAAACCGACCTAACTATATATCGTAACATCGTATAGTTATTGCTTCATGGAGGTTACAATTTGTCTAGATTGTGACAAACAAAAAGAAATAAAGATACGGTGACGCTCAATCAGGATGTTTAAACACAGGCGTCCGAATTTCTATTACAGCGAAAAATCACACAATACCTCCTTAAAATACTCAAAAAGTCTCTCTATATTGTCTATACGCTTTGATTAAAATGATCGTAATGGTAATTTGGGGAATCCCGCACGTGTTACTATAAATAGCCCCTCTATACGTCCATATAGTGTAATAATAATGACAAGGTGTGCAACGGCATTTTACCCCCTCGCTCGATTCGGGCTATAATTTCCGCAGAAAAACGTCAAAAAACGACCTGGTCCCAGGTAGAGACAGGTTCATAAATGATTTTTCTCGTGATCCACCACATCAATATTTGCCAACCGACAAATACACTGGCGTTTTTAAGCTTAATGTTCATTATATTTGGAAATTTGCAGTTGTCCTAACCGCCATGCGCTGACGTCACAATAATCACGTTCCGAAATGACGCGCTTTTTTAGAATATTGTACCGGAGCAATGTTTGTTGGGGTTGGCATTTAATCATTTTTCTTCCCAAAAAAATATTATTCATAACAAATACGGTATTTATTTGTACGTTTTCGAAAGGAGTATAAAAAATAATTTTTAGACCGTGTTTTAAATCGTTGTTTGATTAATCTGTCGCTGCGGAATGTTGCAAATTGTGACGTCAGCGCATGGCGGTAAGGACAACTTCAGATTTCCAAATATAATGAACATTAAGCTTAAAAACGCCAGCGTATTTGTCGGTTGGCAAATATTGATGTGGTGGATCACGAAAAAAATCATTTATGAACCTGTCTTAACCTGGGACCAGGTCGTTTTAGACGTTTTTCTGCGGAAATTATTGCCCTAATCGAGCAATGGGGGTAAAACGCCGTTGCACACCTTGTCATTAATATATCTATAGGTACTACCTATTTACGAAAAAAACGCAAGATAATTATAAACAAAAATTAAAGAGCATACTTTGGCCATAAAAAGGGATTTATGAGTAATTGCCTAGACAATAATAATGTTAATGTCATGTTTCTTGCATTATCAAAACATATTTGGAATTCGTATTGCTGTCGTCTATTATTACGAACAGAAAATAATAAAGTAAAAACTTTCAGAAAATCAAGGAATACATTTACAATGAACGAGGTTAAAACATGAGGGCCAAGCTGATCCTAAATCGATCACCTGCATTATGGTAAAGAAGCAAATAGATCAGCCCATTTCTGATGCCACTTGGCGACTGCCTTTTTCAACCAGTCAATATGACTGGAACAAATGATGTAAATGGTCACATTTCTGCTAAACCATTTCCCTATTAGAGATGGTTTCTGAGGCCTTTGCAACAGACGATTTAGGAAAGGATTGTCGCTAAAAGAACAATTGCTCCTTATAAGAAAGTTATGCTTTTGCCACAATGTTTGATAAATAATTATACTTTGAATGAGTGAGTCAATAGCTCATGTATAGGAATTTTGGGTCTTTCATGTTGATACCACATTTTTTTCGGGAAACGACATCGCTCCATTGACGTTACGTCAAGATGAAGTGTTACGGAAATGACGTTACGTCCTTCTTTGGCTACGATACAGTCAAAATTTAGGTTCGGGCGTAGAAGGTTAATGCTGTCGATTTTTTGACAAACGGGAAAACATATTTCTTACAGAGTTCCATTTATTTTTAACTTTTCGTACAAATGTTAATTCCCACATAACACAGCATTTAAATGATCTTAAATATCGATTTAAAAAAATAAATGGATTAAAAAGACAACAATAATGTTCAATCCGTGTTTTTCGTCTCATTTTTTACATACTCAAAAATCGATTTTAAAAAAAATGATTAAAAAGACGACAATCATTTTAATCCGTGTTTTTCTGCTCATTTTATACATATCCAAAATACCGATTTAATTTTTTTTTATTAAAAAGCCAACAATAATTTTCAATCTTTGATTTACGTCTGCTTTTTATACATATCCAAAATGGCGGCCCCCATGGATTTTTCCAGTTTCATTTCAGAAAGCTTCATGGGTTATTGAAAAAAAAAAAAAAATCTCACACCTGTTAACTATAAGCGAAAAAAACCATTTATGTTTTTTTTTCGTATTATTACCCTATATGGACTTATAGAGGGGCTATTTATAGTAACACGTGCGGGATTCTCAAAATTACCATTACGATCATTTTAATCAAAGCGTATAGACAATATAGAGAGATTTTGGTGTATTTTAACGAGGTATAATTGTGTGATTTTCCGCATTTTTTGCTGTAATAGAAATTCGGACGCCTGTGTTTTAAATCGCCGCAGTTGGTCAGGTAAAATCGAAAACTAAGTATGTGGGTATGAAACATTTGTCAACAGTTCAATCTAGACATATTTGAATACGACAACAACTACTAATACTACTACTACTTCTACTAATACTACTTCTTCTACTACTACTATTACTACTACTTCTACTACAACTACTACTAATACTACTACAACAGTAACTACTACTAATACTACCACTACAACTAATATTAATACTGCTGATACTGCTACTTCTACAACTGCTACTACTACTACTACTACTACTACTACTACTACTACTACTACTACTACTACTACTACTACTACTACTACTATTACTACTCATATGCAACAATTTGTCTTCTACCGATCAGTCAAAAATCAATAATCGGCTATATAGAAATAAGAAGGGCAGTGTAACAAATGTGGGCATAACTTTCTTAATGTTTATTATATTTTAAGTTCGCATTCATATTTGGGAAGAACAAAATCTCTCGATTTCAAATATGTAATTTGTTTTAATTAGAAATAAAATTTAGGTGGGGGAATTTATATAAACATTAGGTGACCCTATATTCCTATTGAATTACATATGATTTTTGATAATTACACAGAAATTGCCATCAAATTTCGTTGGTTAATTAGTTATAACTTGTTTTCCTTTAAACTTTTTATAAGTTCGCATTCACATTCGTAAAGTATATTCATTTGTTTAAAGAAGGATATCATTTTTTATGAAATTAAGAAAAATTTAGGCGGGGGAATTAATGCTTTTGTCAAACAACATGTAAGTATTTTTTGTGTTCGGTGGAGTCCGTCAAACAGTAGCGGAAACTTACGAAGTTAATCGGATTTCACCGCTACTGGTTTTATGACTTCGATGTTTTATTGTAGGGCAATAAAATCTTACTCCTTCAGGGCAGGTTTTAAATATCTGGATAATTAAGGATTGAATTAAGAGTTTAATCAAATAGTTTTTATCCTCGCGCAATAACAATAGGAATATTATTAAATAATAGCCCGCCGTTGACAAAAATATTAACTATAAATTAAGGCCAATTATGTATTTGTCATATTTAAATGTGTTAAAAGAATAGGAATAATAATTCATTTTGAGTATCAGCGAAAAATAAGTATACATGATACGTTGTCAATCTCACTAGGATTGATTATCCGATGTTGGTTATGGAAATAATACTGACCAAAAACTGTTAAATACATACGTTTGATGCGTAATAAAAAACAAAAACAAAAAATCATGTAATCTACACAAATGTTATTAACTTTACTAAAATCATCTTAGATTAATACACTTTATTGTTCACAAAGTATTAATGTATGTTGACAATATTTCTGTGCAAACGGAAATGCAGTATACACTATTCCTGATATCATAAAAACTGTTTTCATAATATACAAATAAAAACATTTTAATTTCTACCTTTTTGCAATAAAAATATGCCAGCTTCTTGTAATTTTTATATAAAATGTGAAAAGAATTAAGGAAACACAATTTGTGTTATTAAGATAACCCTTTTGTTATTAACACACTATTATTTCTACCCAAGTTAATTAAAACTACAAAATGTATTTTCTTTTTTTTTAATACTGTTTATGAGAACTCTCAATGGATACCGTTTTTATTTTTAATGCTGTTTTTCAAAACATCATCTCAATTTTAATGTATTATTATAAGTGTCAAATGTGTGTATTCAGGTTAATCTGTAATGCTCTAATAGACACTGCCTCGGGCGTTTTATAAGTTAATTGGGTCATAAAAACCAGGATTGACATTTTCTGCCATTTGTTATTATCAGCGTGACTTAAAATAGATGTACTTGTGTTAAATTAAAAGTTACGACATAATATTTATTATTATTGTTATCAGCTTCATGAAAATATTTAATATCATTTCTGAATAATGGATTTTCTGTATTGTTTATTTTGATACAGGTTGGATTGAATTTATTTTCAAACTTATGAAGTATGGGTTCTGATCTTCGTATACAAAATAGCTAAAATCTGCATATTAAGCTGAGAAGTTAAAAATCTTACATTATCATTTTTGATTTTTTTTTTTATATATATATATAGCGACTTTCAGTTTTATATTGGTGGTTGAAGTCAGCCCTAAGTGAATCTCTTTGTTTTTTAATGACCAAAGTATAACTGCTCGGATTATACTTTTTAATTAAACACTTTATTATAAATTCATGATTCGGCTTTTTTTTAATTAAATTAATGGTTATTTTTTTTATGAAAAATCAATTTTAAACTTGATTTTATATTAAAACGTAAAACACAAATTTTGCTATGCTCGTTTAAATATAGCATATCCCTATAATAAAACCGTTAACCTACCAAGATTAAAACTGCTAAATCCGTTTGAATTACCCTGATGATTTATGATTTATGACCCCTACGAATTGCGTCGGTTATCTTCGTAAACTGCCGAAAGATAAGAAACTCCGGCGATCGATTAGGTGAAATATCGATAAAAGTTATTGAGTGAAACCGGAGAAGACAGATTGTTGGATATGACTACTACTACTACCACTACTACTACTACTACAACGCAGCCAGATCTTTACTACTACAACAACTACTTATATAACTACTACTACTACTTCTACTGCTACAACTACTACAACTTTTATTACTACTACTATTACTACTTCTACGACTACTACTACTACTACTACTACTACTACTACTACTACTACTACAACTACTACTACTACTACAACTACTACTACTACTACTACCTCTACTACTACTACTTCTTCTACTACTACTACTACTACTACTACTACTACTACTACTACTACTACTACTACTACTACTACTTCTACCACAACTACTAATTATACTACAACAGTAATTACTACTAATACTACCACTACAACTACTACTACTACTACTACTACTACTACTACTACTACTACTACTACTACTAATACTACTACTACTACTACAACTACTAATACTACTACTACTTCTACTACTACTACTTCTTCTACTACTATTACTACTGCTTCTACTACAACTACTACTAATACTACTACAACAGTAACTACTTCTAATACTACCACTACAACTACTATTAATACTGCTGATACTGCTACTTCTACAACTGCTACTACTACTACTACTACTACTACTACTACTACTACTACTACTACTACTATTACTACTACTACTACTACTACCACTACTACTACTACTACTACAACGCAGCCAGATCTTTACTACTACAACAACTACTTATATAACTACTACTACTACTTCTACTGCTACAACTACTACAACTACTACTTATACTACTACTACCACTACTACTACTACTACTACTACTACTTCTACTACTACCACTACTACTACTACTACTACTACTACTACTACTACTGTTACTACTACAACTACTACTTCTACTTCTACTACTACTACTACTACTTCTACTTATACTGATTCAACTACTACTACTACTACTACTTCTTCTACTACTTCTACTTTTACTACTACAACAAATACTACTACTATTACTACTACTGCTACAACTGCTACCCCTACTACCCCTACTACTACTACCACTACTACTACTACTACAACGCAGCCAGATCTTTACTAACACGCGTCATAAATATACTAATGTTGGTTTTCCACGAATGGATTTCTTATCTTTGGTCATTTATCTAAATAGGTCGTATATAATATCATATAAATAACATTATACATTGCATAATAAGTGGACTACATCACACGAAAAGACTAGTATAAAACACTGGTGACCTTACCTAAAACAACAACCCTCTTGACTGACGATGGTAGACATATCAAAATAGTCGTGCTTTACAGCATACCTACCATGCATTTGCCTTGAAGAATACACTACAAATACTGCACTAAATTGCTACGAACAGTGAACTCGATCATAGTTGATTATATGGTGTTTTTAGGCATTTTCCAGCCATTTTTAAGTTATATCAGGGCGTTTCTGGGTAAGTTAACAATACTACTATTCCTTTTATCAGTTAACAATACTACTATTCCTTTTATCAGTTAACAATACTACTATTCCTTTTATCATGACATCAGCCAGTCAGTCGCAATGCTCACTCCAAAACCATGAACGCCAAGAAAGGAAAGCCATTAATTCCGTTTTCAAAGTATTTGGTACCGAGGCGGACGCTCTACCACTATAAAACCACCGAGGTGTATCAGAAATATTGACAAAACATTGTTTTCCAGCTTTATATATTATTTTTAGCTTGGCGTCTTTTAGATTTTCGAAAACTGCTGAAGCAAAGGGAACACATTAAGTAGAACAGTTTCATTTTATCTATTTACACCGTTCAAAGTGTACTAAACGTGATTACCCGGATAATAATCTTTAAATAGCGTTTAATTTAGTCGTAAAATATGTCAGAATAGGGAAAGATAGTGCAAACTGTATAACGTGTAGAACGATGAGCAATAATACATGTATATTTACACAATGATGAGAAATTAACCTTTAGACTACATTGACCGCCGATTAGAACTGGGTATCAAATGATAAGCTGAACAAATTGAATCGCGATAAATTAACTTATAATAAGATTTTTAGTCTTTTGCCTTGCAAATCTGAGAAAATATTTCTGGAAATGAGGAAGTATATTTTTGATACATTGTTGAAATAATTGTGGAAAAAGAAGAAAATGCTCATATTCAGCAGTTGTTCCTTTTTCACAATGTTTACAAAATTTGACAGCTGCATGAGACGACAGGATCAGGTAACGGGTTAAGTTCTGTGATTGGACATACCCGTTTACAGAGTATCTGAAACCTAAACTATTTATAAGAATTTTAAGCCAGTCCACCTTAATACTTTTTCCTATTTGAAGCTTTTTTTTTAAAGGCCTCCAAAGCGGATTTTTGTTTCTTTAAAAGATCCACAGAATAGAACAAAATGCTCATTTATGTAGTGTTGCATGCTTTGCTTATAAATCTGAAAATTATTTTTGCATCAGTGTAGAGTTTCTTTTCCCATTTATTTAACCAGGTTTTATAACAAAGCTGAGGTAGAAAGATAGCTTTGAATCATGTATAAGGTAACTAGGTTCAAGGCCACAGATACTAAAAATAGAAAAGAAAAAAAATGTTTCCATTCGCTATCTTGAGTTTAACATTCTTTTATCCTTTCCCACTTGCAGACGCGTTTTGAAGCATTTTCAACAGATGACATTTTAAAACATTGTGGCAAATTTGTTTATCATGAGCAATTTCTCCTTTTTCCACAATTTTTTTTAACTTTATTCAATAATTGTTCTTTCATTTATATAGTTTCCATAATTTGGACTAAATGCAGGAAAAGGTAAAAATGTTCATATAATGCAAGTCCTAGCTTTGGATTGCATTTTGGATCACTTAGGTCAAGGTCATTGGTACAAAACATTTATCAAAGTTTCAGCTGAATTACTTGAGTTTTGCTCAAAATTCTATAATCAAGCATTGATATCAAATACAATTTAAGAACATAGAAGAAAACAATGGCTAATGGAGAAATGGCTCATTATTACCATTTCTCTGTGCAACAATGTTTTAAAAGTTGTTTTCTATTACCTAGTCAAAAAGCATCTGTATGCTGGAAAGGGTAAAAGGACTCAGTGACGGCTTCAGATTGTACTTTTCTTATCATGAAATGGGTTAAGAGACACAACATGCATATTATTAGAGAAATGTTAATGAATTAACCCTTTCCCACATACAGTAGTTTTGCTGCAGAAGACTTTGAAAATAAATAGATAAAAATATTGAAAATCTCGCAAAATATAAGTTTTATTATTGAATTATTGATTTCTCCTTTTACCACAATGTTTTTAAAAGTTGTCATGCTGTTGATGCATCAAACAGTGTCTGCATGATGGAAAAGGTTTAAAAGAGCTGTTGTGTTATTGTGCTTTATACATGTATCATATATGTATAAGTAAAGAACGTATTTGTATAAAATACCTAGCTGTATTGAGCTCATTGTTTGATGTTTTGTTACTTTTCTTACAAGCCCTTTACTTCATCTACTCATGAGTCAGTTTGTAATAAGCAGTGCCACAAGATCAGCGATCATTGTTTCAGATCCCAGCTAAGCCATTCATCATTCTTTCTTATAACTGACAAAAGTCAATGAGACTAGCCTAATTCATTATTCCACCAATAGTCTTGGAGTTGTATGGATTACATGATTCAGTAAACTGGTAGTTGTGATATAACTCGAAAAAAGTTGAAAACGGTATTAAACTTGAATCAGTAAGTTTCTCATTGTCAGGTATATTCCATAAGATCAAGTTAAGTCTGATGTTTAACCTCTTGTTCTTACCATCTGGGCCGAGCCTCCGTAGCTCAGTCGGTAGCGATGCAGGCTGTCAATCCAGGGGTTGTGAGTTCGAATCCCATCTTTGCCAACATTCTTTTCTACGTTTGACAAAGGTCACTGTGACAAGCGTCATTCGTCTTCCACCAATGGGCCATCAGTATGTGGAAACATAGCCAGTTGCTTTGAAATTCTGTTGTGTTGAGTACTGGTATGAGAAAGTCGGGAAACATATGAGTATATGAACTGGCCGTCGTGATATGACTAAAAAATTGTTGAAATCTGCGTTTAACCCCAATCAATCAATCTGATGTTGTTCTTACCATCTGGTGCGTCATATCGTGTCTGCGTGTGGGAAAGAGTAAGGATATTGTGACTTTGACCTTTAACCTCAACAAGATGGGTTATATGATGAGCGTTGTGAAGATTAATACTAAGAAGTCTACAACGTTTGAAGATCCAAAGACAAACGGTCCATTTTTTGATGTATAACAAATGCTATGGCTCTGCAGATGTCACGAGGATTTACGGCTGGCTTAACAGTATTACAGTCAGTCTAGTTGATAGAAAGAATAGATAACACTTGGATAATTAAATATAATGAAAACATTTAAAGAAAAGCAGAATTTGCTCAAATTGTGGTAATTTCACCTTCCTCAAGGCATCTGCTGCCAGGATGGCAAAGGTGTCTGTTTGAAATATAGGGGTAAGCTGGCTACATGTTGAAATGCTGCTGCGTTTGTATTCAACACTCCAGATGTTTAGGCCAAGAGTTGTGTCGAGTGAAAAGGGTCCTCTAATCATTTAGTTAGATAAGACTGCACAGATGCGCATGCCAATATGGATATATACCTGTCGCCAAAGTCTTAACCCTTTCCCACACACAACATATCTGCAGCAGACTGATTTGAAAAATGTTGGTAACGATATGGAAAACCTATCTATAACTCAAGTATACATATCGGATAGGGTTGAACACATTGTGACAAAAGGAGAACTTGATCAGATGTCATATGTTGCAGATGCGCCAGCAAATGTCTGTATGTGGGAAAGGCTTAAAATAAGTTTTCAAAAAAACAGCCACTCACTTATTTCGTTGGTGTGTATGTGGAAAATAACCAATTTTAAACATTGTTAGGGAAAGGGAAAACATCTCATAATGAACTCTTTCTTGTATGGACTTTCGACATGTTAACCACTTACAACAAAATCTTCGGCAGATAACTTTGAAAGCGTCGATGCAAAAATAAAGAACGTTCTCCAAATCACTGAATAATTATTGAAAAGAGTTGAAACATTGTGTCAATATGAGAAGGCAATTGCTCCTCTTGCCATACTGTTGACAAAAGTCGTCTAATGCAGATGCGCAAAATTCCGTCTTTAAGTTGGTTAGGAAATGATAAATACAAGTTACGAGCCTTATCTTGTGAAAAGGTACAAGTTGGCATTTCTAACAAATGTAGATTGGATCAGTAAATAGGCCTTCATCTTCTTTGTTTTATCAGAGTCTACACAAGTTCAAATAATATATAAACCAACTTCTGTTAGTATTATATGAACAGTATATATCTTGATCAGACTGCGGATGCAATGGCTGATCTAGATCTACACTGTTCATAAAAGCCAGTGTGACCTTTTCCCAAGGAAAACCTTAAAAAATCTCTCTAAAAGATAGGTTATTTGTTAATTAAAATTGAAAACATTGTGGCCAAAGGAGAAATTGCTCATTATGTGCAGTTTTTCCTTTTGCCACACAGTTTTCAAAAGTCGTCTGCTGCAATTGCGTCAAAATGCGTCTGCGGGTGGACGGCCTCATATAGCCTTGACTCTCAGGTAAGTAATGCGTTCGAGGTGTGTTTAACGCCTTCCCATATATAACAAATTTCCAGCAGACGACTTCAAATTATCAAGGAGTCATCCATCTACATTTTCTACATGTTGAAAGGATACACGCAGAGGAAGTGGCAAAACAGTGACAGGTTAGGGAGAAACAGCTCGTTACGAGCTGCCCCACCTGAATCTGCATTGTTTACAGCGGTCTTTAATTGCCTTTGGCAGCGAAAGGGTTAAAAAACGTCAGTGTTAGCACTTCCATGGTAAAAGGTACACGTTTGCTTTTCTGAACAGTGTAGATCCTTCTCTACACAAGTTGATTTGAACGTACAATGTACAGAAATTGCAACCTGTACCTTTTTGCCAGAACAGTCTCAAATTATATTTTCAACGAGGTCAAAATCCAAGACATGCCTTTTTTAGATTAAGAAAAAGTACCTTTGTTCCATGCCATCGTATGGTTACAAAATTAGGCAATTCAACTTTGATAGAGGGTTGAACATTTTAACATTTCCTATGATATTTTCAAATGTCGTTTCGTTTACAGGTGTTAAAAAGTCGTTTGCATGGAATGGGGGTAGGTATAAATACCAATTTAACATCATTGGGGGTAGAAGCCGATTTTTAAAGAAGACATCGTTGGTAAAGTGGTTGGCTTTTGTTTTGTACACCCCGGTTAGTTCCTGGCTGGGTGACCCGCAGTGGCGTAACTCTTTCAGCGCCAGCGGCAATTTTGAGGGTTTTGAAAACAATTGAGATTCATGTGAATAAGCTTGCAATGAGCTGTCTCACCTGCAATTTGCATTGTTTGCCTATCAGTTATCAAAATATATTTTTTAAAAAATCCATTACATGAACAATGGATTCGCACAATTTTGAACATGGACGAGTCTAATTTTGGGAATTCGGCACTGAATGCTCCGTGGAGGACCCGGTCGGTACACGTTGCAAGAGAAATATTGAAATAGGATAAGAGTCTAGCGTTAGCCGACCTAGCAAGGGGATTATTAGTCGCCGGGCAGAAGCCCGCGACTTCTATTTTTAATAGCTTTTCGGAAATCACATGGGAGGAGGGATAATTATTGGAAAGAAACACATTAAGATGTTTTGAACATATTACAATTGTGTTTGTTTAAAAACACTAAGTAATGACACATCTAAAATGGAATAAACATTTCGATGTTTTAGGTATTTCTAGTTTCATTTTGTTGACTTGCATTTAAGTGTTTTTGTCTTATTTACGAAGACAAATGTGGTCCCTGCTAGACTTGCAACCAACTGCTATATGTCAATATTGAGATATATTGAAATAAAAATCACGTCAAATTCTACTTTCAATAGTAATGTTAACTTACTGAATGTTATTTTCATGTTCAAAAATATGTCTTGATTTGTGAAGAATTCATTTGATAATGTTAACTCGTGTATATCTAAAATATGAACTGTTTCTAACCTAGAACTGTTGATTACGTCACTACCGAGTACCGCCCGCATAGATTTGTAAATTTTGCACACGTTACTATATACTACTGTACTTACTGTGTGTGCGTTAACCAATGCGCGCACCTGCTTGCTTTTATGTAAGTCACGTCGAATTCTCCTTTTAATAGATAAGTATCAACATAAACTGGTAACAGAAACAAATAAGATTTTTTTTTGTGAAAATATGTCTCAAATATAAGCCTGTTTATCGGTCGTGAACGTCGATACGCTTTTTCCTCAGTTTGTGACCTAGTTTCATATTGCCAAAATGTAAACAAAGCGAAGTAACCGGAAGTAACATGTAAACTTAGAAAAGTGACTTATGCAGACCAAAAATGTCGCACGACAAATTGATTTTTTAAACGTCACGAATCGAGTGCATGGGTCGAATGTAGGAGAAAGAAATATACTATAGAAATGCTTTTTTCTCTCGAATGCAGTGGAATAAAACATGCACTAAAGCTTTGCCTGATTTTTTATTCACTTTCTTCGATGTCTGACACTCGACTCGATCTTGAAACAAAGGTCAACATTTTGAAAAAATGCTCAAACACCTTATTACAGATAGATAGCTAATATTACACACTTAAATGATTAAATATATGTGATATTAAATGTTTATTTGGCTTGAAACAAATTAAGAGAAGAACAAACTCTGATAAACAATAGATTTAGAAATAAAGAAAAACTGCTCTTTCGCACCCAATTAATTTCATACTTGCCACCTATTAAATAGTAATGGGACTCGCAACTGGCATTTCTCTTGCGCCAAACATATATTGTATGCATCAACGATTTATATAAACAATTTAGCTGATATGTTGTTTCAAGTGTGGTCTACTTTTTAAACATATGAGGATAAATTTTAACATCTGTGAAATATTTATTATAATTATTATTAAAAAGGAGGAAGTTAATGTCTTCAGCAATTTAACCGTTTTCTCAATGTTTTAAGCATTTAAAGGTTTTCATTGTTGCTTCAGACATGGAAAGGGTTTAATAGCTTTTTATTGCAGGTAGATTTAAATCCCAAAATGTATTAATTTGTTGTGGTTTTATTGACAAATACAAAACATCCAAAATCCTGACCAAAAGATATCCTGAAATTTGTAGATCTATGTGGAATTTCAAAAATCCTGGAATTAGTCCTTATGAAAACATTATGTGTATGTTTAGACTAATGAAAGTCAAGAATACATGTGTGTTAAAAAATTAATCAATGCAGTCTTTTCCGGCGACATTGATGCCTTGCATCAACTTTCTCTTGTATGGATACATTCTTACATAATTAAATACGTTGACAATGATTTGTTATTGGCATATCGACTTTCATGAGCAAGACGAATTTTCTAGATTTAGGACAGTTATCTGTCCTCAAATAACACATTATGCCCCGCTTGACGTTGAAACTCCAAGGCGTAATAATAACGCAGGTTAAACAAAAAGCCAAACCACCCTTAGACACAGAAATTAATCCTTTTGTTATGGGTAAATTCGAGGTTATTTTTTTCTCGTATTCGAATATTAAATTCGATTATTCGGTAAATATACGAATATTCAAATATTCGTTCCCATCCCTAGTATTATTCAAAATATAAAGCAAACCGCGTTTATAATAAATGTTAAATTACTGTGTTTAATTAAATATACCAAACAGCATAAGTTGAAACCAAGAATCTAAATACATGTACGTTGGAAACGCTATAATGCGAAGTCGATAGGGACCGGGAAAATTTATCAACTTCTTAATTCATTAAAAGCTAAGCTTTTTATTTTTAACAATAAGCGATAAGCAAACTCATATTAAGAAAACAGCACATTATTTCCACATTTATTTTCTGTCTATTTCCTTGTGTCCGTTTATTACTGATGATAATAAATAAATGTACTGCTTAAGTCCAATGCAAGATATCTGCGTGGCAAGTTAGCTGCGAAGACTGCGAAGACTCGAACAAGAAGATGCCGCAACATACGTCAATGCTTCTCTCCAGAATTTTGAATTAGATCCAAGTAGCCTATTCATAACTTGATTGGAAACACGTTTTCCCGTTTTGCACCATGTTGCAAAATGTTCGCAGTTATTTTTCAACAGTTCAAATTTGTCCCAACCAGACGGGTTTTCGAACATACGCTCGGCCCTTTGTGCTACGGTTTCTGGATCTAAACATTCGTCGGTAGGATGTAGAATTTTCATCATCTGTCTTTTGCCTGAATCGTTGAACTCAAGGATGTCAATAATCCTTATTTTAGCGTCCTTCTTCGAATTACCTCCAAAATCAGCCACGCCTTTTTCATGACCTAGGAAAATACCATGGTGATAGTATTCAACTACTTCAAAGTTTCCTTTGACAGCGATTTGATCCCCCCGTTTCAATGTCCTGAAAATAGATGATAAACAAAAGTTTACATTTTAAAGTGTTTTAAAAATATTTAATTAGCTTTTATACTTAAGGTACAAATCGGCGTTCATATAAACAGTGATGGGAATTGTTTGACGATTACTCGCAAGTTAACTTTCAATAAATGTTTGAAACTCTAGTATGCTTTCTATATCAGATACCCATGGTTGGACAGACATATCTTTATCTATATTTGTCAAGATACGCTGTGACTGGTTTTCCTATAACACAGCTGATATTCAGAATAATTAATTTATTCAGTTAATTATTATCGCTTTACAAACACCACTCCAATCAAAGTATTATCCAGGAGTAGTAATGTCCAAAACACAAATAGCGCGACATTTTGATGAATTAAAACTAGTATAATCATTTCTATGAATATCGTGTTATCATTAATATCAAGGTTAATACAAAACCGGCGTTCTCTTTGTTGCCCGGGCACTACCGGATGTTGTATGATTCGAAAAGGAAACCCCGATATCAAGACTTTCAAACGCTATTTTTTTTTTAATAATCAATCATCTCGGAAAGTATGACACGTCTTAATTGTCAGTCATAAAACAAACTAATCTTCATGCCCTGGCCTTTACCACTAATCAATTACACTTTAAGTCACATGATCACATTTTGTGACGTTGTCCCATCTATAGATGATTTGGAAATATTTATACATACAGTTTCTTAACATCAACATTGTTGCGCACTTAGCTAAATCGAAAACTAATTTTGAATGTAACCAATTTTTTATTTGTGCTGTAATAAGTTCGACGTCTGAATTTTTTATATCCGATTTGCTATGCATATATGATAAACCGAGACTATACAAAATACACACTCTCTCACACCTTTCTTTCCTCTCTCGTCCATAACGTAATGTTTCAATTAATAAATTTTGATTAGTTGTAATTTGTTTTCTTAGATTAAATGTACTTATTTGAGAAAGATATTTAGCATAATTAAAATCAGTTTTGATGTGTATATTTAACTAGTGTAATATAGAGTTGTTTAATAAATCAGACTGCCACCTTTGAAGAAATATGTCAATTAGTCTTTGCTTGAATATTGGTAAAAAGGATTTACCTTTTATTAAACTTGGATTGTCAAAGATATATGCAAAACCATATTCGCTTAACATTTACTTGAGATTATATACAATTTTTACTTCCTGTAGAACAACGCTGGAAAGACTTATTGTATACGGTTTTAAGTAAAATGTTGTCAGTTTTAATAAGGTTTAACCAATAATTTAAAATTTTGACATGTCTATTAATGTATAAAGGGTAGCGCCTAAGTTCCCCACAGACAGCGACAATACCTTTACTATGTTTGACACCCAATATATATTTACAAAAGGCTAAATGAACTTAATCGAGCTCTTTAGATTTGGTAAAACCCCATACTGGATAGGAATAATTCAATATAGTGCCAACAAATGAAACGAACAACTGAAGCGCTATATCATGTTGCACTTCTAAATATTTAACATTATTCAATAATACATTCATTCATATCTTTATTTCCTCCAAATTACAAGGGAGAGTTACATGAACATAATTAATAATTACAATGTATTAATAAGATACGGTACACAGAGAGAGAGAGAGAGAGAGAGAGAGAGAGAGAGAGAGAGAGAGAGAGAGAGAGAGAGAGAGAGAGAGAGAGAGAGAGAGAGAGAGAGAGAGAGAGAGAGAGAGAGAGAGAGAGAGAGAGAGAGAGAGAGAGAGAGAGAGAGAGAGAGAGGAGAGAGAGAGAGAGAGAGAGAGAGAGAGAGAGAGAGAGAGAGAGAGAGAGAGAGAGAAAAGTGTGAGAGTAAATGTCAAACTATGAACAAAGTAAGAATAGGAAAAAAAATCCAGCCTATAATTCAGAACAAAGTAGACTATTTACACATATTGTCATAGCATGTACAGCTTTACTCAGGCATGGGACAGTATATAAATAACACATTGTTTTGAATTGGACAGTAATATTGTTAGCCTGAGGAGAATACTGTCACCCGAGCCGCAGGCGAGGGTGACAGTATTTCTCCGAAGGATGACAATATTACTGTCCAATTCAAAGCAATGTGTTATTTATTTTATTATACCAAAAAATAATAAAATAATAAATAATAAAATATAAATAATTAAATGTCGATAACGGATGTTTACAAATTTTTATCACGCATGCGCTAGATTATTACTCACTGAACCGAATCGTAAAATACTCCACCGTGCTCAATCGTGACGCCTACATATTTATATTAAATTAATATAAAACAACTGAATTAAATTATTTTATGATCTGTAAAATGTTTCATAGCACACAAGTACAACATGTCTAGTTTTAATGAGTTTCATTAACATCCTACCTGCCAGTAAACAAATTTACATACGGCCGTGAGACAGTAAAAAATTTGCATACCGCCGTGAGACAGTACAAAAACTGTCGCATGGTCACGTGGTACATTTGTCTTGACAGTAAAAATAGCAACTTTTTGTCAATGGGAGTTTTATATGGGCAATGAAATTGAGGTGTAATAATATGGAATGTCCATCATCAAATTTAGCCATGAAATATTGACCACATACGATCAATGTAATATAACATCGATGTTATAAAGTCAATATGCCAGACATGTAAAAGTTCTGTAAACTCTGGTATTGGACCTCCGAGTAATATAAATAGTTTGATATCATCACTAGATGAGTAGAAATAATTATATACCTCGATACCATGTGTAAAATAAAGCATCCATTGCTTTGCTTCTAATTTCTTGTACAGAGATACAATGTATCAAGCAGTGTAGAGGTTCATTATTGTAAAAAGACCCACATTTACTGCAGAGTTTATTAGCATTATAACTGCCCAGAGCAGAAATAATTTTAATGATATTTCTGCAGTGTTGTTTATATTTGTATTTGCATTTACTTATATGCCAAAACATGCTTTCACAGAAAGCTGGATGAATTTTGGCAAATAAGTAAAAGTCCGAATCACTGTTAACTCTATATAACCAGTGCTCAGTGAAAAATGCATTAACAATCTGTTTTATTGTACTTTTCCATTTCAGACGTTTTGGATATATACCATCATTGTAATAAGAAAACAAATAATTAGTAAGCCCATATTTTTCAAATATGAAGAAAATATCTGAAAAATATCCAGCCTGGGTATAGTTTGACAAGCAGAAACTACACAGCCGTTTTAGAAAAAATTACCTTAATAATGTTATTAGGATTCAGAATGCAGAGTTGACCAAACAAGTTTAACTTACGTTTATCAATAATGCATTCCATATTTAATATTTGTAATATGCCTAAGACAATATCAGTTCTTGCAAATTTGTATATGCCCTGAATTCTGTTTAAGCTAAATCTATGACATCTCTCTAGCTGTAGCAATTCTGATGATTTTAAGGAAAATAGTATTTCACACCCAACTCAAAAAGTCCCCAAGAAAGAACTAGAGTCTCACTCAGTTTTTTACATGTAAAGGGGTGAAACCATTTTTCATTCAGACCAATTCTAAATAGAGACATGAATGATCCTCTAATCTTTGAATATATATCTTTAACAATTTCGTCATTAGACATGTACTTATTGCAAACAACACCTAAGTGAGTATAGTTTACAGTTTCATGTAAAGTGTGGCATCTGATTGACCAGTTTGCTTTCGTTAAAAACAATGACAGAACATTTCTATGGATTATACTCGAATAGCCACTTTTTAGAATATAAATGACAAATATTTAATTATCGATCAAGACCTTTCTTTGACAAACTGAGTAAAACCATATCATCAGCTGAGGTAATGCATGGTATATTAGTATCCTGCATGACAAGACCGTACCGACTATTATCTAGCGTACAGAGTAGTCCATTTATAAAACAAAGGTAGAAACATGGTGAGTTAGCCCCCCTTGTCTGGTCCCGACCGTCACGTTAAATGGATCTGATTTATATCCTCTGAACAGAACATATGATTCAGACTCATCATACAAACTAATTACAGACTTAAGGGTAGCAGTACTTACTCCCATTTCATGCAGTCCATTGTGCCAAACTTTATCGAATGCCTTTTTAATGTCTAAGAAGCAGGCATACAGTTTGCTTCCATTTTCTCTTGCATGGCAGATACATTCTTTCAGTAAGAAGTTTGTCATTGTACAGCTCACACCCTTTTGAAATCCAAACTGTTAAGGGTTTAAGCTGACATTGATATCTGATTGATATCTGATTTGACAACATCTAAAAGTAAGGCTTCGTATAGTTTTAAAATAGCAGACGACAGAGTAATAGCTCTATAATTGTTTGGGTCATCCTTCCTCTTTTTTCCACCTTTAAACAGTGTAACAATAAGACCAAATTTCATTTCTTTAGGAATATATGAAAATTTAAACATGTAATTGTACAGTTTCAGCAAAAAAGAGTGAAGCGGTTTACCCCCATATATAACATGTTCATTATAAATACAATCATGTGAACATGCTTAATTTTTGCTCAGTGTAGAGACGGCTTTTATGATGTCATCCATGTTAAATCGACAGGCATTAGAAAAGCTGTCGCCACTTTAAATATGTGACACATTTTCGTCTATTTTTTCGATGAAAGAACTATGAGAATCAGCGACTGTCAAAAATCGATAACAAAAGTTACATGGAATTATAGAGGAACATTTTAGTTTTTTCTTTATAACAATTTTATTTTGCAAAAAATTAAAAAGGCACTTATCAAGTTTTCAAGAAAAATATCTGCTGAATATAAATATATTTTTTTATGTGTTTTATCTTAATAATATTTTGTTCCTTTTTAACTTTGAATACAGTCACCTAAATTTCCCTCTTACTTACATATAAACCGTTATAAAACGGTAATTTTCCGTTAGTTTTTATATGTTCTTCAGTGAATATCTTTTATTTAAAAAATAAAATAAAAAGGGCACTTACGGCTTAATGTAGAAAATTCATTTACCTTTTATTTGACATATATTTTATTAAAATAAAGTCATAACATTGTGGTCCTTTTTAAAGCGACTAAAATCCAGATGGCACGAAAAAATCCAAAAAATCGAATTCGCCCTAAATGTTATTCTTTATGTTATCCAGGGCTTATCTACTTATCTACGTCCCTGTGTTATACAAGTAAAACCAAAGTTGGAAATGTATCGTTTTTTATCAATAAAGTGAACTTGAGTCGTTTTCAATGTCCCGATGAAGGGGTTTCCTATCTAAAAATACCGCGGAATCCTTCAGACGAGCACCTTGCAACGATCACGTGATATAACTATATAACGGTTCACTCTGACAGGCGTGTATACACAATTTGCACGTTTGGCGGAGTCGAACGACAGTAATCATAGAGATTTGTTTGTGATTGCATGAGCTCCTCGTGATTTTTGTACACTGTATATTTTGCGGCCTACAAAAGCGACACGAGTCTCTAAGATCCCTTTTTCTGTTACTGTTTAGTAACACACCGCTAACATTCTGTACCTTCTAATTATAGTAATATAAATGTTTCCATAACCATTTCCTTTTTTTTTTTTTTTCGAAAAGGGAAAATAATTAAATATTGAACATGACGAAAACAAGCTTATTGAACTTTCAAAATATACATGCTTAACAAACATATTTAAACTACAAAACATGCTTCTATCCCCCATTCTGTCCATTCTTTCTTTTTTTTTCTCTATATACATGTACTTCATTCTTTTTCTCTTATTCTCAATTTCTTTCTCATATTGATTTAATTACTACGCCTTTTGTTGCCCTCTGATCACGTTGTATAATATATTGCAGAGCTGTCATTTATGTATTATGTACATACTCAGCATCGAAATAAACAATATTGTAAAAAAATATTGTAATATTGATAAGTGAAATAAACGCAAACACAGAATGGCGAATTCATCAGCGTCGAATATGGAAGAGGTAAGTCTTTTGGCTTAATTATCGTTTAAATCATGCATAATGTATGAAAAGGGTCCCAACATTGTGAAAAATGTTCAAATCATTCTATTCTCTGCTTTGTTTACTCGGAGTTTCTGTATATTGACAAACGAACAAAAACACCATCGGGGTCATTTCAAAACACTTCTGCTACAGGACTGACATAACCTGCAGCAATAATAAACGTGTTTTATTCGTTTTATTTGTACTGAAATGGTTATTTTAGTCACTGCTTACTTTGCATAAAACCTTCATGGTATAAAAATGTTTCATTTAATGCGCATGATGTAACGACACTTAAATTCACGTGACGACTCTTCAAGTCACGTGATGCATGAGATTACAAGCATCGAAAGCTATTTAAAAACTTACCCCGTTAGTCACGGGGTAGAATTTGCGATGGAAAAAGTATCAAAAACAAGAAAATCTCACCGATTATAGGGGAATGTAATATGTCAGTTATCATATTTTAATGCCCCACATACAAACACTTATTTTCTTAAAATTGAAAATTTTATTTTTTTTCGACAGTTGGGCATCTGAAGTTCAGTCGCTATAACATGTTCTATAAGTACTACTCAGCGTACAATTTACGTTTCCGTGATTGCTAGCGAAAGCTTCCGATGATTACCGAGCATTATCGGAATATTTATACTGGGACATATGTTAATTGGTTTGTCGTCTGTGTATTGTGTCTAATTGTACACAGTCTATATTTTTCAACACGATTAAGAACAATTACCGATAATGTAGATGTTACATTTGCGCCTGATAGATTAATTTAGGAACAAATATGTATCTGATAATTATGTTACTTATGGGTTTTCGATTGTTAATAATAATCAAAGCGCCAATGGCACTGTAGTGGCGATCGTATGGAAAATCCTGCAAAGTAACACGCAGTATATCGGTGTAGGGCGCTCTGGTAAGGGTAAATTTGAGAATGTATCAACCCTGCATCTTTTGAAAGTAGAATAATGTTAGTTTGCCAGAATGTTGTCTTGGTGATTTTTTAGTTACGTTCTTAAACTGGTCATGATGTGTTCAAAATTAGGCCATACCAAATTTATGAAATATCTAGTTGATACTCGATAGACTATCGTTTTAGCTCATTATAATGGCTATTTGTAATCTAAATTGTTCGGGTAATCACATGTTTATCACCAGGTCGCTAGGCCATATTAAGATAAAATATTGTGTACACTTTAGAAATGACAAAATTATCAAGAAAGGATAGAAAACAGTATCCATTAGTTTGGTGTTTGTTTCAATGATGTCCGATATTAAACAGGTCTGTTCAATTTAGTCCCTTCACATTGCATGATTGAGGGTTGTCAGAGACATATAGACACAGCGTATTTATATGTCTCTGAGGTTGTTAAACTGCTTCGAAAAATTTGAGTGCAATAACAAACACAAAACATGCACAAAAAGCACAATTTCACTATTTGCCAAACTGTTCAATTTATATAGGCATATATTATAATGCTCGATCTCTAAACTAAATTAGGCTACACTTTCAGCATTAATTGCTAATTGACTCTAGAACGTGCAGACGTGTATACATAACGTGTGTACACACTGACATCGTGTGTCCTTTAAACCTTTGTAAACCAGTCTTATCATATATTTAAACAACTACAAAATAAAGCGTTTATAATATTGAGATTTAAGAACAGCAGTCTCGCGAGCTATTTATAGAACCTTTTGGAATTTCCAGATTTGAGTATCATCAGAGTTATTTGCAAGGCAGATAGAACGTGCAATGATATTTATTATCTGCCCAATCATGACGAAGATAATATTTACATATTTTAACTCTATGTAGATAATGTAATAATTGGTAACAATCCGGTACCAAAGTAGCACTGACATACTTGTTATTAATCGCGTCTCTTAATCAATGATGGAAATATAACGGATGTGAGTAAATTGGTTTGCAGTAAGGAAAATAAATATCAACGGGCTTTTCAAAACCGACTGTGTAAATATTTTTCGTTGTTGTTGTTTCTGTTAGCATTGTGGCGATTGTCAAACCAATCGCCACAAAAATGGCAATTTCAATTATTTTCAATGTTTATCAATTTGTTAAATGGAACTCGGATATTTACCTAGTATTACAGAAAACCCAAAAGAAACCAGAAAACCAGAAACGGGATTTCAATTAATGAAATGTTAAGACTGCGGATTGCAAGATGATCTGGACAGTTCTCGGAAATGCCCAAATGTATAAAGCTTTTCTGCATTAAAAGAACATGGCGCAAAATATAAAAATTCATTGAACTGATACAGTGCATGAAAAAAGAAAGAAAAAAAGACTGGCAATAAGTAAATCAAAAGGGCATTCCCCGCACCCAATAAAGAAGGCTGCGTCGGAATCTTAACTCAATATACTTCACACAAAAACATATATATTTATGCCAAGTTATTTACCCTATTTATTTTTTATTTTTATAAGCCTCATTTTCCGAATTAATTTCAGATTTTGCGATAACGGGACATTAACACTGTTTTCCATATATTTACGCATTTACCCGCATCATGCAGATAAGGCATTTGCAAACCGTCTTTCTATTGATGCATGTGTAACAGACGACATATGAAAACATTGTGTTCAAAGGAAAAAATATTCTTATTTGCTATATTATACTATAATTTGAAGAAATTTAATATATTCCCCTTTGTGTTTCCAAAGTCGTCTGTTGCAGAGTTGCTGTATACTGTAAAGGGTTAATTAATAAACAGCACTTAAATTATTGAGGTTGATGCTAAAGTAAACACATGCGAGGTATATAACAAAAATCAGGAGCCAAGTTAACATTATCATAGTAGTAGTTTTATATTTTATTTAAGTGACACGTAATACAAGTTATACATACAATATAATAATACAACAGTATAACATTCACATTTGTTAGTAATAATTGTACATATTGGGCGTATTACCCAGCCATACAAATGGCTTATGAGTCACTAGACATCAATCAATATAAGTACTAATAAGAAGTGTTAATAAATGATAATAAATGATAATAATGATAATTAAATGATAATAAATGATAATAAATGATAATATGATATTATGAATAGTTATTAAACATGATTAAATGGAGTAAACTATTTCAGATCTTTTTAAATAACAATTTTGTATATATATAGCAGATTTCTTAATAAGTCTTTTATCTGTCAACATGTATTTCAGTCGTTGGGCAAATGACACATCTAAAAAGTCTGGTAAAATTCTAGTTGCATAATTATAAAATAAAAGTCTCAAGTGAGAGTATTTTATACATTGAAACAGGAAATGATACTCTGTTTCCACCACTTTTGGTAAATTACATATCTCACAGAGTCTTTCTTCAATTTTTAAATTCCTAAAGCGTCCTGTTTCAATACGAAGAGGTAAAGTTCCAGTCCTAACTTGTGCTATGAAAGAGCGAAGGTGTTTCGGTAGGAACATTTTAACGTAGTTTTCACATATATATTCATTTTTTAGGTCTCTATATGTCCTTAATTTCGGTTGCGCTTGAAGTTTTTCTGTCCATTGTAAATAGTTCATTTGTTCGTAAGTTTCAAATGTATGCCGTAAAATCGTATCCAACGATTTACCCTCCATAGATTGACTTTGGTACAGGTCCTGGAGGTTTAGTTTTTCAAAGATGTTTTTAATATCTGAACACCAGCTGCGTGGTTGATAATAGTCCCAGAGAAACACTTTCTTTGTTAGCCTGTCACCAGGCATCGTAACAAGTCTATGCCATAGTCGTATCATTGCGGAATGTCTCCTCGACTGTGTCGTTTGCCATCCTACATCGCCGTTTATGGCGACATTCGAGGCATGTTTATGGACTCCTAAAAAGGCTCGAATTGCTCTATTTTGTATTGTATCACACTTTGAATATAGGCTATAACCCCACACTGCGGCACCGAAATCCATTATAGGCACAACATTTGCGTTGAATAGTTTCGTGTAAACATTAAAAGAAAGTCCGTCTATCGATCTTGCCTTGTTAAGGATCCCACCCAGAGCACGGCCCGCCGACTCGGCGAGTGTATTTGCTGTCGACGTATAGTCTAGTGATTCAGTAAGAATACAACCGAGGTACTTATATTTTTCAACTACATTTATAGTTTCCTGTCCTATTTTGTAGTTAAACACAGTGCGATCTTGACTAAGTCTTCTGAAATGCACAACACTAGTTTTTGTCACGTTAATTTTCATACGCCATGACTTACACCATATATCTACCGTGTCTAACATGTTTTGCAAATCTTGTTCACTTTCGCCTAAAATAACTATGTCGTCTGCATACAGTAAAATGCAAATCTTTTCGTCACCAATTGGTATTCCAAGGTTCATACTTTTTATTTCCATAGCTAAGTCATTTATATACAGTGAGAAAAGGGTAGGTGAAATGATGTTTCCTTGTTCTACAGAACATTCTATATCAAAATAGTTTGTATAAGCTCCATTTATATTTACTCTGGCCTGGGAAGTGCTATATAAGAGTTTAAGTATATTGTAAAATTTGCCTGTTACTCCTACAGCAAGTAATTTTGCTAACAAGCAGCCTCTATCGACACGATCAAAAGCCTTCATCATGTCTACGAAGCAAGCATACGTTGGTAACCCTTTTGCTCTTCTGTTCCTTATGATGGAGCATAAAACGAAAAGATGGTCAGTACATGAACGCAATTTTCGAAATCCGTTTTGCTCGTCTACTATGAACTCATTTACATCCAGATATTTAGTAAGGCGTTCATTTAACACACTTGAAAAAAGTTTGCTCGTTGTAGGTAAGAGGCTTATTCCCCGATAATTCAATGGCACTCTTGGATCGTTTGTACTGTTTTTGGGCAATGGTTTAATAATCGATCTAGACCAGACTGATGGCGCTACTCCTTTCGACAAACACATATTAAATAAATGTAGCAACATTTGTTGAGAGTTTTTATTTTTAAACACCTCATAAGGTAGGCAATCTTCACCGTACGATTTCCCGTTTTTGCATTTTGATAAAGCGCTGGTTATTTCGTCTATCGTAATCACTGAGTTAAGAGCGTCTATTTCGCTAATGTCTTCGTGTAATGGTTTTTCGTTTATTTGTGTTTCGAGTTCATGCTTAAACCGTTTTACGTCCTCATAGAAATTTTCATCAAAATCGGCCCCTTCACTAGCCTTTGCTCTGTTGAACAGATCTCTAAAATCACTTTCCCATTTACGAATAACACTACATGTAGGTCTATCGTTTGTTATACAACCCTCTTCATCAACGACTTCAAAAGGAATGTGTATTTTTCGTTTGGGTCCAAGATCCTTTATCTGTTTCCAAAACGTATGTGGGTTATCTGAACAAATCTGTTCTAGTTCTATTTGTTTATTTTGTGAGTATTGGCGTTTCTGACGTTTAACTTCCATATCAAATGTGTTCTGCTTAAATTGGTATACACGTCTATATTCGTTTTTCTCTCGTTTTGACCCTTTACACTTTAAGTAATGTTTTTCGCTGATACACAGTTCTTTAAACAAGACATCTAATGTGTCGTTCCACCAGGGTTTAGTTTTATTTCTGAATCTTTTAGCCGTTTTCTTTGAAATACATTTGAATTGTACTTTGTTCTTTAATTCATTGTAATACAAGTTACAAATATCGGTGTACAAAGAATCAATATCACTTCGATTTGACGTTATTGTTTGTATTTTCTCAATTATATCTGAGAGCGACATATCATTGATAAGATCCGGGGGTACTGAGGTAAAGTCGAAATGTTTCCCTTGTAGTGGATTACAACTATTGTCTATATTTGTATTTACATCGTTTGTCGTACGTATAGGTTGTTCCACTGTACAAAGAACTAATTCACAATGAAGCACAGAGTGATCAGGCAGGGAACAAGAAGCCTTTATGTTAAATCTTTCGCATAAGTTTTTAACCGTATGCACACTAAAACTCCTGAACATGTCAATATTATTGTGCGAAGTAAACACATAGTCAACGACAGCCTTACCTTTAATTGATACGGAGGTGAAATTATCGTTTTCTTGGTTTAATCTGCCATTTAAAATACATAATTTCGCTTCACGCAGAAACTCGATGAAAGAATCACCATGTCTGTTTTTTACAGTGTCTATGTGTTTACGTGTCGGTATAATATCAATATTTTCAATAATGTCAGATAATGATGAGATCCGTGCATTAATATCACCGCAAAACAGAATGCAATCTGCGTTAACATGTCTGTATACTATATTAGTTAAATGACTGAAATACTCGTCGACAAATTGTCCTCGCTCTGAGCCCTCCGGCGGGAGGTAGCAAACTGTAATTAATAGTTCACCAGACGATATTTTATGCAAAAGTTTTAAACTCAATATACCTTCGAAGTCTTTATCTACACACGTGACATAGAAATTGTTAACTATCTTGTTTTTAAGTAAGATGGCAACACCACCTGATCCGCATGTTGCTTTGTTTTTCAGTGCTTGTCTATTAAAGCAGTATGACGTGAAACCTTCCAATGTAATGAACTCCTTTTTCCGCAATCATAATCATAAATTACATTTCTATTGACTACGAAGTTGTGAATGTTCTTCAATTATAAAAAGTCTCCGAAACCAAGCTATGTTTACCACATCTCCGGCCGTTCATCGTTATTGATTATAAACAGTTGTGCAATTGCAGTCATTACACCATTAATAATACGCCCAAGATTTAGAAAGACAGACTTGAGTCTTTAGTTCAGTTGATCTAAAAATATCAACCATCAGCATATGAAAACTTTATAATAATTGAATAAAGTTACATTGTGTAAAATAGAGGAATTGCTGATCATTTCTACTTTTTCCTCAATGTTTTCAAGAATCTTCATAGTGGTTAGCATCAGGGTTCGATAAATTGATTAAATTGGAGAGCCGGTATGAACTTGTGTTCATCTCTTAGCTTATTTAAACAGGTTAAAACTATATTTGAAATGTCCTTTTACTTGTTAAGAACTGTAAACGTAAAGCATAGAAATACTTTGTCAAAACTACGCTTATCGTCACATCATTTATATATAGAGACTGGGAGACACAGAGGCATTCCGAGATGTGATCGAATTTGTGAAATGTGTACAAATGAAGACATTGAAGACGAGTACCATTTCGTTTTAATATGTGATAAATACGAGACATTAAGACACCAGTATATCCCTCGATACTACTATACGAGACCAAGCATGTATAAATTTATTGGGCTTATCCAATGTGAGAATGTTAAAACTTTAAATAACTTAGCAACATATGTGATATGTGCCCAGAAACTAAGAACATAAAAACTCTTAAATTACCACTCTCGTATTAACTATAATACGTTGACGTTATAGTTGTTTGTGTTTGAGTGTGTGTTTGTAAGTGCGTGAGTGTGCGAGTGTGTGTGTGTGTGTGTGTGTGTGTGTGTGTGTGTGTGTGCGTGTGTATGGCATACGTTGTGAGGACTGAACATTGGATACATATCAACGGTCAGAGGACTTTTTACATTCTGAGGACTTACACTCAGGTCCTTGGAAAGTTTTCTTGATATAAATCACCATTATGGGGACTACGTTCTAAACATTAAGAAACATGGTTGTCCTCGTAATGTTTGTGCGATGTGATTTGTGTATTTCTGTCATACACAATTTACTCCGTGTGTGTATGTTTGTTCAATCAAAATTCGTCATAAAGATTTCCATTGACCAATCAAATATATATATATATACCGGTGTCAACATAAAGTACTTCAATTTCTCATAATATCGAATGAGTAAGAACAGCGTTTCCATGTCCTCCTAAAGATGCTATACATACGTTTCCATGTCCTCTTAAAGATGCTATACATAGACAAAAAAGAGACTGTCCTCGCACAGATGGTATACTCTGAAAGTCCTCAGACTGTAGGGCAGTATAGACCAAATGTCATAAAGGAGTTTTAAAGAAACGGTTGGGATGACATAGATTCTACCTGTGAGGCTCATAATAAGGCCTACAGAGGAGCAATCTGTGAAATTTCTGAAAGCCTTAACGCTTTCCTTCTTGTTGGTCCTCTAAGTGCAGAGCTCTGTCAACGTCCTCAGAACTACATCAATACACGTATGTGTGCGTGCGTGTGTGTGTGTGTGTGTGTGTGCGTGTGTTTGCGATTGTGCATAGGGTGTCACATTACATGTTGTCTTCATCATTGAAAATGTTTGAGGGAAACCTTTCAGAATAATTGTGCACAAGGCCATTTTAAATCATCGGTTGCTATTGCATTTATAGATTATACCTTTGTCTCGAAATATATTACTGAATTGCAATAAAAACTACTAGAACTGTAGCCCATGTGGTTCCGTCGTCTGCTTCATACACGTTTGTGTTTTGGTCATATCATTTATACCATTGGTAAATGGCCAAAGGCAAGATGCCGATTAGCGAATATAAACTTGAAAAACTTGTCAAAATATGCACCAATGACTAAATAATATGTAGATAGACATTTAAGGCTCTTTTGAAACTGTGCGAATTCAAGCTGACTACTCAATTTAATCTGGATCTATACTGTACAAGAATGCTAACGTATACCTTTCGTTCAAATGGGCTTAAATGCGGAAAGCAAACTGAATAACTCAATTCTTGAAATATATCATTTACGATATGTCAGTGTTTGTACAAATATAAATATGATAACATAGTGTTTACACCAAATGAAGAATGTCAAGGACGTTCGGGAGTGGCAAGTCGAAGGTTCGAAACCAAGTAGTGACAGTGGGGTCCGTTCTGGAAGGTCGTTTGAGTAGCCGCTGGCTAGTTACATAATGGTGCCAAAAGCCTGTCTGCGCGGTGCCTGGAAAAATTAAGACTCGCGAAGTAAAAATGTTCAGGACAAATGTGTCTCATAAGCCAGAATGACTGGACCTTTCAAAAGTGGTGACACTATAAAAAACACTAGCTTTACTTACAGACGTATTATGACGCCTCTGCAGCAGAAGATTTTTGAAAACATTGTTGCAAAAGGAGAAATTGCTCATGATGAACAATTCCTTCTTTTGCCACTATGTTTTTCGATTATATTCCATTGGGGGTTGTCTTTGTTTTTTTTTTTCAATTATACACATTTTCCATTATTTTGGGCCAGTATGTTTTCAAACTCGTCTGCTGCTGATTAGTTGTAAATGTTTGTCGGAAAGAGTCAAAATATATTTGATTGTAAAATATTTACACAAAACCTTCAAAACTTATCGCGACATTTTTTTTCAGGTAAGCTTTTCGAGTAATCTCGTGGTTGGTTGCTGACTTGTTTGAATTTAGTATGATGATGTTTTTCCTCTTTATTCTGATTTTACGAACATTTTAAACGTCTAAAAAATCTTTATAATAAATTAAAGGGAATGTCGTCAACAGGAAACACGTTTCATACGTTTGGAGAACACTTTTGCAAATAGAGGAAATGTTCAATCACAGCAATATCGCCTCTCTCCTCAACTTCCAAATGTTTCCCGAACTTAACAAGTCGTCTGCTGCAAATCAACCCTATGTAATAAGTAAGACCAGAAGTACGTACATGTGTACCTAGAAACAAATGAATACGGTTTAAAAAGAACGACTTGCTTCTAAGAAAAAAGAATATCTGTGTATGTCATTCTCATGTATCGGAAACGACTATATTTCGTTTCAATTAACCTACCTTAAATAAACGATTTCTACGTAAAGAACTGGATCTAATAATAGAAATGATACAGGTGTAATACACCCCCTAAGTCAACCCAGCGAGAACATATCGGTGCTCAACAAAGGTGCACGGTATGATCAAACCGTTCATATGTCATTCTCATATTTCGGATACGACTCTTTTCTGTGAAAACAACTACAGTTAATACGAATAACGATAAAGGTTTAATACGCAAAATTATTTGAAGATGCATATAATGCGAACCACTGTAATTAATGCGGGGCCTCCTGACGAAACCATATCAATCCTCAACAAAGGTTAAGATCAGTATGTGTAGACGCACAGTTCGATCAGACAATTCACGTTCGAAACATACACGCTAACTTTATAAGACGTTTCTATGGTTGATCCTGATTACCGAATTTACCGAAAGTCACAGTCATAATTATAATTTATAACATATTTTCTTGTGACTAGGCACACTCAGTCTATTTCTACTTTATAATGAACCGCGTCAGGCGACTTGATGTCTTATTGACATTCCAACGTAGAATTCCTTTAGGTCAAATTGGCGTACAGCTAGTGGGTCTAGGCTTCTAGTTTATCAAATCAAAAGTCACATTTATTAAATCTTGGGCATAATGTGAAGCCTCTGTAAACTCTTTTTCAAAAGGAGAAATTACTATTTGCCACAATCACGGATTTCAACTGCATTCTTAAACTCAACATTTACTGAAAGAGACTTTCCAATTTGTTTACCACATGTTTTCAAAGTCTTCAGCTAAAGATTTGTTGTATGTGGGAAAGGTTGTATGTCTATAAAACATTTTGGCCAAAAGTTAAGTCACTGGTGAGACTGTACACTAAGAGCCAAAATCGCTAGACACGGCTCATGTGTGTTTAACTCCGTGCAAAGTCGGCCGTATTACATAGATGAAATTACATAGAGATTGGGTTACAGGATGTGTTTATGTCCTTGGTGCTGTTTGTCCCTTTCCATTATACTGTCCACAACTAACGTGTCTAGAGCGAACGGGTGTGAACAACGTCTGTAAATGAAAACGTTGTTACCTAATCAAGTTGAAATATTGTGGGAAAAGGAGAACTTGCTCGTTTTGAGCAATTTCATCTTTTGTCACATTGTTTTCAATTTTCGTCTGCTGCAAAGGTGTCAGAAAGCGATTGTATTTGGAAAAGGGTTAAAACCGTGATAATGTTCTAGTCATGTTCTTAGAATGCTGTCAGCGTCACTCTCGGATCTGTTTCCTGGACATGATTATGTTTAATTGGTTTTTGTTCTAACATGTTTCAAAAGTCGTCTACTGTAGATGCCTTAACAAAGTCTGCATTTAAGAAAGCCAGAGCAATATAAGATAGAAGAAATTACATATAGACTGGGTTATATGATGTATCCTTGGCAGACTGATGTTATTTTACCCTTTCCCTCACACAACACATCTGCAGCAGACGACTATGCAAACATCTAGGCAAAAATATTGACACTCTGTACATTTAATAGTATAATTGTTGAATAGAGTTAAAAACAATGTGGCAATGGGAGATATTGCTCATCTATAGCAATTTCTCCTATTGCCACAATGTTTTCAAAAATATTCTGCTGCAGAGACGTTAGAGATTGTCTGTTTGTGGGAAATAGTTAACCCTTGCCTTTATATAGTCGACAATTGACGTGCGTACAGGAGGCGGTATTATTAAACATGTGTAGGGGAAAACACGAGATATTGCTCTAGATGAACAAGTTCTCCTTAATCCACGATGGTTTCACGTCTGTATAAAAGACGTCTTCAATGCGTCCAGATAATAACATTCAGTCTTGCCTTATATGTTTATAGGAATCTGCCGTGGCCGACTGGTGCGTCAGGGAACGTTGACATATGTCACGAAGTCAGTTAAACTCTCTAATTCGAGCAATATACAGCCGGAGTTGGGCTGTAGACTTGGCCAAAATGCCAGCTCTATCTGAACATTGCAGGCAGCTGCCATAAATCCGGCTAGTGAGCCAGAGTGTTGCACCTTTACCTGGCACAGCTAATCTCTCTAATTCGAACAGGACGGGTGCAAAGTCGGGACTTTGTCGGAAAATCCCAACTCCAGCTGGGCGTGGCAGCCGGCTGACGCAACTTGGCGAAACAGGACCTCATGCAACACGAGGTCGGTTTCAGGCACTTTCACCGTGCATGCATCAATCAATCGTCCTATTCATCCATCTCGAACAATAGGCACGCCAAAAACGAGGGTAGAAGCCACTCTGAAGGCCCAACTCCGGCTGGGTTTTGCAGCCGGCTGCCATAAATCCGGGCGGAATCCGGCTAGTGCGACTGGGAACCAGAGTGTGTCACTTTCACCTGACGTATGTCACGATGCAAGTTAAACTCTCTAATTCGAGCAATATACAGCTGGAGTTGGGCTGTAGACTTGGCCAAAATGCCAACTTCATCTAAACATTGAAGCCAGCTGCCATAAATCCGGGTGGAATCCGGCTAGTGCGACTTTGAGCCAGAGTGTGCCATCCTCACCTGCATAGTATCAAAATTCGTCTTGTCATGTCTTTGCATTAGTCATGTTTAGAAAACATTGTAGAAAATGACAAAGTACCGACAAAATCTATTCTACATTTTCTGTGCATTCGCATACAGGTCATCCCGTGTTTGAGCAAATTTGATAAGAGGGTCATTGCCATACATGAAAATCAACTTAGGTTGAAATAAATATATAATTGCGCATTATTGCAATCTGATCCAATGTGTAGTTTTGTAAGAAAGTTCTTGAAACATTCTACCACTGTTTGGCAAACAGTGCACAACAAGATCAAATACCACCTCCGCGGTGTAGTACCTGGTAAAGAGTCCGCCTCGGTTGCGGGAAGTCACGGGTTCGCTCCCGGCCGGGTCATACTAAAGGTAGTAATGGATTCTCTCTTGGGCGCTCAGGGTTGTGAGGGTAGCCTTACGACTGACTGAATGGTTTTAGGCTGGTAACTTACCCAGGAAAAGATAAGATATAGCTGAAAATTTGTCGAAAGCAGTGTGAAACACCAGGCATACACACAAGCAAACAGCAAGATCAAAGTGTTCTGATAATCAAACTGTTCGTTTTTCATTGAGTAGGGCATATTCAAACATATTCCGAAGACATGGTAACATAATTGAACTTTTATATCAATTCTTACATAGACAATTGGCCCAGTTGGTTAGACGATGTCGTTTTCAGAAATCTGTTTAACACACAAACACGGGCAACAACAATTGCTCATTTTGAACACTGACACCAGACCATCAAAATAATGACTTCATAGAAGACATCATTGACACTTAATGTTATCATGTCTTTCTTTGTTTGAAAGCAGAATAAATAATCAACATGATTATGACTATACGGTTTATATCAACTAGATACACTGCAGGTAAATATTACAAGAAAACAATGTTAACTTTCACTATCACACTCATGCATATTGTATCCATTATATGTCTTTTTGTTTGCATGGTGTTTTACCCTGCTTTCAATGTTTAAGTTATATCACAGCATTGCCTGTGTAAGTTAACAGTATTTCTGGTCCATTTATATTGACACCAGAGAGTCAGTATTTATGCAAACGCCACAACAGTGAGCACCAAGGAGGGAAATTCATTACTTCTAATTATATGTCTTTAGTATGATCGAACCCGCAACCTCCCAAGACAAGTATCCACTAATGTTAAGAATTAATCATAGTAGTCCTTTAAAATGATAATTGAGAATAATAGGAATAAATGACTTGGTTGTATTTTATCAATGACTATTCATTTTTTTAATTTGCAATAACCATTTAAAAATAATTTCAGATCAGTCTTGATGCAGTTGTAAACCTGCATTTTGCAACATAACTTACCAAGTTTGTTTAACAAGAAAGTAAAATTTCAAAATAATAGAAATATCAGAATAATTGGCATCTCTTGCAAATTGAAGAAGTTTTAGAAAAAAGTTAAATATTATAAATATGTTTTTTCCTTATTTCAAAGTTTTGAAACTGTCTGTTCTTACACCTGACAGATATTGGTTCTCATCAGGGCAAAATAGCGTATATTTGTGAGGTTTAATTACAACATAGCATGTGAACCTCCAACGATATGGATAAAATAACTCCAGAATGTGATTTATACCACAAAAAGACAAGAAATTAGCATATCATGTGCTGTAATAGCAAAAAAGGCTTTCATAAATGAATCTAGCATAACATTAAGCACAGCCACATACCAATTTTCTTGTGCTTTTTTTTTATTATCCATACATCTAACTTTAAAAAAACAATGTTACAAACAAAAGAAATATTATAAAAAAAATCTTCTTCTCAGATCAGTATACTGTTCAGGAATGCGAACGTATACCATTCGCACAAACGGGCTCAAATGTGAGAAGCAAATTTAATTACTCAATTCTTGAAATATATCATTTACGAATTGTCAGTTATGTGTAAAATTATAAATATATTAACATAGTGGTTACACTAACTGTAGAATGTCAAGGACGTTCGGAAATCGGTGGGCTGAAAAGAGATTAGTAATATCCACTATCATGTAACCTCCAGTTGTAAACTTTTTTCACTTAACCATTTCCCTTCGTCCGATTCAATAGCCTTGTAAAGGACATTTCGATTCGGGAGTGGCAGGTCGAAGGTTCGAATCCCAGCGGTAATGGCCAGTTTGGTAGCCGCCGGCTACTTACATAATGGTACCAAAAGCCTATCTGCGCGATGCCTTGAACAAAATATGACTCTGGCAGTAGAACAGTTTCAAGTAAAGAAAAGTGTCTGATCATACAATCTTTACTTTAGACGTATTTTGACGCCTCTGCAGAAAGGAGAATGCTCATGATGAACACTTTCTTCTTTTGCCACTATTTTTCCAATTATAATCAAAGTTTAAATATTTTCAATTGTTAAGTATTTGCACAAAACGTGCAAAGCATATCGCGAGATTTGTATCAAGTAGGGTTTTCTAGTAATCTGGTGCTTGATTGCTGAGTTGTTCAAATTTAGAATGATGAACGTTTGACACGTCTGAAACTTCTTAATGATACATTATAGAGAATATTGTCGTAAAGAAACACGTTTTATACGTTTGGAGAAAACACTTTGTAAATGGAGGTAATGTTCAATACAAGTAATATCTCCTATCTCCCCGATTTCCAACTGTTTCTCAAACTTGAAAGTCGTCTACTGCAGAAACGTTTAAGATAAATCAGTCCTATGTGATAAATACTGCTTGATTGGGGTTAAACGCTGTTTTCAACATTGTTTCAGTTGTATCACGGCGGCCAGTTCACCAACTCATATGTTTCCTAGTTTTCTCACACCAGTACCCCCACCTGCTTTTCCACATAGACTGTTAGCCCATTGGTGAAAGACGAATGACGCTTGTCACAGTGTCTTTTGTCAAACAGTCGGAAAGAATGTTGGCCGAGCTGGGGTTCGAACTCAAAAGCCCTGGATTAACAACCCGCGGTCGCTACCGACTGAGCTACCGGGGTTCAGCTACGTGATAAGTAAGACGAGAGGTACGTAAACCAATGAATACCGTATAAAAAGAACGGACTTTATCTCATGTTTCGGAAATGACTATTTTCTTTTTCAATGAACCTACTTAAATAAGCGTTTTTTCTACGAAAATAACTCCAAGTTAATACCTATAATGATACAGCTTTAATATGCCCAAATGCCAACCCATCGAAAACATCTCGGTGCTTGAACAAAGGCTTAGATACGTGTCGACGCACAATTACGATCAGACAGTTCATATTTCATTATTTGCATTTTCATGTTTCTGAAACGCATATTTTTCTTATTCAAAGGACCTACTTTAAATATGCGTCTTCTACGAAAACAAGTACAGTTTTTACGAATGATGATACAGGTTTAATACGCAAGAAATTATGTGCAACTTCAAAAGACTCCAGTCTAACAAATTACACATCAATCCTCAACCAAGTTTCAGATCAGCTTGTGAAGACGCTCAGTTATCGATCAGACAGTTCACATTTCAAAACAGACAATTGGCGGACTATTTCGCTATATTTACGAGATGTTTCTACGGTTGATCCTGATTACCAAACGACACAGTTATAATAATAATCTATAACAGATTAATTTCATCTTTTGACACATTGTTTTCGAATGTCGTCTGCTGCAAATGCGTCAGAAAGTGTTTGTATGTAGAAAAGGGTTTAAAGCCGTGATAATGTTCTAGTAATGGTCATTTTCTTAGAATTGCTGATATGTGTCACTCTCGTGTCCGTTTCCTGGTCATGATTATTTAAAAAAAATCCAACATGTTTCAAAAGTCCGTCTGCTGCAGATGCCTGAACTACGTCTATTTCTCTCTCTCTCTCTCTCTCTCTCTCCTCTCTCTCTCCTCTATCTCTCTCTCTCTCTCTCTCTCTCATCTCTCTCTCTCTCTCTCTCTCTCTCTCTCTCTCTCTCTCTCTCTCTCTTCTCTCTCTCTTCTCTCTCCTCTCTCTCTCTCTCTCCTCTCTCTCTCTCTCTCTCATCTTCTCTAATAATTGTTAAATCATGTCTACATGACCCAACTCTCACTCAAACACAAACAATTGTTTAAGGCCCAAACTATCTATCACATTCTTGCTCTCTCTCTCTCTCTCCTTGTTTCCTCTGTCTATCTATCTGTCTGTATGTCTGTCTGACTGTCTTTCTTTTTGTTCTCTCTCTCTCTCTCTATCTCTATCTCTCCCTCTCTCTCTCTCTCTCCTCATCCTCTCTCTCTCTCCTCTCGTCTCTCTCTCTCTCTCTCTCCTCTCTCCTCTCTCTCTCTCTCTCTCTCTCTCTCTCTCCTCTCTCTCTCTCTCTCTTGATCACGTGACATCTGTAGTGATTTGGAGGTGCAATTTCAAAGTGAGGATTCATACGTTTTGGACCCCTAGATACGTTTCTGTATTTCAATTTTACGTTAAAATGCGTTAATTTTTCCTCTATAAACCTCTTGAAAGCACTGTAGTCCATTTTCAGGGTGTTATTTCACATGAGTTGGTTTCATGTAAGAACACGTCTGTGTGTGTGTGACGTGCGTGCGAGCGTATATGATATTTCTGTATTATTTTCTATTTTTTGTTATTAATATCACAACTCTCGTATGTGCATGCTCACACATGATAATATTACTTGTATGACGATTAGCTATGTGTAGTGCTTAAGTCTAATAAACTATTCTGTATTCTATTCTGATTAAAACATATCGAAATCATAAAACCCGAGTTTTATTACTGCCTATAATCCCACGTAGCCGGACAATGACGTATCCTGTGTATCTCTTAACTGTCCTCATACCGAGTATTACGTAAATGTCCGGTAATTCCGGTAATTAGCAAAATGATACAAGATCAGATAACAGTCAAATTAGTCCAATAATTAGCCCGGCTTAAACAGTGGTACATTGTCTCCCCTGTTTATCTCATGACGAGCATTGTGCCATATGGGCCGAATCTGGATCGAATCTTAAAAGTATAAATAATTACAAATAAAACACCCTATTGTTTAGCTATTTCACCTGATTTCGATACGACTGATTGTTAAATTTCATAGCTCCCTGATATGCTTGTGTACCTCCTTTGCCCGGATCTAAGTCGGATGCTTTATCTAAGTCATCATTAGGGATCAAAGATAATTTTCGGCATAAAACCTATGTTTATGGTCTGAAATTAGTCTTTTATGATAACGTTATATCTTATTTATTCGATGTCTATTACTCGTTAACCTTCTTATATTTGTTTATACTATATGCTTGAACATAACGCAAAAGGACAATGTGTAAAATGAAAATCTAGCTTCATTCCCGTGTTCCTCCCTTTTAACCTGATTTGACACCCCTGCTTATAGCCATGCAAGCACGATTATCCACAATAGTTATTAATTCCAAAATCATTCAAGCTAGAGGAAGATATTGCATATACTATCTAAAAAAACAATAGATCTACAGTAAAGTACAGGTTCTTGCATACATGTCGAAAAATATGTTGATTTGAGTATTCATTCAATGACATCACTGGTAAAAGGAAGTAAAGCTCGCCAAGTTTAGAACTTTCAATCATATGTTGTTTCCGTTGTTCTCAACAAGTGATAAATATTCATTTTTGTACATTCTTTTAGATCTGACAATTTACTAATGGGTTTCCTACGGGTCAGATAATCATTCTAATATCCAGTGACACAATACAATTTTAAAATAAATAGTGACTTGTGTTGATTCACGTCATCAAAAGTAGGCCTAATGGGCATATTCAATGTGTTATCCCATATTTTCTTTATTGTATCGTTAAGTCGAGTGGAGACTCAGTATTTTCACAAACTTTGTCAACAACATGGCGAAAAATGTCAATTGAATAGTCATAATCTCACTGCAAAAGTCATAATCTCATAGGTTATAGGGTTATAATTCACTGAGAAATTTCTATAATTTAGTTTAAACTTATTTATTTTAAATCGATTGCGAAACAAGCTTTAAGCTTATATTAATCACGCTCGATGTCTGCTTCCTGGATACTTAACCAGTACTCGCGCCGATTGTGTGGACAAATCCCTAAGTCAGGACCCGCTCATCACGGGACTCGAACCAGAACCCTCTATAATTTAAAGGTAAGCATAAAAGAAAGACTAGTTATTATACAAAAAGTCATTGTAAATTAACATTGCCCCCTACACAAAGGTTCCCCTTAATTTAGTTTTGATATGGGAGTGCACCTTTTAGAATAGAGACTGGTAGGTGCTGAAAATGACCGTCTTTCTTCTTTTTGAGACGACGTTTAGTCAGAAATACATTTTTTATTTTATTGTAAACAGTATGAACAGTTACCTTTGTACTAAATCGCCGAATGATTAGGCCCCTATGATCAACCCGTTACTTTTTTTACTTTTATTTTATCGCATAACGACCTAGCAAGAATTAGTGCCAAAACCCGTAATAATGTTTTAAAAACTAGATGACTTTATTTGTGTAAATAGTCTTTAACTTATTTAAATAGCAGTAATTTACATTTTTGTATAATAGCTTTTGCATACGATATAAATAGAACAGCTGTTTGTTTGAAGTTATACAAATTCGCTATATATTTTATAACCTGTTAAGCATAATATATAATCATGAAACTTGAAACTTAAGCTTGAAACTATTCGTAAATCACAAGTTGCACATACATCTACCAATCTGTTACGTGATTGTTTAACTATTTTGTCCATTGAAAACCTTTTAGGAATATTAGTCATATCGTAGAAACTTGAATTATAGAAATCTGCATGTTTATACTTCATACACATCGTATGTTCCTGAAAATAGTCATTATTCTGATCACAACGGGCTTTTAAATCGGGAGACACTCAAAATTCCCCCACCCTGAAAATGATAGGGTAGTCAAAATCCCCTCGACCAAAATGTTAGGGTAGTCAAAATCCCCTCGACCGAAATGATAAGGTAGTCAAAATCCCCTCGATGGGATTAGCAGGGTAATCATAATGTATGACATCATTTTAATAAATATTCAGCACACAGTTTCTAGGACATTTTATATTTTCACAGTTTAACTAACCACTTTCTACCATATTTAGACACTCATGTGTTTATCTTATTCTTATAAGTTGTCCAATCACTGACAATAATTCCTAAAGGAACTTATGGTTGTGACAAACAGGATTAAAGCAAGTATCACCTCAATTCATTTATAACATGTGACTGAATTATCCCCAATCATTGGGGTTTTGTTTACTTTGCATTTTCAATCAGTACTGTTTTGTCTACTCTGCATTTTCAAAGAAGCATTTTGTCTACTCTACATTTTCAGTCATATGGGTTTGGATACCCTGCATTTTCAATCATATGGGGTTTGAATACTATGCATTTTCAACGAGTAATTTTGACTACCCATTTGTTTTCAACCATATTGGTTTTGACAACTATGACAAAAATGAACCGTATGGATTTTTACATAAACATTTTCATCAACTCCAAGATAAACTATCTGACAGTGATCTATATTAAATTAATAGTGATATATTAAATTTTGCACAGCATTATTTTAGCATAACAATTTACCAAAACATGAAATTCATTTTAAAAGAATTAACATGCAATTAACGGGTAATTATTGACTGATCACTAAGATGACTGTAAACGGAAATGATGTACTATATTTAAATTTACATTTAGCTTTACAAGAAAATATATGATCTTAGATTGAGCGCATTATGAATACCCATCGAGGGGATTTTGACTACCCTATAATTTTGGCCGAGGGGATTTTGACTACCCTATCATTTTGGTTGAGGGGATTTTGACTACTATGCCATTTTCAGAGTGAGGGGATTTTGACTGAGGGGATTTTGACTGAGGGGATTTTGACATACACTTTTTAAATCACCAATGATGGATATATTGCCAACTGTGCATATTTCTGGACTCATCTATCTATGACTTCGAAAAAATCTTCATCACTTATTTTATTAAGGGTGAAGTGTGGGTATAATATATACAAAATAAACATAAACAGCGTTATATATATTGAAAAAAATAATATTTTATAAATACGTTTTATACAGCTTTTCAGCCGTACTAATTTGACTAATTCGACTAATTTGACTGTTAACTGCTCTTGTTATCGTTCCGCCAAATATCGGACGTTTCCGTAACAAGTCAATAATGGTGCCCGAGCGCCGTATTGAAATAAACAGGATACTTGGTTGTCTACTGATAAAGTGATTTAAGGTAACGAAGACAGTGGTACAGAGGTAGAGCGTCTGCCTCTTGTATCAAAGGTCCCGTGTTCGAATCCCGTGATGAGCGGGTTCTGCCTTTAGGATTTCTCCACACAAACGGCGCGAGTACTGGTTACAGTTCCAGGAAGCAGACATCGAGCATGATTGATATAAGCTGAAAGCTTGTTTCGCAATCGATGTAAAATAAATAAGTTTAAACTTCCGGAATATGGTACAATAGCTTGATTGATTGATTGATTGAGGTTTAACGCCGTTTTCAACACATTTTCAGTCATATCACGGCGGCCAGTTCACCTACTCATGTGTTTCCTGGCTTTCTCACACCAGTACTACACACAACATTCTTTCCAAGCAACTGGCTACTTTTATACATAGACTGTCAGCCCATTGGTGGAAGACGAATGACGCTTGTCACTGTGACTTTTGTCAAACGTCGGAAAGAATGTTAGCCGACCTTGGATTCGAACTCACAACCCCTGGATTGATAGCCTGCGTCGCTACCGACTGAGCTACTTGGCATCGGCTCAACAAATTGCATATATATAATCAATCGATGAGTGTTCATTGTCACATGCAAATGGATTATGTATCAAACAAATTGATTATACAATCTATATAACAATCCCATGAGTTCATGACATTGACAATGAATAAGACAAATATTTTGTAGGGAAAATATTTTAATTTTTATTTTATGTGTATACATGTATATGAACTGTGTTCATACATTTCAAAAATATTTTGAGTCAGAGTTCGGCGGCTGCAGACTCATTGCCTTTGAGGGCTACGAATATAACGTTGTATAATAATGGTACAAGACTGGATAAGTATATTGATTTGAACTTGTCACCACTTAATGAGAGTAATGTAAACAAGCTTATTAAGTAAGAAAGGAATGTATCAACTTCAATTATAAACAAAAAAGCTTATTACGTAAGACTAAAGGAATTTATCAACTTCAATTTTAAACAAACAAACAAACAAACAAACAAGCTTGTTAACGTTCTTAAATCAAAAGATAACACACTTCCTTATTATGTTAGATTGAAGGAATGAGAAAAAAAATCATTATCTTCAATTCGAACAAACAAGCTTGCTTTCACTCTAAACTACATGTTATACAATATAGGTCCCCGAAAAACATCGATGAGAAGGAAGGCTTTTGATCTCTTGATGTGATTTGTTAGGGACTACATACTATACATTTTGAGATATCTAAATATCTAAACTTAAGATAAAGAACACTTATTAAATCTCTGCACTACTACATCTGTTAAAAAGGTTTTCTAAAAACGGTGTTGGAAAGAAAGGCATTACCAGTATGTGTGGTGTATTGAGGCGAATAAAGAGTATTACCCAAATAGTTTTGGCCTTCAAATAGATAACATAAAAGATTAATTGTATATATAACTCAATCCGAAATGATAGTGTACCAAATACATAAACTAGAACCCAATCCCGTTATATACAGTGGCTGCATACGTCCTATAGAGCCGCAACTTAGACAGACAACCACTACCGCCATGTTTGTATTTCATGTACTATTAGCCCATTTTATCGAAATTCATACGAATATTCTGTTTTTGTGGTGCCGCCTTTTTCGATTTTGTTTTGGCCTTGAATCAATCTTGGATAGGGTAACACAATCCGGTTTTCGCTTTTCCCCATTTAATATAAGGTCTAGCTTTATGCATATACATTTACAATTGTGCAGTCACTCACGCTACTGAAAATCGCTCAGTCCTCGCGAGCCAAAATTCACGTCCGATCGCCTTAGTGTCTGTCTTAATGATATCCGCCGTGATCGAGTGGTAAGCGTCGGGGATACGTGCGTCTCGGGTCCGATCCCCAGTCGCGACGGTCATGGTGCAGTGCCCTTTGGCATATTGCCTAGCCTAGTTCCAGGGATTATGAATAAGTGAGCTGTCGCCTAGATATAATTGAAATAATGTTGAAACGGCTTAAAACCCCAATTAAACTTACCAAATGTTTTTGGATTCGAATCTACGGCCTCCCGCTCCCGTAGCGGATGCATTTCACACTTCCTTATCGGGGAATCTTTAAGTGTGTAAACACTTATTTTTTTGACTGACAGTCATACCTAAGAACTTCGATCATCAGTTAAATCATTAAATATCGATAATCCTATCTGCCCAAGGAAGCAATATATTCGTTAATCTCCGTGAATTACCGATAATTGATCACATGCTGTGAAGCGTATCGTAAAACAATAAACGCCTAGGGGATAGTCGTGTTGGACAACAAGCCAGTACACTAGGTTTAATCTTTATATAGTTAGAATAATGAAGTTCGTAATTTAGTGTTTTGTTTGTTTGTTGTATTGGGGTTTTACGCCGCTTTCAACATTAGTTCAGTTATATCACGGCAACAGTTCACTTATTCATGATCCCTGGGCAAACAAACCAGTAATAGGCTCCACTATGACCGTAGTGCCGCGACTGTGGGTCGAACCCGGGACACCCGGTTTCAATCGTAATTTCAATCGTAATTTAGTGACACACGCTCCACATAAACTTGAATTTCACATATAAAACACACACACATATTATACAAACATTTGTAGATGAAAATGTATCATGTATAGAATCGTATAAATTCATCTGAACTAATACATTATATAACATCAGTATATACATGTTCATATTCAAGAGAGTAAAACAGCAAATAAACTAGTAAGGCCTCAACAAACTGATATCTTGGTCGTCGGATTTCCCGCTCCTGTAATTTCAATATTGAGAAAAAAACAAAAACAAAAAAAATCTCCCGCACCATTTTCAAAAGCTAAAAAATAAATGAAATCAATCTTCTTTTTCCAGACTTTTTTTAAAAAAAAAACCCACAAAACCAGCATCATTTAAATAGAAATAAACAATTAATGTGATTAAATAGAACTTATAAATAATATTTATTAAGAACAAATAATAAGTTACAAAATCTCGGACATTTCCAGCTTCGTAAATAAATTGTTTGTTTAAATATTCGAGTCATCCGCCGAAAATGGGAACATGTTCTAAATGATAAACACAAAAATAAAAATTAATGCCAATTTATTTTATTTCTTTCCGAAATGTGACCAAGTATGCAATAAAAAAACATAAAAAAATAATGAGTAAACAATCAACACATTTATCACAAGTTCTATCCAAAAAAAAATCACATTGGAAAAGGAAGATTTATTAATCTAGTAAATTATTTCGGAACTATGTTCCACTTTCGCGTTCTACTTTCGCCAAACAAATTGTCCATAAAAATGTGAGTTTTTGCGCTGTCTGCGCGAGATCAAAATAAGGCAATTATTGCAAAAAATACCCTCGTGTTGTAGCTAAGTGATTGCGTTTCACAAGCATTTGATAAATTATCACACATTACAGATAAGACTTTAACGCATGCATCCATAAAACATGTTTACATTCGAGAAAATGCATCCGCTGAACCAGTTTGCATTTCTTCCAACGATATGAAAGTTCAGACGGCGGTCGATTAATGGCAATATTTACATTGTGTACTGAACTTGTATAACCTTTCAAATCATTTTCCAGTCAGGTCTGGATCTACCATCTATTCTATTCAGTGCATTAAATAAATATTAAACTGGTAGACAGTTATTTAGCATTTGGTGATCTGTTATTCTGTTCTAGAGCATAGAATTTGTGAAAACTTAAAACAAAACAACCACAATGCCATTTCAGGGGCCTTTATTGCCGATAGTCCAGTAGAACATACTTGAACATCAAACTAATTGCAACAGAAATTGTTTATTAAATAAAATGAAGTTTATAGAATATATAACAACATATTAAAAAATCAACGCAGCCATAACTGAAATAAATGACTTTGAAGAAATAAGAATATGTGCTCATGTTGGGTACTCACCGTACTTTGATCTATACACCAAATTTTAACTGATTTTTAATGGATCAAATTCATGAGAATTTCAAAATGAATCATTAAAAAAAGATTTTTGTTTTAAAGGATCTCATAATCAATATCTTTTGTTGTAATAACATCAAAGCAGCATTTTAATACTTCAAAGATAGCAGTATACCTTTAGAAATGATTAAAATCAGTATGACTTTCAACACTTTGATGCAAGAGTCTGGATAACCCAAGATGGATTAGTCTTAACAACAAATTTCATCACATTAACACATAACAATCAATGATATGAGGTAAGTGTTTATAATTTTTTCACAATAATTTCTGGAGGAAATATTAATATTCTTGTCAATGGTACATTGGATACTTTTAAAAGTATCGTGTGTGGTTATACTATTCCAGTATAATTCAATGGGTTTCCACTCTTAACTGAGTTATTAAATATTAATGATATTTAATGTTTATCTGTATAGTTTTATAATAGTTATAAGAATGTCTCTAAAACACACAAAAACATACATATGTATGCTCATGTGCGAAGAACATTCATAGCAAAATTACTAATCTCAATATTTATTTGTTTGTTTGTTAAGGTGTTTTACGCCACTTTCAACAGTTATTCCTACTTAGCTCACAACCCTGAGTGCCAAGGAGGGAAAGCCATAATTACCATTTATAAAGAATTTGGTATGATACGGCCGGGGATTGAACCGGCACGTCCTGTGCCTTGGGCATAAACTGTACCATTATACCACAAATGTAACATATTGTTGCGTAATCTGCCTTGTCAGAATGAAACTTGAGAATAATGAATATGTTGTGTATGTGTCTGTTTGTCCATCTGTCTGTGGGTAGTGGTTAGAGCATTCACATCCGAAGCAAAAGCATCGGGTTTTGACAAAATAATATGAATACATGTATATCAGACATTTTTCAAAGAGAGCAATTCGTCATTTTCTAATATGTTTTTGAACTGTCTATTTTAGCAAAACATGTTATGTTCTGGATGTTAACTATTTTCCTCATTTGTTGTCAAAGCAGAAATATCTATATCTAGCAGGTGAAGGATTATGCTGTCCACATATTTCCAGTCATTCCTTTTTTATCCTTTAGTCTTCTGCTACATATTTGTTGACGTGGGAAAGGGTTAAAACCCAAGATGGCAACTTGTTTTTGAAACCCTTTTATTGTTATTTCATCAGTATTTCAAGTTCACAGCGAATCGATGCCTTCGTAATTCACCGAAACCGTCATCCTGACCTTGATCCCTGAGTGTTTATGCTATGCTTCCCCACAAGTCTATGCTGCACAGAGCATAGACAGGAATCAGTCCTTAAAATTAACCCATTCCCACGTACACCAAATTTGCAGCAGACGACTTTGAACATATTTAGGCAAAAAATACGAAAATTCTCTATATAATTATGAAAGTACAAATAATTGAATAGTTGAAATACGAGTTTTGAACGCATTGTTACAATTTTTTGTCAAGATGTTTTCATAGGTGCCTTTACAGATTTGTTGAGATGTGGGAAATGATAATAGTTACTATTTAACCCATCTTTTCTAAACAACATTACATGTACTTGTATCAAGTTAACTCTTAAATTTTCCAAATATATATGCTTTCTGACACCTAGCTCTACAACAGACGACATTTGAAAACACTGTCACTATATAATAAATTGCTCAAAACAAGTAATTTCTCCTTTCGCCACTTTGTTTTCAACTCTGTTAGTAACTATACTTTCATTCATAGAAAGTTTCCATACTTTTGCGAAGATGTTTTCAAAGTCGTCTGCTGCAGATTTTCTGTTAGTGTGAAAGGTTTAACACTTTTCATGCATTGTCCTTTCTTTGATTGATAAGTTTATTGGGTATTTATAATAATAAACTAACTGAGTGGTTCTCATGTAATACTGGCGTGAAGCAGGGAGATAACTTGTCGCCAACATTGTTCTCGATCTTTGCGAATGACCTTGTGAAAGAAATAAATGACCTTGACCTTGGCATAGATATTGACAGCAATAAATTATCTATACTCCTATATGCGGATGATATTTGTCTAATAGCCGATTCTGAGGAAAAATTACAATCTATGCTAGATACGCTTCACAGTTGGTGTAAGAAATGGCGAGTACTTATAAACACAGACAAAAGTAAGTGTATGCATTTCAGGAAAAATCGAGCTGTTCAATAAAACCACGGATTTAAGATTGGTAATAATCTTCTAAAAACAGTTGACAGATATAAGTATCTTGGTGTTATTTTTCATGATAAAAACAATTTTTCGTTTCACTGTGACGCGCTCGCAAAAGGCGCAGGTCGCGCTTTGGGTAAAATCATATCCAAAATACACAACTATAAAGACTTTGGATTTAAATCTTATCAAAAGCTATTTGAATCTTGTGTTGTACCGATTTTAGATTATTGTGCGTCTGTATGGGGGTACAAACATTACCAGACAATCGACAACGTGCAGTATCGTGCTATACGGTACTTCCTAGGCGTACATAGATTTGGCCCGAAACTTGCTATTAAGGCTGATACAGGATGGCTACCCAGTAATTATCGACGTTGGGTATCGATGATCCGATATTGGAATAGACTTATATTGTTCGATGACAACAGGCTAACAAAACGCATATTTAACATGGACTATAATAAGTGTCAAAATAATTGGTGTAGTGACTTAAAAACAGTTATGTCTCATTTAAATTTGACTAATTATTTTGAAAATAAATCTTCTATACCCATTGATACAGTTAAGACTTATATAGCTAACTACTATTCTAATATCTGGAAGGCAGACGCAACAAAGGTAGCCAAATTAAGAACATACATCACTTTTAAAGACACCTTTGAAACTGAAAAGTATGTACTTTTAAACTTGAACAAACGGGAACGTTCATTGTTAGCTCAGTTCAGATGTGGTATTTTACCGATAAGAGTGGAAACAGGACGATACGTAGGCGAGCCCCCGGAGCAAAGACTTTGTACATTTTGTAATCAACAACAAATTGAAGATGAAATACATTTTTTAACTCGGTGTACATTTTACAATGATATTAGAGCAGACGTTTTTAATGATCAATTCTCGAATATACAGTTTAATGTTTTCAGTGATGCGGATAAACTTACATATCTTATCAGAGACGTTCCGAGAATAGTAGCTAAATACATTGTTAAATCTTATATGAGAAGAAGAAATGCATTATATATGAAGAAGTTTATTTTTTTTCAAATATAAATTCAATAGGCCACATGACCTGTGTGAAAAACAAAGTACACAAATAAACATTACAATTGACTTAGCAAGTGGAGCACATTTACCAATTTACAAGTACAAAAATTCGTAAGAGGTAACATGTCGTTTCATACGGAGAAGGTGTTGTTCAAACGTAATAGCATATCCTTATCACCACTTTATATATACATGCTTAACAGGCAATACAATTTAATATAACACAATACAATACAATACAATACAATACAATACAATACAATATCATATAACATAACATAATACAAAATAATATGATACAATATGTCCATTACAGGCAAGGTGCATATTGACAAAAGTGTGACACATTCACAACAATAATTGAAAATGTTATCAGTACATAAAATGTAAAGACAACACAACATTTTTTATTTACAACTTATTTGTACATTTTACATTACCATTACAAACCATATCTTAATTGAAAAGCTTTCATTACATATGTACATAAATTTCTAAGTTTATAAACATTAGTGCATTCGAAAAGTTGTTTTAGTTTATACATGCTAGGATTGGACCAATAATACTTAGAAATAAATCTTTTACGGAGGTCAGAATATAAATTGCATTCAGTCATAAAATGGTATTCGTCTTCGATCTTATTACATGTAATACATTTTCTATCTTCACGTGGGATACTGTTTGGGCGATGCCACCTACCAGTTTCAATAGAAAGATTATGTGATGAGAGTAGTAACTTTGACATTGCTGCAATTAAATTATTACTGAAATTACAATTTAGATAACACTGAAAGTTGAAAGGGACAATGGATTTAAAGAAGGTACTGCGTGGTGAATTATCAATTCTTGCATTCCAATTCTGTACATTATTATCACGCAATCGTTGTTTAAAATGACTCATAAAAGCATTTTCGTTACCAACACCCTGAGCTAACCAAACTTCATAAAAACCCAATGATGACAATAACTTCTTAAGTAAAGAAACCCACGACACTTTATTTGGATGCAACTCTTCATCAGATTTTAGAATTTCGTACATAATTTTACAATACTTTAAATCATCACTATTTTTATTTTTAACCAATATTTTACAATTCGAATATGTCTATTGTAGGCTAGGGGAAATCTACCTAAGACGCCGTAAACAAAATCATTTTGTGTACAACGTTTTACGTGTAAAATACGTTTGCAATATTGTGTGTGAATACGTTCGACACTATTTGCCTTATGGAAACCCCATACTTCACTCGAGTAGTTCAAAATGGGTAAAATCAACTTGTCAAAGAGATCAAGTCTATGTTTCACGCTGACATTAGGAAAATTATATAAGTATTTATTTAGTCTAAAAATAGCTTTTTGTGCTTTATCAGCGAGATTTGCCTGTGTTGTATTAAACGAGCCACCTGAAGAAAAGACAACACCTAGATAAGAAAGAGACTTGACTATCTCAAGATTTTCCCCATTAAATGTAAACCTTAGATTCCTTGGCAAAGCACCGCCTTTTCTGAAAATAATTATTTTAGTTTTCTGTACATTTATTTTTAGTTTCCACCTACCACAATATGTATTCAAGCTTTTTAATCCATTTTGCAAACCCTCCGCCGAGTTAGAAAATACAACAATGTCATCAGCGTAAAGTAAAATGAACATTTTTGTCATATACATATCTATACCTTTAAAACCATCTAATTCTAGGTGTTCTTCGATGTCATTAATGAACATTGAAAACATAAATGGAGACAGAGATTCGCCTTGGCGTACGCCTAAAAAGCACGAAAACTCGTTACTTAATCTATTATTAAACTTAACACGTGATTTATATAACTAGTCTCATTCCAATCCATATAATATTATGCAAATGTTTGACATTTATTATTTATTTATTGATGATGTTAGTAATGCCAAATTAATTTCACGTGAACATTATATTACTTACTATTGTATAGGTGACTTATAGGTCCATTGGGCCGGGTGTTTTGTTTAAATTTCTATAATTGTATACTATGTTACATGTACACATGTCACTTTAATAAAATATTTACTTACTTTACTTACTTATATATGTTAACTTTGTATAACTTTTTTTTCCATGTATGTATACAGGGGCATCGATTTTTTTTACGACTGACAAGGATATTCACATTTAAATTCTTTTCAGAGCTTTCGTTAGATAATAATGATTTCTTTCTAATTTATGGCCGCCTAGTTTTTTTCACTCCCTACAATGTCACGGTTGTATTATTTACGTTCAAAGACACTGGTTATTTATAACCATAGCAGGCTAAACTTGAAATTGATAGCAAAACAAATAATGAGAGTATACAAATCAGTTAAAAGGGCGCTACTCGAGAACACGCTAGGTGTCCTTTCCCAAAGGCTGGAACGCCCACTCATAAAGACAAAAGTATGGAATATCTCTATAAATACAAGTACAGTTATTGAATATATAATTTTGAAAACATCAAGGCAAAAGGATGAATTGCTTGTTATGAGCAATTTCCCTTTTTGCAACAATGTTTTCAAAAGTCAAAAGGACATGCAATCTTGGAACAACCATTCGTCTTTACCAACAATTCATGCAAGTCTGAGCCAATATTGGTTGCCAAAATGTTTAACCTTTTCCAACATACAGATGCATTTGAGAAATTTACATCACACAAAATGTGAAAATCCTCTGACAAAAGAAGAAATTGCATATAGTGAACAATTTCTCATTATGCCACGACTTTTTCATTTCAATTGCAATTTGACTTTCATTTATAGCGATGTTCCATATTTTCCTTAAATGTTTTCAAAATCGTTTGCTGCAGATTTGTTGTAAATAGGAAAGGGTTAGGAATTATTGAGCAAAGGATAGGAAAAAAATTGACAAAACAGATATTTCCATTCAATTATTTTAAGTATTCACCAGTAATTTTCTACCAATTATAGTTTAAAACATGTTTGTTTGATATCAAAAACAGCAATCTTTAAAAACACGTTGCTCTCTATACAAAAGTTAATCTTTGAGGGGTTCTTCTTTAGTCAAGCTGAAAAATTGTATACAACAAAGGAGAAATCGTCGGTGCATTTTGTGCAGTCTGATGTGAAAGGGCTCTAAATCTTGCATCTGTGAAAATCCAAGACTCAGGACAGAGAGCGAGATATTAACCCTTTCCATCTTGACATCTAGACAAAAGTACGGAATATCTCTATAAATGAATGTATGATTTCTGAAAGAAGTTTGGAGCAATTTCGTCTTTTGCCACAATGTTTTTAAAAGTCGTCTTCTGCTGCAGAGGCCTCAGAGTGTGTATATATGTGGGAAAAGGTTAAGAAGGAATAAACAGGTATTTTTGAAAGAATATCATTGTTTTGGCTTAACATACATAACCCTATGCCGTGGGTACTCAAAATAATTATCTTAGTGATATACTTAGAGTGATATGCATTGTACAAGCGTTATCTAGAGCTCTGATAGGATGGACTATACATTTTCACAGTTTCATCCGAGTCCTCCCTGTTCTGCTACATCAAGATGAGCAATTATAGGCTCACCAAAGTAGTCTCTCAAAATGTCACCTCTGTGGAGCAAATAGCAACCTCTTTAGAACCACATTCTCCATATTCTTACAAAAAGCAAACAGTAAATATTTAAAAAAGTCAGGTTATTTTGGGGGAATAGAGTGGAAAACATTGCACGAAAAGAAGACATCTGGTCTCCCTTAGCAATTTCTCCATTTCCCATAATGTTTTCCTAAATTGTCAGCATTCAGATGACTCGAAAAGTGATTCTATTCGGAGAATGTTTAAATCTCTTAAGAGCAACACCTCTTTAGAACGGCTGTACATCTTTAACCCTTTCCAACATAAAAACGCTTTCTGACGCCTCTGCAGCAGATGACATTTCCCCCTTTTGCAACAGTGTTCTCAACCCTTTTCAGTAATTATACCTACATTTATAGATCTTTCCTTAGAAAAGTGATTCTATTAGGAAAATGTTTAAATATCTTAAGAGCAACACCTCTTTAGAATGGCTGTACATCTTTAACCCTTTCCCACATAAAAACGCTTTCTGACGCCTCTGCAGCAAATGACAATTTCCCCTTTAGCCACAGTGTTCTTAACTCTTTTCAGTAATTATACCTACATTTATAGAGCTTTCCTTAAAATTTTCCTAGATACTTTCAAAGTTGTCTGTTGCAGATTTGTTGTATGTGGGAAAGGATAAACTTGCCTCTGTACGGTGTTGATCTGGGGAGGGGGAAACGTATGTTTCTATGTCAAATATGATGTGCTGCCCAGCTCTTTTACCTTGATGTGAAACCAACATACAATACAATACAGATGCAACAAGACCCCTTTTGCCATGATAAGCCTAAAAAATAGTGAACTTCACCTCAATAAATCAAAGTACTGGAAGTACTGGTAACGAATTATTTTGAAAATGTAATTAATAATTGCATTTGATCATGTTTTTTATTTGTTTTAAACTTGCTTTAAAATTTAGTAGTTTTTTTAGCTCGACTATTCGATGAATATGAGAGCTATTACAGTCACTTGTTCGTCGGCGTTGGCGTTGCAACTTTGGTTAAATGTTGAAACTTCACTCACTTATTGGACATCATCAAATGACCTTGCAGGACAAGTCCCATAATTCTATATCAGATTTTGACACAATTATGCGCCTTTTCAAACTTAAACATTTTAGTTAAAGTTGTGCATGCATGTTGACCTTTCTTATTGTGGGGTGATGGGCTTCCTGCAGTGATTCACTTTTTAATAATTATTTTAGGGAGTGAAACATATTTGACCCAAGTAATTATCTGGAGCTCTGTATAACAGAGATGCCAACAGATTTGTGGAAGTATCGTTGTGCAATTCTATTTGTTTCTTTAAGATGATAGTAGAACAATAACATGACAAATAACACTTAAACGCACACAGGGAAATCTCAGCGTTTTATCTCCGTTTCCAACTTGAAAACGATGTTCTAATTATAGACCATTCATTTATATTTATCAGCCATTTGGGCAAAGGTGCGCGTCAAAATGCTTGTTTTATCAAGAAAAGCGTCTATTTGTGGGAAAGGGTTAAGTATGCTTGTCATTATCTATTGTTGTTACCATCTGCAACATGTTTGTCATGATGCATTTGATTTATCAGGGTATTCATACCATTACAGTATTGTCTATTCTTACTTTAACACATCTAACAGACCCTTCCGATGGGTTAAAGTCAGGTCTCCAGAATGCATGATACGACGAACAGCAAATACTTTCATTCGTTTTTCCTGCATTTCAATGCGTGATCATGTATTCACGCACCTTATCTCGAGCTCTGCAGATATACATTGCTCTACAGCGTTGGGTCGAAGGTCAGGTTTGCTAGCGTTACTTAAGGACACCTGTTAACTACGTCACTCACTAGTCAATGGGCGTACAACTCAAAATTCATACATGCCTACAGACACATGAAATATATGCCTTTATTATTAAATTGATATTCTCTTGAGAATGTATTCTCTGTGTTGATTCGATAGCTAAATATGACTTCACTTCATTGAAATAATACATCAAAGTGATGCAATATCGGAAAAAATACTAGGACTATTTTCAGCAAAGGTGTAGTTTAACCGAACGCGGAATTGTAAAGGTCAAATCTTGTACCAATCGGATAAACTCATTTATTTTTTGAGAAAAAATAATTCGTTAAAAATGAATGCCTTTCATACTTAAATATAGATAATGCTATCATCTTCTTTAAATCCCCATTGTAGGGCACACAAACAAAATCATATTTTGACTTAATGGAACAAGTTTTAACCATTTCCCACCTTTCTATCACTGTGGAAGACAGTGGTGCAGAGGTAGAGCGTCGCCCTCTCGTGTCAAAGGTCCCTGGTTCGATTCCCGTGATGAGCGGGTTATGACTTTTGGATTTTCCCATACTGGTTAAGTCTCCAGGAAGCAGACATCGAGAATCTAAGCCAAAGGCTTGTTTCGCAATCGATATAAAATAAATAAGTTTAAACTAAACTATCATTGTAGTTATATTAGAGATTAGTCTGTATGTTCTTATAGTAATAAGTATAACTCCCTGTATCCTTAATCTTGCATTATACTGTCTTTCCCCGATATGCTGAATTAAATTATCTTTGATTACTTTAAGAAGCAAAATGTAATATTTGGAAATTTTGAAGAACTATTTATATATAGTGTTGAAAACTTTGTAGAGAGATTGCTCCTTTTGTCAGCAATGTTTTTGCTTTTTTCATAACATATACATATAGCCCAATAGCTATTGAGTAAGGAAAATAATTAAAATCCGAAACAAAATGTTAAACAGTGTTGAAAAGGTATGCTTTGTAAGAGTAATGCCCTCTTTTTCTACAATGTTTTTAATATTTGTCTTTGTCGGCCTGTTTGTTGAAGAAGTCTTCTGCACAAGCCTTTGCTCCAATTGATTGATTGCTTGTGTATCTAAGTTAATTTATGGCACTGTTTAGTGTTATGTGTATGCCTGCTTGCGCAAGTGGGTTGGCTAAGATATACCTCTAAGTATGATCACAAATGACAATAAATTGATACAAAGTTGGTAAAATCATTTTTATAAGTACATTTTATATTATAAGTGTAACCAAGGTACATGTAGAGAGTATTTTTCCTACATGTACACTGCTCATGAATAATTAGCTGGGCTTGTGTGATTACAGTGAGAATCAGTGAATGTTAGTGAGCAGAAATCACCTAACATATCCCAGCATGCAATCATACAATCCCTCTTTACCCGCTCTTCTTCATACACTTATGTGGAGAGCTTTACTTTTCTCCAATTATTACTCTATCAAACTCGACTATCCTGACTCCATTTGTACATAATAAACCACGACAGTAACATTATACAACCCACCTAGGAGTATCGTTCTTAAATCCCCTGGACCTGGGTTACAATGGCGACCACGACGAGACTCGTGCCAATAGTAGTCAGGATATGGATCCATCACTAGCCATGGCAATTTACCTACTTGGATCGGAGTTTTTGTAGCGCATTATAATTATTGCGATAACACGTTCTACAAGATGTCAGCGCCGGATTCGACGCATTTCAACATATCCTAGAACTACTGCCGCATCACCGTGGCAGGGATCCTTCTTTAGGGAGGAATCATTTTTATGCGACTCATCACTGTTGTCTTATAGTCCACTGATCATCCCACTTTTCGCGGACTGTTGAACCCAACAGAGGATCAGTGCGGAGAAATATTCGTAGTGTTGGACAGACGGGGGAGTGCAAAGTTTTTTTGGTACATAGTGTTTTTTTGAATGTTTTGTGAACAGTGGTAGTTTTGTAAATCAAATTTGTCATGTTTAGTAAATAGCTTTTGTAATTCATGTATTTCATGTAAAGTAGTCTTTGTAATTCATGTATAACATTTTAAGTAATAATAATTATGTCTTTGTAGAAATGTCGGGAGCCATTTTACTTTGCAGGGGAGTATGTAACCAAGGTACATGTAGAGAGTATTTTTCCTACATGTACACTGCTCATGCATAATTAGCTTGGCTTGTGTGATTACAGTGAGAATCAGTGAATGTTAGTGAGCAGAAACCACCTAACATATCCCAGCATGCACTCATACAATCCCTCTTTTCCCGCTTTTCTTATTACACTTAAAGATTCTTATGTTAATTCCGAAAGGACGAGGAATGATATGTGGAGAGCTTTACTTTTCTCCAATTATTACTCTATCAAACTCGACTATCCGGACTCCATTTGTACATAATAAACCACGACAGTAAAATTTTACAACCCACCTAGGAGTATAGTTCTTAAATCCCCTGGACCTGGGTTACATAAGTACAGATTACATTTGTGTTAGATATATGTTGAAACTAAGGTACAATGTCCGCTTAAATTTGTTCCTTGCATAGATACTTAGAAACGATGTTGATAACAGTTGGTGTTTTCAGAGACATATTTATAAACTTCATTTCAGGTTTTAAACTTAAATTCTGGTCTATACATGATTTATGATGTCTGTCTGTCTTTTAAACAACTTACTGCAAATAAAGATAAGTTAGTTACTTGAAACTATAATGGATTGATTGAATGATGGTTTACAAGTTGTAAACAGCATGATATGATTGTAAAGGGAGTATTGTAATATAAGAACGAGTAAATAATGAATATGAATAAAAAGTAATATTCCAAGTGGATTACATCAATAATAAATAGAGTGTTACAGTTTTAGTGTTAATTAATCAGTTAAACATATATTGTAATAAGTGTTAAACTGTTTATAGTAAGATAAATAGACCTTAATACCAACACGTTAAAGTTTCCATTATTGACGCCGCGTGGAAGCGCGGCGTCAGTATGGGATAGGTTTTAATTTTGTACCATGGGGTGACGTAATCGAAAAGGGAGCAACCAACATTATTATTGTTAAGAAAAACTCTGTTATGTGTTTGAAAATAGCAACCTTTATGAATAAATAAATTGTATAAAATGATTTAAGAAACAGCAAGATACAAAATACGTATGTCTTCTACCGTTATTACAAAATTTTAGAGACATGTAATGGGTATTTAATAACTTTCCCCTAACTTCCTAGGCTACGCTTTTTTATAGTTCGGTTTACGACCCGATTCATCAAAGCTCGTAAAATATATATAATTTGCATGATACTCAAAATAAATGAAATTTTCAATTAATTAATTACTTGACTTGAACAATTGAGCCGTCCCGCGAGAAAACCAACATTGTGGTCTCTGCGTAAAGTATCGACACGGATCAGCCTAAGCATGCCGCGCAGGCTAACACGGACATACACTTTTCGCTTCCTCTGGATTTTCTGTTTCAGGAATCATTACTCTTTCCCCCTGCGACGGAATGTGTCGTCCCGGATCAGTCTGTGCGGACTGCGCAGGCTGATCTTGGTCGATACATTACGCAAAGGCCATAATGTTGGTTTTCTCGCGCGACGGCTCAATTAATGTTCCTCGTCATTTCAAATGTTCATGATTTATGTGCATATATTTTGCATGATACTCAAATTAAATTAAATTTTCAATTAATTTATTATTTGACTTAAAACTTATTAATGTTTCTCGTCATTTCAAATGTACATGAGTTACAAAATACAATGGAATTGTAGATGAAGAAGTGCCGCATCCGAGACCGTTTGCACCTAAGAAATATCTATAATGATATTTGATGTACATCGATTATAAATGAAGGGGTTCTTTTATTTTGTTCTTTGTCTATATAATATGATATTGACAACGTTTATTCAACCTAAAAAAATACTATTTAAATCATCTTTTTCTAGAAAAATAAAATATGCATATCAAAGATAGATAATTATATTTTGTGGAGCCGTTTGCACCTAAGCGATAACTTGATTGACAAAAGTATTATAGATCGTTAAAGGTACAACTATGTACTCTTTATTTCTATATGGTAAATTATCCCCGATAGCAAGTGCCGGTGAAATAATTCTTCCACATGCGTAGGCAAATAAATATTCCAGTATGCTATGTTTCATGTCATATAGGACTGCATTATTTTTGTCAAAAGTATTTCTGTTAAACAATTGTTTACCGATCAAAACATTTAAGAAATGTATATTACCTGAGTTTTGTTACAATTTCACCATCGAAATGAATGTCATAAGTCGTCGCCATATCGTTAAAGTTTTTAACACCTGGAATAGTTCCGTCTAACCTAATAGATTGAAAAAGATTGATACAATGCAGATTTCATATAGTCGACCTGCCTTTTAAATGGTCGCTGTCACGTGTACATTACTGATAACAAAGCGTACGGAGCGACACCTGTACATTTTTTGAAAATTAAATATACAGTGAAATTGGCTGTATTTTCACCTCTTCTGATCATTATCATTATCAACAGAGCGATTTCGAACATCTAGAACCCAAAATAGACGTTGGACTTTCTTTTCAATGACAAATTACGCAAAATACACCAGCGGCCATGACAAATAGTCCCAAAAATACATTTGTTTGCGAAGAAATGAGTGTATAGCTTTACCAAAATGCATTGCATATATACGACATTGAGTTTACATTGTAATTGTGTAATTGCACTGGAAATGATTCATTTTATAATTTTTAGTATTTTGATCTTGTTTAAAAGTAAGAGTAGAGAATGGAAAAAACCCAGTTTCGTCCCATCCAGTAGTTAGGGAGGGGAACATGGGGCATTTTCCGCCCATGTTGCCCTCCCTGTATATGGGACTTAAAGCGGGGAAAGCGAAGAGGATATGCAGCATCATTTTCATGCCCTATACTGCCCTCCCTTGCAATGGACTTAAAGAAGGCTTCCAGGGAGGGCAGTATGGGGCATGAAAATGATGCAAGTAGTAAAGGGGTCATTTTAGACCCAAACAAACGGGCGCCATTTTGTTGACCTAGCTACTATTAATAGTATCTCATTTGCATATAAGGATTGACAAAAGAGAGAGCGCCATTTTGTTGACCTAGTTATAATTACTCATTTGCATATAATGACTGCGCATGCGTGGCGGCCATATTTTAAATGAAATAAAAGGTCTATATTTAGAATGACATCATAGGTCTATTACTAAAAAGCTTTAACAATGGAGCTAGTGTTCAGCTGCACCCTTCAGGCGAGACCACGAAATGTCTCCAGCCTTCTACCAAATTCTAGCGGGCATGTTGTTGGAACCCTCGAAAATAATGGCGTAGAAATTCAACCAAACCTTTGCTACATTGTTATGGGAAACCTTACATAAGATATCCATACCACACGATATATCCCTTTTGTATGTCGTATAGTCGAGCCGTAGCAGGAGGTCAAAAATGTATGGCAAAGCAATACATTTAACGTCTTACCTCTATAACGTCCAGAGCTCAAATGACAGATGATTATGTCCTGATCTATTTCTAGTCTCTTTATTTCACAAACGCCAACTAATATTTCATCAGAAACTCACCAGGTGTGCGAACAATAGCCCATTGAAATGCCATAAAATTAATCCCCTTTTTTAGGCGCCTTATTGTCCGCGTCTTTTGATATAGGACCGAACTTGCCTTTCTATGAATAGATTATGTGTTATTTACTATAAATAGACATTTCTAAAAATAACTAACCAATCAGAAGTTATAGAGAGAACAACTCAAAGGTATAAAAAGACTGCGAAACATCTATAACAGTCACAAGAGCCTTGGAACTTAACCTGACAACATGACTAACGTTAGATGTAAACTGGACTTGGGGAATGATCGTTATGTTCAAGTGAGCGAATGGAAAGAAGAGTTACGGGTGGACTTAAGAGAATGGTACGGTAATATGACTACGAAAAAAGGAATTAGTTTGACATTGATGCGATACAAGAATACGTAGATGAGACAGAGAACGTCTACAAAGCTCTCCGAGACAAAGAGTCCTACCAAAGACATGTTGGAGGAAACGTGTACTGTACAGTTAATAGGTTGTCAATATTAGAAACCTGAGGAGGAAGTTGTGCCTAGAAAGGGCTCTGTCTAAGACCACTCGAGTACCAACGCTTAAAGGAACTGATAACGGAAGTGGGACAGGCATTACCTGAATTGGACACGGTGGTACCTACAGGTTACTAATAAAAGGACATGTGTGAACCCGTCATTTTATAAATAGAATTCACGTAACTTCACGTGACCTAAGAATCTGTATATAAGAAATCTTATAGTGACATTCTGGTATCAACCATCGAAAACCGTACGCACTCCGCGTGTGACAGAGGAATTGAATATTATGATAGAAAACTCGAGACCTTTAACACCTATACAAATCAGTTGGTTTCGTCCAAATCCGAATTGGCCCAAGCCGGTTTGTATTATACTGAAAAATCAGAGCGATTTGTTTCCGATGCGGCGTTAACTTAAAATACTGGAAAAGGGGCGATAAAGCCATGAACAAACATCAAAAATGGTCCCCTCATTGTGAGTATGTAAAAATGGTAGGAGGTATCTTTACAAGTAATGGTACAGATGTGATTGGTTAAGAGTTAAATATGACCCATCAGAAGATATATATATATAAAGAATGATCTAAACGTGCATACAATCATTATGATAGGAGTCGTGATCGTGGTATGTTGGTTAACAGATGAGTTTGGCTGGTGGCTGTTGGCTGTTAATACGAAATCTAAGGAGAGAAGCCAGGGAAGCGACATATTAATTATCACGGATATTGGATCTATATTTTGGACTAATCCGAGGTGGATAATGATTAATACTAACGTCGTGTGTACGGATCTACAGTGTGATATAAACTTAAGCCAGCTAACAATACAATGCTCCGGTATAATTTATAACCCTAAAACTTTTCCAAGCGTTCAATGGAAACACCCTAAAATTGGTGGACATTGTATGGTATTTCGTAATGGTAAAATGATTGTCAACGGAAAGGTCAAGTATGTCAAGGAAGCTAAGCGACGCCTGAGACACTACGCGCGACTATTACAAACACTGGGGTGGAATTTTCAGTTAAGACGTATCATCGTCAAGACGATACCCGCCTCTTACAAAGTAGAAGGACGTGTAGACTTGCCACACATCGTCAGATACTATCGAGGAAGTTACGAATCATAGCGATTTCCAGCCGCAATGTTTAACAAAGACTGTATCCATTTCACTTGTTTTCATTCCGGTACAGTGCTTATGACGCGTATCAAGGATGAACATCAATTACTGACTATATGTATGCCAGTATTGATCGAATTACCATTATTGTAAAGTGCGCCCTGGGGGACCGCCCTAATCCCCAGGCGTACTGTATTGAGCGGGGTCAATAACAAATATGTAAACTGTACTTTTCTGTTATTGTTCATTGCGTGGGATATAAGAAAAGAGAAACGAATGGTTACACTTTCTACAATATTAAACTGTTTGATAATACGTCGCATACTCCATCCGCGACATCTATGAATAGCATAAAACAAGCAAAACTGGCCACAGGTTTGTGTTCCATACTGTTGGAGTCGTGTTTCGTTATACATATAATGTTGTCCATTAGTCAGTAACACACGTTTAAATTGTGTGTGATAATAGTCCGGTGGGTGTCTCATGGAATCGAAAAACTCGGCTGGTCCTCTCAATGGAAAGTAAAAGGCTACCCAGTGTCGACCCGGTTGATGACTTTTGTCCGTATTGACGGTGTACACTTTAGGTCTCCATTTGATAGTACGCGGTAACTTCTCAGCCGGTACAACACCTCCAAATTGTTTTACACGCCTCATTATGTATGCCAACTGGGATGAATTCATGACTCTAATACAACGTTTCGACTCTCGTCAATCTTCATAAGCGATGGAAACTTGGCATACACAATGACTGTACACGTTTCGGGTAAAGCTTCTGAGAATTTGAGTTCAAACGGATATGAGCTATCTGAGCAAATCGATCATTCAGGTCTACTTCCGGATTGAACACGTACAAGCAGCATCCATTTTTTATAATCGTGTCGTGACAATTGAATAGCGCGTTCAACTCTAGACCCGCGTAATTACAGTTGAAATGTTGAAAGTTGAAAGGGTTCTTAGTGAATTTTACGTGAACGTCCGAAGACGATACCAATCCCACAATCAATTTTCTGGGAAAATCGCCTTGAAATAGGTCATCAGTGATGAACGAGTATTGTCCACTAGGCATGGCGTAAGTCTTAACGACCGATCTTGTATAGGGATAGAGAGCCTCTGAATTTTTAAGTGTTTTGGACTGTCAGATAATAAGTTCAGGGTCCACTTTCACCATAGTCATTTTTAAGGCAGCTTCTTTAATGACTAATTTTTAGGCATTTACGTCTGTAACAGGCTCTAACCGGAACGGATCTTTACTCTGCCACAATTTGATGTTGACAGGTACTCCATTCAGTAGTAATCTGTCTTGTTGGCCATGAGGTCCATGTAACTCTTATGTAAAGCCCATTAGTTCCTCCCGCGGGGTCCGTGTCTTCCGGATGATCACTATCGTCTTTATAAAATCCTATACAGTTTAGGTCGTGTTGGGTTGGATTGGGTTGAAGTAACGTTTTGGTCAAATTAATATACGCTCTGGAAGTCCCCGGTTTATTAAACTCAATGGCGGCGCCTTCAGTCAGTTGATTGATTGGTCGAAATGTAAGCCATTCCGTTTTCTGTGATCCGGTGTGAACTTTTAGAGCTTGAAATAAGGACAAATTGTCACCGTGTATGTCTTCCATTACGACAGTTGATCTAGGTTAGAAGGCTTTTTATTCTTGGTATCCTTTTTTGATTGGTTGGTTTTTCTTTTGACTGTAGACTTCTGTTGTTTTCTTGTTACGTCATTACCCTTATAAATTTCCTTAAACTCTTGCCTTGGCTAGTTCGACAGCTTAAGACATGGGTGTCACAAAGTTAATGGTAGGTTCTTTCATCACCCCACCCATCTGATTTTTTTTCCACGACGTATTGTCTTTTATGATAAGGGTTTCAACTTCCCTTCGGCCATCCGTTGAAAATGTCGTGTCCACATTTCTACTTTGTCCATCGTCGACGTAAGCGAAGTACACAGCGAGTGATAGAATTATCCTTGGCTATTAGCTGTAAGTTTCCTGCCCTTATAAAGATTCGGATTCGATCGATATGAGTCTTCTTTACCGGAACATAATAGAGAACGGGAAATTCAAATGTTTTTTTTCCTTTCTAGATATTACGTAGTCTTCGTAATACGGGAATCATCGTGTTTTCAACGTAAGACTCATGACATAGGTCAGCGCACATATACATGCTGTATTTTCTGAAATTGAAAGTAAAATTCAGTGCGGGATAAGAGTCACCTTTGATTTTACCTCCTAGCTCTGTCAAAAAACGGTGAACATGTGAGTTTGTTTTGCTTTTTTGGTAGATCTAAGAATGAACTTTAGTTTGACACAGGTATATGTGTTAATTCATTTGCTAGTAACGAACCATAACCCATAATGCTATAATGGTCGCCTATGGAAAATGATTTACTTCCCTTTGACCTAAAGCAGGGCTTAGTTTTCAGTACTTTCTCCCCCTTTTCGCTCATTTCCATCACTTGGACTCCTTGTATACAGACGAAATTTTGAGACATTCCTCATCAAATGTTTATTAAATGGAATATTCATACAAATTTTGACTAAAGCTGGAGAAAGCCATAGAAAAAACACTCTAGGACCCCGGGGGGAGGGTCAGAATGCCTGGAGTGGATGGGTTACACAGACAGGGATGGTTATCCTGTCAAGAGGGTTACTTGGCCTGATGGCAGATGTACACAGACCCGTGTTCAGCGGTTGATCTTGATGATCAGACGTAGGTCCGAGCTTGTAGAGGTTGACACACATGGAAATTACATGGATGTCAGTCACCTCTGTCACAAATAAGAGGTGCATAAAAGAAGGTCATCTTACCGTTGAACCCCATTATGTTAACACTGGGCGTCGTCAGTGTGTGGCCAGAGGGTCCTGCCTTGGGCACGAGCCTGCATGCATCTTCTGAAATAGGTCATCAGTGATGAACGAGTATTGTCCACTAGGCATGGCGTAAGTCTTAACGACCGATCTTGTATAGGGATAGAGATCCTCTGAATTTTTAAGTGTTTTGGACTGTCAGATAATAAGTTCTGGGTCCACTTTCACCATAGTCATTTTTATGGCAGCTTCTTTAATGACTAATTTGTAGGCATTAACGTCTGTAACAGGCGCTAACCGGAACGGATCTTTACTCTGCCACAATTTGATGTTGACACGTACTCCATTCAGTAGTTATCTGTCTTGTTGGCCATGAGGTCCATGTAACTCTTATGTAAAGCCCATTAGTTCCTCCCGCGGGGTCCGTGTCTTCCGGATGATCACTATCGTCTTTATAAAATCCTATACAGTTTATGTCGTGTTGGGTTGGATTGGGTTGAAGTAACGTGTTGGTCAAATCAATATACGCTCTGGAAGTCCCCGGTTTATTAAACTCAATGGCGGTGCCTTCAGTCAGTTGATTGATTGGTCGAAATGTAAGCCATTCCGTTTTCTGTGATCCGGTGTGAACTTTTAGAGCTTGAAATAAGGACAAATTGTCACCGTGTATGTCTTCCATTACGACAGTTGATCTAGGTTAGAAGGCTTTTTATTCTTGGTATCCTTTTTTGATTGGTTGGTTTTTCTTTTGACTGTAGACTTCTGTTGTTTTCTTGTTACGTCATTACCCTTATAAATTTCCTTCAACTCTTGACTTGGCTAGTTCGACAGCTTGAGACATGGGTGTCACAAAGTTAATGGGAGGTTCTTTCATCGCCCCACCCATCTGATTTTTTTTCCACGACGTATTGTCTTTTATGATAAGGGTTTCAACTTCCCTTCGGCCATCCGTTGAAAATGTCGTGTCCACATTTCTACTTTGTCCATCGTCGACGTAAGCGAAGTACACAGCGAGTGATAGAATTATCCTTGGCTATTAGCTGTAAGTTTCCTGCCCTTATAAAGATTCGGATTCGATCGATATGAGTCTTCTTTACCGGAACATAATAGAGAACGGGAAATTCAAATAGTTTTTTTCCTTTCTTGATATTACGTAGTCTTCGTAATACGGGAATCATCGTGTTTTCAACGTAAGACTCATGACATAGGTCAGCGCACATATACATGCTGTATTTTCTGAAATTGAAAGTAAAATTCAGTGCGGGATAAGGATCACCTTTGATTTGACCTCCTAGCTCTGTCAAAAAACGGTGAACATGTGAGTTTGTTTTGCTTTTTTGGTAGATCTAAGAATGAACTTTAGTTTGATACAGGTATAATGCTATAATGGTCGCCTATGGAAAATGATTTACTCCCTTTGACCTCAGGCACTAAACCAAATAATGGCGGGACGCGCTAGGACTCTTCAGGTAATATCTAAATTTTCTATTTTGTGACCATCGGGATAAAATTTCATTATCATATGAAATAAGGTCATAATTGATTCTTGTTCTGTTTAGATGAAAATTATTTGTTATCGAGTATTATAGTTTTCGGATAGATGAAAATTGAAATTCGGTTACACAGAAGTCTCAATAATCGCCGTTACATATTGCCATTGTAAAGTCCTCAAGTCCATCGTGATTTTTTTGTGAGGACATGGGTGGGTGGGGTACCCCGTCGTTCAATAACACCTAATGTCCGTCCATATTCCAGTGTAACAATAAATGTAATGGCTTTTTATAAACTGATCTTACACAAATTTATATGTACTTAATTAACGAGGTACTACGACATGCATTTAATACGTTAAATTCATATGATATTTACATGCAAGTATGTAAAATGTGCAGAGCCGCGGCCATTTTGCTTGATTACTAACTGCTGAGATTAACACGGGAGTTTTTTTGAAAACCACTAACTGTCATTGACGGTACGCTGTGTGACCGTACGCCTATTTTTTAAATCAATCGAGTTTTTACAAACATGACCTTTGACAAGCAGATTGTTGTTTGAATAAATTAATTATAAAAACTTATCCTTACTTTCTTTATTAATTCATTTATGTATTAAATCTAAAGCACTGAAAGTGCTGACGAGCGAGAGGGGGGGGGGAGTGGGGGGGGGGGGGGGGGGGGTATATGTGTTATTGTTAAGAGGTTGAAAGATCATATCAAGAATAGTAAAATTATGAAACTGCTAATTTGAAAACAGGAGGACCCCTTGCTGGCACTATAGCGCTCACCTGAGGTGCAAAAGCTCACAAGGTATACAATTTAAGACATGAAGAATCAAAGGACAATTTTTTGAGAGAGAGGACACACATAGAGAGAGAGTGAGAGAGATGGAGGAGAGAGAGGAGGAGAGAGAGGGAGATGGAGAGGAGGGATGAGAGGAGGGGGATGAGAGACAGCGATAGACAGAGAGATACAGACATAGGGACATACATACATAGAGAGAGATATACAGACAGAGGGACCTGACATACATAGAGAGATATATACAGAGAGAGACAGAGACGGAAGAATGGGGGGAAGGCAAGAAGGAAGAGACTCCAAGACAGAGAGAGACGCGAGAGAGACCGAGAGCGAGACCGAAAGATACAGAGATGAGAGAGATGAGAGAGAGAGAGAGAGGGAGAGAGAGAGAAGATAGAGAGAGAGGAGTGAGAGAGAGAGAGTGGAGAGAGAGAGAGAGAGAGAGAGAGAGAGAGAGAGGAGAGAGAGAGACACACAGACAGACAGAGAGAGAGAGAGAGAGAGGAGAAGACAGACAGACAGACGACACGACAGAGACAGAGGACAGAGAGACAGAGAGAGGAGAGACACAGAGAGAGAGACAGAGAGAGAGACAGAGAGTGAGACAGAAG